>CM053028.1:557683301-557808908 GCA_028564925.1 Lithobates sylvaticus | reverse complement strand
TGGTGGAATGTATTTAGTGTTAATGACCCACCTGTGCTGATCTCTGTAGGAGTGTCCTCCTCTATAAATGTCCCCGTTATTCCATCCTCCTCCATAGACTGCTGATCATCCCTCACATACCTCTCTTCTTCTTCTTCTGATTTAACCTCAAATTCTATATCGATTGGATCTCCACTCTAAATCAAGAAAATGAGAGAGAATATCATCTGTAAGATATAAGATTTATTATTGTGACATCACATAAACAATCCACACATTGTCTCCATGAGTCAGTGTTTTATAACCTCCGTCCTACCAACCTTATAACAGTGGGGGATGGTGTGATCCTCCTGTGTGGAATCCCGGGAATACAGAGGACGGGGACATCTCTCTGGTGGGTTTCTGTAGCTGGATGACTCCACCATGGTGTCCTGGTACAGATCTTTGTGTTCTTTTAGAGACTTTGACTCCTCCATCACCCCATCCTCATCATCCTCCTCTTTTATCTCTTCTTTAACTTCAACTTTAGAGTCTCTCAGGTTTCCACTCTGAATATAGAATAAAAATGACATCAATGGTAACAATGCAAATAATGTACAGATCCTAATGATACTATCAGTGATTGTTCCTCATCTACCTGATGATGGTGGGGGATGGTGTGACCTTCCTGTGTGGAATCCCGGGAATACAGAGGACGGGGACATCTCTCTGGTGGGTTCCTGGTATTTGGTGGCTCCATCATTTCCTTGTGTCCTTCTGAAATCTCCTCCATCACTCCATACTCCTCATCCTCCTCTTTATACTCTTCTTTAACATCAATATTTTCATCCCCGAGGTTTCCACTCTGAAAGATATAATAAAACATTCATTGTAACAATTATGCTGTGTATAAATCAGAACTACCAATAATTGTCAGTCATCTACCTGATGATGGTGGGGGATGGTGTGACCTTCCTGTGTGGAATCCCGGGAATACAGAGGACGGGGACATCTCTCTGGTGGGTTCCCATTACTGGATCCATCTGTAGGAAACACACACACTGACTGAATACATTGTTTCTATGTGTTTATCAGATGATGGGGGATCTAGGTGGAGCCTCCGTACTGCTCTCTCCTTTACAATAAAGTCTCCTCTTACCCGGTGATGTGAGGGGTGGCTGATTGTCCATCATGACGTCCTTGTAGAGATCCTTGTGTCCTTCTAAATACTCACACTCCTCCATGGAGAAATAGACAGTGACATCCTGACACCTTATAGGAACCTGACACACACAATGATACAGTCACCATCCAGACACATCCCTTGTCTGTTACTGGATAATGTCCCAGAATTCCCAGCACCGCTCACCTCTCCTCCATCATCTCTCTGGGGACTTCTAGAATCTTCTTTGTATTTCTCTATTCTATCAGGGAGGGAGGTGGAGGCAATGTGATGGTCATATGATCTCCAGACTTCACAGGAGGAAAACTCTAGATCTAAACACAAAGCGCAAAATCAAATGACATTCCCAGAATCCTCCTCACCTCTCCATTCAGGTTTCCATATTATTAAAGCCCCACTTCAGTCTGAGGTATAATTTTCCCACACAGGACCCCCACACTATGCAGGATAAAAGCTTGTAACAGGTATTCTGATGTCATTACATACAATGCAGGACCAACAATTCTACTTTGCTAGTGAGGATGCCAAGGGTCCGCCCACATCCTAAGAGTATCAGAAAAAAGCCAGATGGAGGGACATTGGGAGGAGGAGCTGTGAGGTCAGTGTGATGTCATAGGACATATAGACTCTGGATGGAGGGACATTGGGAGGAGGAGCTGTGAGGTCAGTGTGATGTCATAGGACATATAGACTCTGGGTGGAGGGACATTGGGAGGAGGAGCTGTGAGGTCAGTGTGATGTCATAGGACATATAGACTCTGGATGGATGGACATTGGGAGGAGGAGCTGTGAGGTCAGTGTGATGTCATAGGACATATAGACTCTGGATGGAGGGACATTGGGATGAGGAGCTGTGAGGTCAGTGTGATGTCATAGGACACATAGACTCTGGATGGAGGGACATTTGGAGGGGGAGATTTGAGGGGTCCTCTATATGAGGCTCCTGTACAAACCAAATCATTGTTCCTGGGTGTGTCCTTTCTCTCCTAATCTGAAGAATGAACTTTGACCTTTACCATACAGAAATCTGTCAGGAATCTGTGAAAGTAAGCTCTCATGTGATCAGGTGACGTGCGGAGGAACGGAGTGTAAATAGCAGACAATTTTCTCCAGAGCTCCTAATGGTGGGGATGGATTTTGCTGAGTGCTGGTGCCAAGTTTCCACCCCCCAGGATCACTGCAGGTGTGGAGAAAAGCTGTGTAAGAGGATATGGAGGAGAGATGAGGAGGAGATCCAGGAATCAGGATAAAGGTCAGGACAAGCAACAGACGAGCGCATCCAAGAGATGAAGCCGGGGTCACTACACAGAAAATCAATCCAAGGAAACAACAGGCAGGACGAGGAATAGCAAGAAGGAGCTCAGAGACAAATGAGAATATTGCTCAGCCAATGGGAGATTATCTCAACATGACTTACATAATGAAGGAGATGAGGGGGAGGGGAGGAAGTCACTTAAAGCAGGACTTGATAAATTTGCTTTGAATCTAGGAGTCAGCTGAAATAGCTAGGAGACAGATTTTTACAGCAGTGTGGGTTGTCAGCACCAGGGTCCGGGCAAGTAATGTGTGAGTAATCTGTGAGGTGCAGAACGTAGGACATGGTGTACAGGGTGCATGAGATGGATGCATGACATGTGGTGCAGAACACAGGACATGGGGTGATGGATACTGGAGAAGACTGTAGGTCACTGCAGGGGTGCAGTGTGCAGAATGCAGGACAGGGGTGCAGGGTACCAGAGAAGGATGCAGGACATGTGGTACAGGGTGCACAATGCAGGACATGGGGAGCCGAGTGCAGAATGCAGGACATGGGGTGCAGGGTACCGGAGAAGGGTGCAGGACATGAGATGCAGGGGAAGGGTACAGTGTGCAGAATGTGGGGTGTAGGACATGTGGTACAGAACACAGGACAAAAAGTGCAGGACATGAGATTCGGGGGTGAAAAACATGGGGTGCAGAAAGCAGGACATAGGGTGCAGGGTGGCGTTCAGAGGACATGGGGTGCAGTACACAGGACACGGAGTGCAGAATTCAGGACATTAATACAACCCCCCCCCCCCTCCCCCTGTGTCCTCCTGCATGTCCTGTACATCTCCCCCAGCAGTGTGTGAGAGCAGAGTGGATGGAGAGGACATCTTGTGTACATAAAGCAGCATGTCCCTCCCTGGCTGGTCTCTTAGCTGGCTGCTTTGCAGGCTTGTCCTGGTTACTCCTGTAAGGACTCTGTAGTCCTGTTTCTCAGCACCTTGTGGGGATCTTTGTGGCAGTGCCGAGGTGGTGCCATGTTGGAGATTCGGTTCCGCTCCTTCCTCTCTGTTCTGCTGGAGGGCTCTGCAGGGACACAGGCACCTGTGGGTGGAAGCAGGAGCCGATGGTGACAGTAATGTGGCCGCGGAAAAGAGAAAGATCGGCAGCGGGAGCTCAGTGAGATGAGTCCTCTCATGCCGCTGTCTTGTCCAGTCCACCCCTGACTTCACAGGTCGGGTGCCATCATCTCCTCCCCCTCCCCCCTCACCCTCCCGCCTGGCCCCGCTCCGAGACACATTCCTGTCTGAATAATGTGTCCGGGTTTCAGGCAGAAACATTATTCAGACCAACAGTGAAAATAGGCTGACAAGAGCCCAGGGGCCAGGACGCCATTTCTAGTCACCATGGTGACCTGGGAATTGTTGAGCCCTGACTTATGGTGACCATAGAGACATGGAAATTCAGCTGGTTCAGCAGGGATCGGTCACATTTCCATCCATGTGTGGTCACTGCCGGATAAAAGTCACTCGATCAGCGGCTGCAGCCAATAGCTTCATCACTGATCTGTGTATTCTGAGAGCGGAGGAGCGCCCCCCATTGTCAGAATACAATAGTGCAGCAGGGAGGATTCCCCCATCCCCCTCCAATGTGTGGATGGGAGAATCACTTCAGTTTTTTCCTCTCATCCCGCTGGATGAACGATAAATCTGAACCATGTATGACCAGCTTTGGAGGGAAGATATATTAATCACCAACTGATCCCTCTGAAGGGGTTAATCTACATATTTCCACACTATATATGTGTGTATCATCATCTGCTGGAGATAAAAGACATCACAGTGACTATGGAGGAAGAGGACGGACATGACGGGGGGGTTACTGGGTGTAAATAGAAGATAAGATCTTATTACCTCCTCTGCTGCCACTTCCAGCAATGTCTCCTCACTAGTTCTTTCCGACTCAACTCTCACCCGGAGCTTCCTGTCTGTGCCTGACATCACTTCCTGTCTTCCATAGAGACTTCCCATCTGGGTAGAAGTGAGATCACCACCTTGTGGAGCTCAGAGGAACTGCAGAAACGTCTTGTAGTGTGAACACAGCCTTGTGCTGTGTGTGTATGTACTGTATATCCTTATAGATGGGGTCATCTCCACTCCCACCAAGGGGGATAGACATATATTACTGCTCGGGGGGGGGGGGGGGGGACATTTTGGCCCTTTGATTTTGCAGTAAAATTGATGTCAGATTTAGTCATGTAGAACATATGTTATATGGATACAAAGAGCCGCAGCCGAGAGTAAAGGGTGGAAATGGCTCCTGATCCCCAGATTTGGGCAATTATGTCACCAATATAAATAGAATAAAACCTTCGCTATGTGTAACAACTCAAATACCTACAGAAATAACTTATACCGGACTGCTGCTGTAACAAAGGTAAGTATTCCCTTTATCACCTAGAAGAGCATTATGTGTCACAGCGCTGTCCTATTGTGTGTGCACATAAATCATCACAAATACACTAAAATATGTGGAGACATTCATATATAAAGTTCTAGGGGCTCAAATAATATTCTCTGCAGATCTACTGCTTCCACTTTACACCTACTTCACTGATCTTATGGTGTTTATCAATAAATGAAGTAAACTGATCCATGTGCAAATTCATATACAACATAAAGTGCTTTGTGCTCAAGATGATGTTCCCTGCAGATCCACTGCTTCCACTTTGCACCTACTTCAGTAATTTTATATTTGTTGCTATATTAAATAAACCAAACATCGGTGCAAATTCATGTAATCATACAATATTTTGTGCTCAATATAGTGTTCTCTGCAAGTCCACTGCTTCCACTTTGCATCTACTTTAAAAAAGATTTTTTTGCTTAAAAAATCCACAAATCAATAAAACTCCCCAGTAAGGGGGCGCCCTCACCATCACGTGTGTAAGAGGTGGAAGAAGGCGTGGCTACACTACAGCTGGCACAGTTTGGAGCACCGAGAACTTTACACCTTATCAACTTTTCATTGATTGGTGGATTATTTTTTTTATCAAAATAGGTTCATTGAAGTAGATGTAAAGTGGAAGCAGTGGACTTGCAGAGAACACTATATTGAGCACAACATATTGTATGATTATGTAGCACCCTGGAGTTTAGTCAGGGAGCTCCTCACACATTTACTTGCCAGGAGTAGTTATCCTGGTTGATTGTTAGAGATCTATTGATTTCTCCCTAAGTTTGGCCTTGTTGCACTTCTCTCTTCTACCACTAGGTGGCCGGGTACTTGGTGGAATTAGATATGAGAAGGGCAACCCAAGGTCAGGTTATGGGTATATGGGGTATCTCAGCCAATGGGCAGGGGTTTTGTTGAATCCCTTGGCCTGCTGGGAGAACCTATATATTTGGGTGGAGTCAGGTGATTGATGTTCTGTGCCCCCTGGATGGTTGTCTGGGTGGACGTGTGTCGTGTTGCCCCGGGCTGCTAGACCAGAGATTGGGCCTATCCCGGGGACATCTGGCTGCTAGGCTGTCTGAGGGTCTATCCAGAAGTAAGAGAGCAGCGCAGGGTTGGGACTGCGGCTTGCAGTTGTAGCACCCTCTACCTAAAGGTAGGTGCCAGAGTAGTATTTTTCTAGCTGCAGGGCCCGGGTGCAGGTAAATTTAGCCAGGCCTGTGCTTCAGGCTGGGCCTGGTTGTTTTGATGTGGGAGTGTCTGGTGTAGTGGGGGGGTGTGGCCACCTGTGCTCTGACTCAGAGATGTCTCCTCTGCTTTCAGAAGGATTGTTCTGGAAGGGAGGTTGGACTTGAGATCTGAGTGGCAGGCAGCTCATGTGAGGAGCCCTGACCAATTATCTCTCGGTATTGGCAGGGGGCAGGCCTCCCATATAAGCTGGGGTCACATGCTTCCAAGGGGGGAGTTGTACGGAGCAGAGAGACAGCATGGATGTTTGAGGTGTCGTTCTGCGCGTCCCCACATGGGGGTGCCGGCGAACGTGGAGGAGGGATGGAGGAACCGCTGGGAAGGAGCTAAAGATAAGGATCTTCATCTCTAATGAGACATCAAGCTGCTGTGACCGGGGAACACAGGACTTGGATGTGAAGAAGATCAAGCGGAAGAAGTAGCAGTCAAGCGGCGGGAGAGAGTAGAGCAGCATTCTATGACCGGGGACACAGAATGGTCCTTTTAAGAGGAGAAGGTCAGTGTTTCAGAAGAAGGGAATCTGGTCAGAGCAGTGTAGAATGCTGTGGCCGGGGAACACAGCATTGTCAGTAATGGACTGGCTGGGAGCAGTAGTCCGCTTATTGCCGGGTCATCGGGGGGAGATGCCGTATCATCTCTAGCCTGGTGACTGTCAGTTTCATGGAGTCTGGAAGAGAGGATGTGTAGGCCTCTGGCTCTTTGAATCATAAAGACAATATCATTCTGGTCTACAAGTCGGAATTATTCAGAGTGATTCCTCTTGTTCCATTGGAAGTGAAGTTCGGAACTCAGTAATTATGCAGTAAAGGATTTGCACCCAAAAGTGAAGAAGCAACGGTCAGTAGAGAAGTTAATACACAGAAATACAAAGATACAAGGTCAAGGCCACGAGTAATTTCAAGAATGTGCTGTACCACGGGCATCTCATATTTCCCTTTTCTCCCATCCAAGTTGTACCCCACAATAAAAGCAACAAAACGGAGCAAAGTGACTGAGCATTGTCTTTAAAATGGTGAATGGGGGGTTGGCAGCTCGGTGATTGGCGGATTGTTATAACCAAATCAGCAGCTACCGCTACACAGTCCAACCAGAAGTGACGGTTCTGCTCGCCGGAGAACCTGTCATGGTCGGAGGTAGAGGGGAAGCTGTCACCACTAAGGGACCAACCACCTTATTACCAAGGACCTCAGTGAGTAACTGAAGCAAGTGCCGGAGCAGTATTCTCACCGAACGGACATGGGGGAGAATCAGGAAACTTCAGGCGGAGATGAGGCAAGGGAACCAACCAGCGGAGGTGACGCTTGTAGAGCAGCCTTGTGTGTCAAGCCAGGGACTGAGCAGACCAGTGGGGTGAAGCTTGAGAAGTATCTGGAGTGCCAAGATAGAGACCCAGCAGAGAGGCGGGGGTGACACTTGAGGAAGATACCACCGTGAAGATTGGAGGAGCTCAAGGGATTCAGAGTCAGTGAATCAGAGGGTCTAGTGAGAGACCGGGAGCTCAGTGGGCTGAAGAACCACAAGGAGAAGTTGTAGTGAAGGTGAAGGAACTGTTACGCTTTGTGTTAGGAACTGTTAAAGACTGTTGCCATAGGAGACAGCATTCCTGAACGTGCAGATGTGGCTTCTTGCTGGAGGCCTATCCCTGCACGGCTGTCCTCCTATATCTCTCTCGCTCCCTACTCTTCCCTATCGTTAAAGACCATCTACAGCATTTTCAGGTGAAAATTATTGACTTCATCTGGGGCTCAAAAGGGCTAAGAGGGTCCTACCTACACTTCATGCTTGTGATAAAGGTGGTCTTGCTCTACCAAACCTATTATGGTTTTATCAAGCTGCTCAACTAGCTCAGATCTCAATCATATATTCCCGAGTTACTAAACCCGATTGGGTGAATATGGAATGACAGGTGTTACCCCACTTCACTCTGGACTACCTAACGTGGTGTCCTCCTTGTCCCTCTATCTTGGCTCCAACTCTCTCTCATTCAGTAACCCTATAGGACGGCCTTTGGAGGTCATCCAGAGTTGGTCTCTGATAGTCACCCATTAGCCCATCTGTTTCATAACCCTCAATTTCCTCCAGGCATGGACATCAAAGCTTTTAAATGGTGGCTGAACAAAGGGTTGGATAGGATTGGTCATTTTTTCAAGTCTTCAGGTCCGATCTTTCTTGGTTTTTTTTTGTATAAGTAGACTGGATATGCCCCTGACAGAGAAGTTCAGATTTCTCCATTCAATCTATTTCCCATTTTTTCACTTGGAGGTCTCCTTTATGGGTAGCCCATCTGTTTCATAACCCTCAATTTCCTCCAGGCATGGACATCCTCACAGAATCACGAGGTCCTATCTTTCTTGGTTTTTGTATAAGTAGACTGGATATGCCCCTGACAGAGAAGTTCAGATTTCTCCAAATCTCCCATTTTTTACACTCTTTATGGGTGACTAAACCCGAACCTCACAGAATCACGACCTACGAACAATGGTGGGAATATCTGTGATCTACAAGTCACTATCCGCTGATCCCCTCTATATGGTGGGATGGAAGAGAGACCTCTCACAGGTACGGGACTTGGAGGAATGGCATGGGGCCTTCTCTCACTCCTACCAAGGGTTGTTACACATTACCTTGGTGGAGATGAGTCTGAAGGTCCTGATGTGATGGTACCTAAGTCTGTCCAAAGCTAAACTTTACCTGTCAGGATCCTTCCCTCTGTTCCAGAGGTTGTGAACACACGGGCTCAATGTTACACACATGGTGGGACTGCCCTAAAGATAGAGGGTACTAGAATAAGATTCTTTATTTGATACGTAAGATTACAGGTCTCTCTATACCCAAGTCTCTCCATATCACCTTACTCAACTTTCCAGTGGAAAGAGCGGCTAAGAGTGAGCAACATTAGATTTACTTCATTCTCCTCAGAGAAAACGCAGTACTGTTCGGGATACTTTTTTTATTTGCACTAACATACAATTTTTAAGGACAAGCTTTCGGGGTGTGTCCCCTTCTTCAAGGTCCAAACAGTACTGATTCACAAATGTTTAAGCAGAATGTTAGAAAAAAAAAAAGAAAATAAGATCTTAATACCTCCTCTGCTGCTTCCAGTAATGTCTCCTATTTCCTGCTGCATGGAACTTCTTGTCTTTGTTCTATATCACTTCCTGTCTGTATCCGACATCACTTCCTGTCTGTATCTGACATCACTTCCTGTCTGTATTCCATAGAAACTTCCTGTCTGGATATGAGTGAGATCACCACCTTGTGGAGTTCAGAGGAACTGCAGCCCCAAGAAATGTCTCATAGTAACCATTTCTTTAAAATATCTTACAGGGCGACCACAGAAGTTCAAATATAACACAAAAAAGTAAGAAAAAAAAATAGATACAGTTCTTATGTAACCAACTGTTTAACAAAGATATTTTTATTACATATAGAAACGTCTTAAAAGACACAGAACACAAGGTCACAACAAATGTATAGCTAATAATACAGATACCCCCCCAAACCAATCCTTTTGGTGAAAAAAATGCAAAAGATACATCCAAATGCATAAATATATATATATATATATATATATATATATATATATATATATATATATATATATATATATATATATATATATATATATACTCATAATGAAGATATTAAACATAAATTGCAAGGATGTCATGGTCACATAGGAATGGTGGTGGAGATCTCTCAAAGTAAGAACAATTCCTTGAATGTCTATATAAATAAAATAATTAAATCCTGGAGTGAAAAAAGCTGTAAAACAATAAATAATATATAAATGGGTCATCCACTTCATCCATAAAGACATGGTGATTCCAGATCTTCTAGATCACATAGAAGGAGGACTCATCGAGGATTTCATACATTTGTTTGGAAGGATAGAAGAATCCTCAGAAGGAATCATGTAGGATGACAGGAAAGTCTCCTGACTGGGGAGATCATCCAAACATAATGATTACATCCATGAACTGGAGCTCGTTGGGGTGATAAAGCCAATCTGTAAACACTGTGTAGACGTTATCCAAGAACTCAGCACACTCCAGGTCTAGAAAGTCTCCAGGTGGATTTAGCCTGTCATTTATCATAGGTAGAAATGTCCACACATTATATATAAAACTTGTACCGTGTCCCCAGGCCTCCAGGGGGATTTAGATTGGAATTAACTGCTTCCTGTCAGGCCTATAGCAGAATGATGGCCAAGTCTCCCATCCTCAGTGGACGTCATATGAAGTCCTCCAAGTCAAGTGGCCATGCTGCAGCTCCACTGAATGATAGATTATTGGACTGGGCTGGCACCAGTACCTTGTGATTGTTGTGACCAATCACAGCCATCACATGACAGTTGTACACAATGAATGGCTTTCATTCGTAGCCATTTATTGTGTACTATTGTAATGATCTCTGTGACTGGTTACAGTGATCACATGGTACAGACAGGGCCTATCACATCTGTACCATGTGATAGCTGTGACCAATCACTGCTATCACAGTTGTACACCCAGTGTCATTCATAAAAACGATTGCTTATAACAGAGATCATCAAAAAAAATTATTGACCACTGTGATGGACCTAGCCGGTGTTATGGAAATTATATTGTATAAAATGTATGTGGACATTTTATTCTAGGATGTATGTTTTTATAGATTGTCATCTGTCTCCATGTGTCTGATTTAATCATGTGCAATTCCTTTAGTGAGTGCCCTACCCTTTTACTCCATGTCACTTCCTGTGATGTCATTTTGTATTGTGGGAGTGTCTGCTGTTGGAGGCAGGCATTTCCTGTTTGTGAAAGCTTTTGTGATAATAAAAAGGCCATGCTGGGGAGTGGGCCAGAAGGATGGTTGGCTGACCAGGCAAAGATGAGGCTGTAAGAATACTTGCTGTTGATGGCTGTTTACTGGGCAATGGGAAACCAGGGGCTTAGATGGAATGCTTGGCTGGTGAGGTTTGGATGCTGATGATGAGAGGATGACGTGAAGCTGCTGGTAATGTCTGTTTTTGGGAGCTGGGGATCCAGGGAGGCATACGATCAGAGGGCGCATTATATCATAAGATTGAAAGGCGCTTATTAGCGCAAGAGTGTGGCGAAATATCCACGACACCGGGACACGGGCTGTTGGAGGGGACTGAGTGCGAGCCTGTTGCCTTACGATCATGGGCCCTGGCATTTGGGGGAACAGTGCTCTTTGAGCTGCAAGCCTGGGACCCCTGAGCTGGTGGTACTTGGATTCAGGTCCATGCTGGCCCCCCAATACACATAGAATCTGTATGCGTATTTGGCATATTAGCAAGAGACGCTAATGACATGACTCATGAACTCCAGCCACCTGTGTTATGTAATTGAGTATAGTCTGGCTTGTAGAAGTGTTTCACCTATTGTTGTGTGTGCTAATTAACCCTGCAATTGAATGAAGGAGCCCAGTGTTGATTAAGATAATTAGCTCATGCTAATTAGGTTAGGCTTGAGTCATCTGTCAACTGTATATAAGTGTGACATGTCAAATAAAGATTGATTCCTGATGTGCCCTACACTGGTGTTGTCTGGTGACTGGGTAAGCTAAGGGGGTCTTGGATTGTGTGGTACCGGACAGAGGAAGCAGTTACGGCGGACATCTTGGGTACGAGGTCCGTCACAATTGGCTGGCAGCAGTGGGATCGTGCTTCCTTGCCGTGAACACATCCAAACCATCACCTGGATCCAAGGCCCGGATAGCAGAGGTACAGATACGTCATGGAAGAGGAATTCGGAAGGAGGTTGCGAGAGATGCGGATACAGCACAGAGGACCAGTATCGGTGCAGGTCCTGCTGGGATGGTATGATTCTGTTCGCCTACAACTCTGGAAAGAAGCACTAGCCTGTGAGCAGCGACACCAGGGAAAAGTTCTCCCCTCCATCCATGTAAGGTACTGGTCGCAGTATGAAGTACGATTGCTGTTATTGGGGGAACAACCGAAGCAGGAGTGGACAGCTGAGTTAAGCAGGCTGATCCGGGCAGAAATGCGTTTGGACGAGAGCTACAGAGCCCTCCGGTGGTATGTAGCCCAAGTGTGCCCGTGGACAGCGGATGACAGGCCCACGGAAGGCTTTGATTATAATGGCCTGGGATTGTTGTACTGGAGGCTGTCCGAGGACCCCGACTTTGGGAGTGATCTGGAGTGGCGTTTGGAGGAAATAATGGAGCACAGAGAGCAAAGATTGAACGTCTCGGAAGTGCTCTGGGCACAGGAAGATTTGGAGTTCCTGGCCGCTCAGGAATGGGAGCTGGAGATCGCCTACATACAGCTGCTAGACTCTGCTCAGCAGCAGGGTGGGGCTCCCTTTGCCTGGGACTATGAGGAAATACCAGCAGACAGCTCTGAAATCCTGGCTGAAGAGTCGGCGATGTGGCATAGTAACAGAGTGCTTTGCCCACCTGCCCCCGCAGCTATGGACGCGGAGGTCTTATGGCGGATGCAGGAAGTGCTGACAACAGGGCAGAGCTCTGCTAACCTCTGCCCAGCACCAATGGCATCTTCTAGGTTCCACGGACAGGTGGTGAACCTCTATCCCCAGCCATCAGTTGTAGAGACTGGGGATTTAATAGACTTTTCTGCTGAGGAAAAACAACCTCATGAGCCTCCATCAGAAGAGCTGGTATTAGGGCCAAACTTCACTGAGCTCTGCCCAGCACCAACAGCAGTATCTGTGGAGTTACAAGGAACTTCCCCAGCTGAAGCGCAGGTCACCGGACAGAGGGTCCAAGACCTCTGCCCCACACTGGTGGCAGTTATGGAGGCTCAGGATGAGAAGGTGGCAATCACTTCCCAGCAGCAGATACATGGGGAGAAGGGAGAGGAGGTGTTTGTCGTCCCTCCCCAACAGTTGGCCAGGGTGGAGAAAGCGATCTTTCCTCCCCAGCAAAGATTTGTGCACCTGGGAGACAGTACCAGAGACATGTTGTCCCAGCAGCCAGATGTGGGAGTGGAGGAAGCCAGCCTCCTGCCCCAATGGTTTGCCAAAGCGGAGGATGTGGAGTCCCCAGCAGAAGTGCTGGCAACAGGGCAGAGTGCTACCCACCTCTGTCCAGCACCAGCAACAACTGTGGAGTTCCAGGAAGCCGGGGCAGTCGGCCTCTCTCCCCAACAGTTAGCTGGAGGAGATGATGTAGGGAAGCTCCTACACCCAGCTGAACTGCTGGCAACGGAACAGAGCGCTGCTGGCCTCTGCCCGCAACTAAAACAGGACAGATTCCCTGTAAAGGTGGATGGGAATGCAGTCAACACCAGTATAACCCAGGGATGCTGGGCGGTCGGCCCAGATCCCCAACAGCAGGATGGAGTGAGCCCAGTCACCCTGTCTTCTCTCCAGCGGCTGAAAAGACTCCAGGGAGAAGGGCCAGTCCAGGCCTCTCCCCAGCGGCAGATATGTTCTTTGAGAGAGGCAGAGGTTGGCTGGGTGAGTGCTCTGTTTGGAACAATTTGTTTGGGGTACTGTGTGGGTACAGGCATTAGAGGACTGGAACCACTGACTAACTTCGGAGTCAACCCGTCTGGGGTCTCCTCCTGTGTTAGTCTCCTGCCGAAAGGGGAGAAATGTGATGGACCTAGCCGGGACACGGGCTGTTGGAGGGGACTGAGTGCGAGCCTGTTGCCTTACGATCATGGGCCCTGGCATTTGGGGGAACAGTGCTCTTTGAGCTGCAAGCCTGGGACCCCTGAGCTGGTGATACTTGGATTCAGGTCCATGCTGGCCCCCAATACACATAGAATCTGTATGCGTATTTGGCATATTAGCAAGAGACGCTAATGACATGACTCATGAACTCCAGCCACCTGTGTTATGTAATTGAGTATAGTCTGGCTTGTAGAAGCTTTTCACCTATTGTTGTGTGTGCTAATTAACCCTGCAATTGAATGAAGGAGCCCAGTGTTGATTAAGATAATTAGCTCATGCTAATTAGGTTAGGCTTTAGTCATCTGGCTATATTAATGTGTGTGACATGTCAAATAAAGTTCATTCCTGATGTGCCCTACACTGGTGTTGTCTGGTGACTGGGTAAGCTAAGGGGGTCTTGGATTGTGTGGTACCGGACAGAGGAAGCAGTTACGGCGGACATCTTGGGTACGAGGTCCGTCACAACCACCTCCCCAGAGTAGTACAGGGTCAATATGATAACACTGCATGTGTCACAATGTAAAAAAAAAGGGAAAAAAAAATTGTAAAAAAATTGAAAATATATATAATTTTTATTTACATACTGCCACAAGTCAATATTAGTATCACCACCACACAAGTATGATGACGTTTTACTGCTTTATTGACAGTATGTAAAAAAGTTGTAAAAAAAAATATATATATTGTTTTTTTTTTGTCTTCTTTCATTTTTAATTGTGACAAAAAACTACAAATTCAACAAAAATTAGGATGCCTTTTACTTATTACCTTGGACTGTCTACTTTACAAAAAAGGGGTCATTTGGGGGTATTTGTACTGCCCTGGCATTTTAAGGGCCTCAAGAAATGAGATTGTCCGTCATGACATCAGGATTGATCAAATGTAAAATATATATATCATAGTTTGTAGACTTTATAACTTTTACACAGACTAAATATTAACTAAATACACTGATTTGGGTCATTTTTACCAAGGAAATGTTGCAGAAAACTTTGTGGCCTAAATTTATGAATAAATATTATTTATTTGCCACGTTTTATAACAGAAATTTAGAAAACATTTTTTTGTATTTTTTCACTTATATAGCATAAAATAAAATCCCAGTGGTGATTAAATACCACCAAAAGAAAGCTCTGTCTGTCTCAGAAAATGCTACAAATTGGGTACAGTGTTGGATGACTGAGTAATTGTCATCCAAATAGTGACAGCACTGAAATCTGAATGGGACTGGGCAGGAAGGGGGGTAAAAGTGTCCGGGATATTGAGATGGATTTCCACGAAGCCGGTCCTTATCTGACTCCCCCATATGGTTTTCGGAATGCTTCAGCAAAAAGATACATTTTGGTAATGCAAATTGTCTCTCAAGCAATGCAAACTGTCTCACTGCTTTTCTGACACTTCTATATCTGAGGTAATAAACCTGAGAGGTTTGTTTTTTACACTCGGCCATTTGTGGTGAATGATTCTCACCTCCTTTTGGGATCTAAAAGTAACTCATCATTTACCACTTTGGACTGTGTCTGTCTTTGACCGTTATTTTTCTCCTGCTATCAATGGCAACGCGGTACAACACTTCATCCATGTCTTTGGTGATCTCTGATCTCCTTATCAACTGTTTCTTCCATGATGAAGATCAGCCATGGAGTATATCTGAGGTGTATATCAGGGTGTGCTTCTTCCCCACATGAGAGCTGTGATGTCCAGCAACATTCATATAGAAGACATTTCCCGCACTCAAGGCACTAATACACCTCGAGGGTTGTGTGGGATCCCTGATGTACAGGAAGACAGGACTTCAGTGAGGAACAATTCCCTCACTCAGGACAGGAATACGGCTTCTCCCCCGTGTGAGATCTCTGATGTGTGGAAAGACTGGACTTTACTGAAAAACATTTCCGCACTCAGGACAGGAATACGGCTTCTCCCCCGTGTGAGATCTCTGATGTGTGGAAAGACTGGACTTTACTGAAAAACATTTCCCGCACTCAGGACAGGAATACGGCTTCTCCCCTGTGTGAGATCTTTTATGCACATCTAGATTGGATTTAAAAGGGAAACATTTCCCGCACTCAGGGCAGGAATACGGCTTCTCCCCTGTGTGAGAGCTTTTATGCACATCTAGATTGGATTTAAAAGGGAAACATTTCCCGCACTCAGGGCAGGAATACGGCTTCTCTCCTGTGTGAGATCTCTGATGTCTGTAAAGATTAGACTTCATTAAAAAACATTTCCCGCACTCAGGGCAAGAATACGGCTTCTCCCCTGTGTGAGATCTTTGATGTTTGTCAAGACTGGACTTCACAGGAAAACATTTTCCGCACTCAGGACAGGAATACGGCTTCTCTCCTGTGTGAGATCTCTGATGTTGATTAAGATAGGATTTAAAACGGAAACATTTCCCGCACTCAGGGCAGGAAAAGCTCTTATCTGTTGGAAGAACGGCCCCGTCCCTCACAGTCTGAGGTTCCTCAGGATAAGAGGAATACGATGGTCCATCTACACTGTGTGGTGCCGGATGGACATTTGAGGTAGTCGGGTTTTCTCCTGGACTATACTGTGTGATGTCCTCATCTTCTACTTTACAGTCTGGAGACAAAGTGAGACAATCCTCTGAGGTTTTCCTCATCTCCCGTCCATCTACTAAAATAGAAATACAAAGATTATTACTAGACATGAGCAGATTGGTTCCTGCTGTGCTCCAATCAGATCATCAGATATAAAATGTCCAGCTGGTAGGAAATGGGTGTAACAAAAGAGAATCCATATTATGTGTATATATAGCAGTGGGTAGAGGGGAGAGAGCAGAAGTCAGGACTATGTAATGTACAACATATTGTATAAGATACAACAGATAGGACTATATAGCATCAGAATGATGTAATGTACAACATAGAGTATATAGTGCAGGGGTCAGGAGTATGTAATGTACAATATAAATTATACAGTGTAAGGGTCAGGACTGATAATATTGGTATTCAGTAATCAGTGGAAGATGAAATGTTTACATGAGACAAGTTGCAGAGGTCCCACACCGCTGCCTCCCATCTCCTGAGACTGCACTCAGTGACTTGGGTCTGAGACTATACAGACATATCCCTCCACCCGACACAATTATAGTTACATAGTAGGTGAGGTCGAAAAAAGTCCAACCTGTGTGTGTGATCATCAAACAATAGAACAAGTAATCCTGGGAGAATTGTTCTGTCAGAGATCATGCTAGAGCTGGGCATGGGGCAGAAGACCCAAAGCACATGCCCAAGTTCTTAGGTAGAGCAACATTTATGGTGGAAATCAAACTTTTTCTGCCAGCTGAACCCCAGAATTTCCATAAATCCAGTCTAGATCCATAAATTGTGTCTGCAGCACAGAGAAGGAAGATTATCACCCAGTCCCCGCCCTACTCTGGACCAATCAGTGAGCAGTATGGGTGGAGGAATGTATTTAGTGTTAATGACCCACCTGTACTGATCTCTGTAGGAGTGTCCTCCTCTATAAATGTCCCCGTTATTCCATCCTCCTCCATAGACTGCTGATCATCCCTCACATACCTCTCTTCTTCTTCTTCTGATATAACCTCAAATTCTATATCGATTGGATCTCCACTCTAAATCAAGAAAATGAGAGAGAATATCATCTGTAAGATATAAGGCTTTATTATTGTGACATCACATAAAAAATCCACACATCATCTCTAGGAGTCCATGTTCTAGATGCTCCATCCCACCAACCTTGTAACAGTGGGGGATGGTGTGACCTTCCTGTGTGGAATCCCGGGAATACAGAGGACGGGGACATATCTCCGGTGGGTTCCCATTACTGGATCCATCTGTAGGAAACACACACACTGACTGAATACATTGTTTCTATGTGTTTATCAGATGATGGGGGATCTAGGTGGAGCCTCTGTACTGCTCTCTCCTTTACAATAAAGTCTCCTCTTACCTGGTGATGTGAGGGGCGGCTGATTGTCCATCATGACGTCCTTGTAGAGATCCTTGTGTCCTTCTAAATACTCCCACTCCTCCATGGAGAAATAGACAGTGACATCCTGACACCTTATAGGAACCTGACACACACAATGATACAGTCACCATCCAGACACATCCCTTGTCTGTTACTGGATAATGTCCCAGAATTCCCAGCACCGCTCACCTCTCCTGTCAGCAGCTCCATCATATTCTTGGTGACTTCTAGAATCTTCTCCATGTTGTGTCTCTCAGGTTTTAGGGAGTCACATGGAGGCACTGTGATGGTCATATGATCACCTGACTTCACAAGAGGAAATCTCTGTATTGAGGAACAAATAAAAATATCATGTTAGAATCCCAGAATCCTCCTCACCTCTCTGGTCAGGTCTGTGTTTTATTAAAAGAGTTAAGAGTGATGTCATGTGACCTCCCAGAACCCTCCTCACCTCTCCGGTCAGCAGGTAGATGATCTCCAGGGTGAGGTTTAGTATCTTCTCAGTCATATGACTCTGGCCCTCCTCCATCCTCATTGGTAACGTCATTTGATCTATACAGGTCTCCTTGAAGACAGATAACTTTGGGAAATAAGAATTATTTGGATGGTATTGGTCGAACAGTAATAGGATGTGGATTAGGGGTCGACCGATATAGTTTTTTCAGGACCAATACCAATTTTACGGCTGCCTTTGAGGCCAATAGTTGATAACTGGTGCCAATAGTCTGCAGATTTAACATTTTTATTTTTACACTGTCCTTTTATTTTGTTCATCACTTTTATTGCTAACACAAAGGATGTAAACATCCCATGTGACAGTAATAGGGGGTGACAGGTCCTCTTTATGGAGAGATCTGGGGTCTATAGTGAATGTAAACATCCCATGTGACAGTAATAGGCGGTAACAGGTCCTCTTTATGGAGAGATCTGGGGTCTATAATGAATGTAAACATCCCATGTAACAGTAATAGGAGGTGACGGGCCCTTTTTATGGAGAGATCTGGGGTCTATAATGAATGTAAACATCCCATGTGACAGTAATAGAAGGTGACAGGTCCTCTTTATGGAGAGATCTGGGCTCTATAATGAATGTAAACATCCCATGTGACAGTAATAGGGGGTGACAGGTCCACTTTATGGAGAGATCTGGGGTCTATAATGAATGTAAACATCCTATGCGACAGTAATAGGAGGTGATGGGTCCTCTTTATGGAGAGATCTGGGGTCTATAATGAATGTAAACATCCCATGTGACAGTAATAGGGGGTGACAGGTCCTCTTTAAGGAGAGATCTGGGGTCTATAATGAATGTAAACATCCCATGTGACAGTAATAGGGGGTGACAGGTCCTCTTTATGGAGAGATCTGGGGTCTATAATGAATGTAAACATCCCATGTGACAGTAATAGACAGTGACAGGTCCTCTTTATGGAGAGATCTGGGGTCTATATTGAATGTAAACATCCCATGTGACAGTAATAGACGGTGACAGGTCCTCTTTATGGAGAGATCTTGGGTCTATAATGAATGTAAACATCCTATGTGAAAGTAATAGACGGTGACAGGTCCTCTTTATGGAGAGATCTGGGGTCTATAATGAATGTAAACATCCCATGTGACAGTAATAGGAGGTGACGGGTCCTCTTTATGGAGAGATCTGGGGTCTATATTGAATGTAAACATCCCATGTGACAGTAATAGACGGTGACAGGTCCTCTTTATGGAGAGATCTGGGGTCTATAATGAATGTAAACATCCCATGTGACAGTAATAGGAGGTGACGGGTCCTCTTTATGGAGAGATCTGGGGTCTATAATGAATGTAAACATCCCATGTGACAGTAATAGACGGTGACGGGTCCTCTTTATGGAGAGATCTGGGGTCTATAATGAATGTAAACATCCCATGTGACAGTAATAGACGGTGACAGGTCCTCTTTATGCAGAGATCTGGGGTCAATAATGAATGTAAACATTCCATGTGACAGTAATAGGAGGTGACAGGTCCTCTTTATGGAGAGATCTGGGGTCTATAATAAATGTAAACATCCCATGTGACAGTAATAGGAGGTGACGGGTCCTCTTTATGGAGAGATCTGGGGTCTATAATGAACGTAAACATCCCATGTGACAGTAATAGGAGGAGACAGGTCCTCTTTATGGAGAGATCTGGGGTCTATAATGAATGTAAACATCCCATGTGACAGTAATAGGAGGTGACAGGTCCTATTTATGGAGAGATCTGGGGTCTATAATGGATGTAAACATCCCATGTGACAGTAATAGGAGGTGACAGGTCCTCTTTACGCAGAGATCTGGGGTCAATAATGAATGTAAACATTCCATGTGACAGTAATAGGCGGTGACAGGTCCTCTTTATGGTGAGATCTGGTGTCTATAATGAATGTAAACATCCCATGTGACAGTAATAGGAGGTGACGGGTCCTCTTTATGGAGAGATCTGGGGTCTATAATGAACGTAAACATCCCATGTGACAGTAATAGGCGGTGACATGTCCTCTTTATGGAGAGATCTAGGGTCTACAATGAATGCAAACATCCCATGTGACAGTAATATATGGTGACAGGTCCTCTTTATGGAGAGATCTGGGGTCTATAATGGATGTAAACATCCCATGTGACAGTAATAGGAGGTGACAGGTCCTCTTTACGCAGAGATCTGGGGTCAATAATGAATGTAAACATTCCATGTGACAGTAATAGGCGGTGACAGGTCCTCTTTATGGTGAGATCTGGTGTCTATAATGAATGTAAACATCCCATGTGACAGTAATAGGAGGTGACGGGTCCTCTTTATGGAGAGATCTGGGGTCTATAATGAATGTAAACATCCCATGTGACAGTAATAGTAGGTGATGGGTCCTCTTTATGGAGAGATCTGGGGTCTATAATGAATGTAAACATCCCATGTGACAGTAATAGGAGGTGACGGGTCCTCTTTATGGAGAGATCTGGGGTCTATAATGAACGTAAACATCCCATGTGACAGTAATAGGAGGTGACAGGTCCTCTTTATGGAGAGATCTGGGGTCTATAATGAATGTAAACATCCCATGTGACAGTAATAGTAGGTGACGGGTCCTCTTTATGGAGAGATCTGGGGTCTATAATGAATGTAAACATCCCATGTGACAGTAATAGGAGGTGACGGGTCCTCTTTATGGAGAGATCTGGGGTCTATAATGAATGTAAGCATCCCAAGTGACAGTAATAGGAGGTGACAGGTCCTCTTTACGCAGAGATCTGGGGTCAATAATGAATGTAAACATTCCATGTGACAGTAATAGGCGGTGACAGGTCCTCTTTATGGTGAGATCTGGTGTCTATAATGAATGTAAACATCCCATGTGACAGTAATAGGCGGTGACATGTCCTCTTTATGGAGAGATCTAGGGTCTACAATGAATGTAAACATCCCATGTGACAGTAATATATGGTGACAGGTCCTCTTTATGGAGCGATCTGGGGTCTATAATGAATGTAAACATCCCATGTGACAGTAATAGGAGGTGACGGGTCCTCTTTATGGAGAGATCTGGGGTCTATAATGAACGTAAACATCCCATGTGACAGTAATAGGCGGTGACATGTCCTCTTTATGGAGAGATCTAGGGTCTACAATGAATGTAAACATCCCATGTGACAGTAATATATGGTGACAGGTCCTCTTTATGGAGAGATCTGGGGGTCTATAATGAATGTAAACATCCCATGTGACAGTAATAGGAGGTGGGGGGTCCTCTTTATGGAGAGATCTGGGGTCTATAATGAATGTAAACATCCCATGTGACAGTAATAGGAGGTGACGGGTCCTCTTTATGGAGAGATCTGGGGTCTATAATGAATGTAAACATCCTATCTATGCATATGTGTGTACATATACATACACACACATGACGTACATAAGTACACACACACACACACAACATGGACCAACGAGGACAGATCTGGTCATAGTAGAATATTAATTTCAATGCTCTCATTAAGACCCCCGGGTGATAGACTATCCAAAGTATAAATCCAGTAATTTTCCCTCTCACATAGCCGTTTATAGGGTTCTGCTTTGGGAAAATGGTTGGATTTGGCCTCTATGACCCTAAAGATGACTTCTTGTGAAACTTGTGTTTTTCGGGACTCTATATTTATCCACACCCTTCTCACCAAAGTTACGGTGTTCATCAAACCTTTTGCGGAGAGTCCGGATGGTGCAGCCTACATAGAGTAGGCCGCATGGACACGTCAAGCAGTATACAACGTACTCAGATGAGCATGTAAAGAAATCCGGTATGGTGTACTGCTTTCCTTTACATGTGAAATCTTGTTGTCTTTGTGTCACGTGTTTACACGGGAGACATAGGGGTTTTTTTGCACTGATACGTTCCCTTGATGATCAAGAATGTCAGGGAAGCACTAGCGATCGGTCGTGATGGTTTTATTTTACTCGGAGCTATTTGGGTTTTGATGTTTTTTGCTCTTCTATAAGTTACTAGAGGTCGATCGGTTAGTGTGGATTTTAGATGGGGATCCTCGCTCAATAGGGACCAATGTTTAGAGAGGATCCTTTCCATCTTCCTGAATGGAGTATGGAACTGTGTGACGACCCGCACTGGTTGTGTACTGTCCTCTGTTTTAGCCTTTCTGTCACTTTTTACGTCTGTATGAAGATGTGTATTGAAAAGATTCTTCAACAATATCATCAGGGTAGCCTTTTTCTTTAAATTTGGTCTTGAGTATCTGACCATGGGTATTGTAGTCCTGTGTACGAGTACCGTTATACTTAAGACGGCAGAACTGGCTCTTCGGGATGTTGTTCACCCAACGTGGATGGTGATGATAGTGCAAATAGGAGTTGCCGGAGGCGGGTTTTGTGAAATTCTGAGCATAAATACTGTTGTCATGATGGGACAATTCTAGATCCAAAAACACAAGCTTATTGTCATCAGATACTGCGGTGAAGGACAAGCCCATAGTGTTGGTGTTGGAATGTTGTAGAAATCCCGGGATTAGAGTATCTGGCCCATCCCAGATAATGACAATGTCATCGATATAACGTCCATAGAATACTAAATGGGAGGCGTAGGGGTTGTTCTGCCAAATATGTAGATAAAGTATTTAGTCTATTAGTATAAGCTTATTCATTTATACATTTTTTTAAAAGTATATTTTTAACTAATAATTTTCTAAAGCTATTAATATATTATATATTTATACATGTTGATCATATCCCCCCTTAATCTCCTCTTATCAAGGGTGAATAAACTCAGTTCCTCTAATCTTTCTTCATAGCTGAGCTCCTCCATGCCTCTTATCAGTTTGGTTGCCCTTCTCTGAACTTTCTCCAGTTCCCCCGATATCCTTTTTGAGAACTGGTGCCCAAAACTGAACTGCATATTCCAGATGAGGTCTTACTAATGATTTGTACAGATGATATCTCTCTCTCTGGAGTCCATCCCTCTCTTATACAAGAAAGGACTTTGCTCGCTTTGGAAACCGCAGCTTGGCATTGCATGCTATAATTGAGCTTATGATCTACCCAGCCAATACTCTGCAATTCCCAGGCAATACCCTGCCACACTCTTCCAATACCCTGCCAAGACTCTGCCAATACTCTGCCAATACCCTGCCAAGACTCTGCAATATAATGCCAATACTCTGCAATTCCCAGGCAATATCCTGCCATACTCTGACAATACCCTGAAAATACTCTGCAATACCCTGCCAATACTCTGCAATACCCTGCCAATACTCTGCAATACCCTGCCAATACTCTGCAATACCCTGCCAATACTCTGCAATACCCTGCCAATACTCTGCAATACCCTGCCAATACTCTGCAATACCCTGCAATAACCTGCCAATTCTCTGCCAATACCCAGCCAATACCCAGCCATAACCTGCCAATACTCTGCCAATACCCAGCCATACTCTGCCAGTACCCAGCCATTCTCTGCCAATACCCAGCCATACTCTTCCAATACCCTGACATACTCTTCCAATACCCTGCCAATACTCTGCAATACCCAGCAATACCCAGCCATACTCTGGCATACACTGCAATACCCAGCCATACCCTGCCAATACCCTGGCAATACTCTGCCAATACCCAGCCATACCCTGCCATTACTCTGAAATACCCTGCCAATACTCTGAAATACCCTGCCAATACTCTGAAATACCCTGCCAATACTCTGAAAATACCCTGCTAATACTCTGAAAATACCCAGCCAATACTCTGCAATACCCAGCCATACTCTTCCAATACCCTGACATACTCTTCCAATACCCTGCCAATACTCTGCAATACCCAGCAATACCCTGCCAATAATCTGAAATACCCTGCCAATACTCTTCAATACCCAGCCATACTCTGGCATACACTGCAATACCCAGCCATACCCTGCCAATACCCTGCCAATACCCAGCCATACCCTGCCATTACTCTGAAATACCCTGCAAATACTCTGAAAATACCCAGTCAATACTCTGAAAATACCCAGCCAATACTCTGAAAATACCCAGCCAATACTCTGAAAATACCCAGCCAATACTCTGAAAATACCCAGCCAATACTCTGAAAATACCCAGCCAATACTCTGAAAATACCCAGCCAATACTCTGAAAATACCCAGCCAATACTCTGCAATACCCTGCCATACTCTGCAATACCCTGCCATACTCTGCAATACCCTGCCATACCCTGCCAATACTCTGCAATACCCTGCCAATACTCTGCAATACCCTGCCAATACTCTGCAATACCCTGCCAATACTCTGCAATACCCTACAATTACTCTGCAATACCATGCCAATACTCTGCAATACCCAGCCATACCCTGCCATTACTCTGCAATACCCTGCCAATACTCTGCCATACTCTGCATTATTATAAAGAAAAATACTGCGCTATCTTAGGAGTAACAAGCTGCGGCTCAAAATGTTATACAACACCCACAAAAATATAAAGCAAAAAAGGAGCTGCGCTAACCAATGACAGCACTCAACAATTCAATGTAGTGTGAACAGTGATGTTAAAGTGCCAAATATATAAATGAGAAAAAAATTAATAACAACACTCAAAAGTTACTATAAAGTGCAGAGAGTAGATAAGGTGCTCAAAAGTCGTTAAATAAATAAATAATAAATAATCAATAGTAATAAAATGAATTCAATTAAGTATATACAAAATCCAATGAATATAATTGATACTGAAGCTAATTATATTAAACATAAATACCTAATTAGAATTAATAAATAAAGGGAAAACAATAACCATATATAATATTCACATATAAATAATTCAAAGATATTAATTATATTTTAGTCCATAAATATCCTGTGAATCCTTAGCACCAGTGCAACAATCAAAATTTCCACACCAAAGGACACTTGTGAACCACCTCCACCACATATAGACACACTGCCGGTTACCAGAACTAGGTGGTCCCTTATTATAGGGGGCCACAATGCGTATTGGGCTTTAACCACAGCCAAGGATGGTAATGTTGCCACAGAAAAGCTTTACAACTTGACTAGATCGCCCACCGTAGGAAACCACACTTGTACTCGGATGGAAAAAAGGTGTCCAGGCCCCCAAGGGTTAATCCATATAAGTGGAGTATACGGCAGGATTCCCAAACTAAAGTAAACTCACATAGCATAAAACCCTTTTAAAGTTTAATCTTAAAAATACAAATGCACACTAACAGAAATAATGAATGAGATCAGCATAAAAACAATGCGAGCCGGCCGGCCTCGCTCACAGCCTGTAGCTTCCGGGACTAGGCGTACAGCGGTGACGTCAGAACGTCGCTCCTCTTCCCTACACGTTTCGTCATAGATAGGACGTCGTCACGGGGCAATGTGATTGTTGCACTGGTGCTAAGGATTCACTGGATATTTATGGACTAATATATAATTATTATTTTTTAATTATTTATATGTGAATATTATATATGGTTATTGTTTTCACGTTATTTATTTATTATTGATTTATTAATTCTAATTAGGTATTTATATTTAATATAATTAGCTTCAGTATCATTTATATTCATTGGATTTTGTATATACTTAATTGAATTAATTTTATTACTATTGATTATTTTTTATTCTCTGCGCTTTATAGTAACTTTTGAGTGTTGTTATTAATTTTTTTTTCTCATTTATATATTTGGCACTTTAACATCACTGTTCACACTTCAGAATTGTTGAGTGCTGTCATTGGTTAGCGCAGCTCCTTTTTGCTTTATACTCTGCATTACCCTGCCAATACTCTGCAATACCCAGCCAATACTCTGCAATACCCTGCCAATACTCTGCAATACCCTGCCAATACTCTGCAATACCCTGCCAATACTCTGCAATAACCAGCCAATACTCTGCAATACCCAGCCAATACTCTGCAATACCCAGCCAATACTCTGCAATACCCAGCCAATACTCTGCAATACCCAGCCAATACTCTGCAATACCCAGCCATACTACTCTGCAATACCCAGCCATACCCTGCAATACCCAGCCATACCCTGCAATACCCAGCCATACTCTGCGATATCCAGCCATACCCTGCAATACCCAGCCATACTCTGCATTACCCAGCCATACTCTGCATTACCCAGCCATACCCAGCAATACCCAGCCATACTCGGAAATACCCAGCCATACCCTGCAATACCCAGCCATACCCTGCAATACCCAGCCATACTCTGCCATACCCTGCAATACCCAGCCATACCCTGCAATACCCAGCCATACTCTGCAATACCCAGCCATACTCTGCAATACTCGGCGATACCCAGCCGTACCCAGCCAATACTCTGCAATACCCAGCCAATACTCTGCCATACTACTCTGCAATACCCAGCCATACCCTGCCAAACCCTGCAATAACCAGCCATACCCTGCAATACCCAGCCATACCCTGCAATACCCAGCCATACCCTGCCATACTCTGCAATACCCAGCCATACCCTGCCATCCCCAGCCATAATCTGCAATACCCAGCCATACCCTGCGATACCCAGCCATACCCTGCAATACCCAGCCATACCCTGCAATACCCAGCCATACTCTGCTATACCCAGCCATACTCTGCTATACCCAGCCATACTCTGCTATACCCAGCCATACTCTGCTATACCCAGCCATACTCTGCCATACCCAGCCATACTCTGCCATACCTAGCCATACTCTGCCATACCCTGCAATACCCAGCCATACCCTGCCATACCCAGCCATACTCTGCAATACTCTGTAATACTCGGCGATACCCAGCCATGCTCAGCCGTACCCAGCCAATATTACAGTGGGGGAGATGACGTGGATATTACATAAGTAAATGTTCTGCCCCTGAAGGGGTTAATCTAGGTTTCCACACTATATATGTGTGTATCATCATCTGCTGGAGATAAAAGACATCACAGTGACTATGGAGGAAGAGGACGGACATGACGGGGGGTTACTGGGTGTAAATAGAAAATAAGATCTTATTACCTCCTCTGCTGCCACTTCCAGCAATGTCTTCTCTCTACTTCCTCCCGACTCACCTCTCACCCGGAACTTCCTGCCTGTAACTGACATCACTTCCTGTCTGTCATCCATAGATACTTCCTGTCCGGGTAAAAGTGAGATCACCACCTTGTGGATCTCAGAGGAACTGCAGCCTGAGAAACATCTCTTGGTGTAAACACGGCCTTGTGCTATGTGTGTATGTACCTTACACCGATCAGCCATAACATTTTGACCACTGACAGGTGAAATGCATAACATTGATTATCTCATTAAAATGGCATCTGGAAGCGGGTGGGATATATTACACACCTCCCAACTTTCTGAGATGAGAACGAGGGACACCTATTAGCAAATGTATGTAGGTGTAGGACACACTGCCTCGCCACGCCCCCTTAAACGCAAGTTATAAAAATAATTATTAGTTAAACACACAAGTGCTTTTTTTTACCACTATAATTCCTTTATATTGGCTGTTGACATTTACAAATGTTTAGCACTGGTAGATAAATAGTGTGTGTTATATACAACTATATAGATAAGACCAGAATGAGGGACATGTGAGGAGGAAAGAGGGACTTTGTTCTAAATCAGGGACTGTTGGGAGCTATGATATTAGGCAGCAGGTGAAAATGTTGTCCCTGAAGTTGATGTGTTGAAAGCAAATAAAATGGGCATTACAGTTTGTTGTGTATGGGGATGTGTGTGTGTGTCACTTACCTGGGGAAGAGATGGCACCGGGATGCAGTATGGGAAGAAGACAAGCCGGCGGAGGAGTGTGATGCTTTGACTGGTGGAGTCCATGCCTTGATGGCAGCAAAAGTGGGACCAACTCAATATTAGAGGGAAGAGCATAATGTTCTGGTGGGTGGTCCTAATGTTCTGGTGGGTGGTTATAATGTTCTGGTGGGTGGTCATAATGTTCTGGTGGGTATAATGTTCTGGTGGGTGGTCATAATTTTCTGGTGGGTGGTACATGAATACACAACTTAGTAAGAAAAATAAAATGAAATAAAGGAAAAAATAATTCCACCTTTATTTTATTCTCAGCAGGAGAAATAGATGCTAATAGGCTGCGGGAGATCTGCTGAAGAAAAGGGGGATGTGTGGCAATAAGCTGCAG
Source organism: Lithobates sylvaticus (assembly GCA_028564925.1). Taxonomy (NCBI): domain Eukaryota; kingdom Metazoa; phylum Chordata; class Amphibia; order Anura; family Ranidae; genus Lithobates; species Lithobates sylvaticus. The sequence goes on along the minus strand of CM053028.1, from coordinate 557,780,543 downwards.
AAGATCTGCATCTCTTCAACCCCCTCCTTTTTCTTATCAGATCTTCTGCAGCCTATTAGCACCCATTTACTTTTATTTTTTATTTCTGTAGATCTCCTACATCCTCTATATTTTTCTCCTTTCTATGTCTCGGCAGATCTCCTGCAGCCTATTAGCACCCATTTCCCTTTCTATGTCTCAGCAGATCTCCCGCAGCCTATTAGCACCCATTTCCCCATTAGAGAATAAAATGGTGGTAGCTCCAATTTTTTATGTCACACAATATTAGTGAAATGGTTTAGGAAGCACAAAATGTCAGTAAAAAACCTCAGTAAAGGTAATTTTGGGGCCACAGACACAATCTGAAGTTGTGTAAAAGTCAATGAAACCCTCGACACTCCCAGCTGAGAACAATGAAGGAGATTACTATTCCAGTCCTCCAAGCAGTGTTCTGTCTGGGAAGGTCGGGGAGTCAATATTTCCCCAGCTGAGAACAATGAAGGAATTTACTATTCCAATCCTTAATGACTAGTTTTCCCACTTTCTATTTCCCCAGCTGGCAGAGACAAGACTTCTTATAGAGTGTCAGCTTCTTGCATCGTCCAGGATCGGGAGATGGGTGATAAATACAATGACCCCTCCTCTTATATCCAGAAATCCCGCCCTCTTATCATCAAAGTAAAAGATGTGACAACATCTGTGATAAATCATTGACGCATTTCACCTCATTGATAAACCATAAAGTGACATCAAAGTCCATCCAACGTCTCCTTTATACTTCAATAAATGATATCACCACCAATAAATGTCTCCAAAACCGCCAGATCCTCTTCCTCCAAATCTCAGTATATGTTCCAGCAAACCATGTGTAGTGGACTACAAAACACCTCCTTCTCCAAACACCAACCCCGTGCTCTCCTGGTGCTCACACTCAGATTGTGCGTTCATCAGAGTGGAAGTGGAGATGACCCCATCTATAAGGATATACAGTACATACACACACAGCACAAGGCAGTGTTCACGCTACCAGATGTTTTTGAAGTTCCTCTGAGCTCCACAAGGTGGTGATCTCACTTCTAACCAGACAGAAAGTCTCTATGGAGGAAGTGATGTCAGGTCCAGACAGGAGGTTCCGGGTGAGAGGTGAGTCGGGAGGAAGTAGAGAGAAGACATTGCTGCTGGAAGAAGCAGCAGACGAGGTAATAAGATCTTATTTTCTATTTACACCCAGTAACCCCCCCGTCATGTCCGTCCTCTTCCTCCATAGTCACTGTGATATCTTTTATCTCCAGCAGATGATGATACACACATATATAGTGTGGAAATGTAGATTAACCCCTTCAGGGGCAGAACATTTTTTATATATTATATCTGCATTCAGATATTCACTGTTTTGTTCAAGTAGAAATTACATAATAATTGATTTATTGGTATATAAATGACACGTAATATACTGGTGTTAAACATAAGATAGGGGTATAGACACACATTATTTTTATTTTTTATTTTTATTTTTATATTGTTAAATGACTTGGCAATTAATGCACTGAGCACTTTCAGGAGACCCACGCCCTAATTAGGGGGGTTGCTAATCAAAGGGGGGTAGTACCATCCCTTTTCGGTATTTTAGCACATCACAATCTTTTGGCACATATGGTTGTTATTGACTAGGGTGATTGGCGCAGTTCTCTTCTTTAAACAAAGGGGCAGAACATTCCCCACTTACATGGCCGAAACATTCTCTTCATTTTGGAGATGTGTCACCTTTCCCACCAATCACCTTCTCACCTCATCAGTCTATACTAATAGATTATACCACTTTTATTAGTGCCGACAATTGGAGAATCCTATGACTTCACACTGACCTCATAGCTCCTCCTCCCAATGTCCCTCCATCTGGCACTTTTCTTTTTATTCGGTGGTTTAAGAATGTGGGTGGACCCTTTGCATCCTTACAAGAAAAACAGGACTGTTGTAATGACACCAGAATTCTTTTGTGTGGGTAAATTATACCTCAGCCTGAAGTGGGGCTTTAATAAAAATGGAGAATTTAAAAGGTTAACTGAGGAGGATTCTGGGAATAAAGTTTGATTGTAGTATTGGTTTTCAGATCTAGAGTTTTCCTGCTGTAAAGTCTAGGGTGACCAGATGTCCCCGGTTTCAGGGGACAGTCCCCTGATTGAGGATACTGTCCCCAGACCAAGTCTGTCCCTGGTTTTGTCCCCGGATTTGACTTCAACAGGAGCTGGGGCAATTTTCAAAGCTAGTCAGTGCAGAATAAAAAAAAAAAAATTTAGAATCACCCCCCCCCCCCCCCCGCTCCTACGAGCTTAGGGAGGTGTATTTTTTCCATTAAATGTGTTCCTTTCTGATGATAATGTGTGGGTCAGAGCGGATGGACTATTTCTTCAGTTTCTGGCACATGCCCATTCAGCTCCGCTCACATGTTCTTCTGCCTTGGCTCAAATCCCGGCCAGCCGTCTGCCTTCTTATCTCCTTGCCTTCCCCGGCAGAGTAATTTTCCTCCACTCCCCACCCAGTGGTAACCAGGGCCCAGAGGGTGATACCTGAGAGGCTGTGAGGCAGGCGGAGGCGGCAACCGGCAGAAAGAGGCAGCTGAGCTCCAGCAGCAGGAACAGAGGGGAAGCAGATCCAATCGTGGGGCTGCCAGTGCCTTCAAAGCTTCAACACAGGTGTGCTTTGGGGGTGTCTGTGAATAGACTACATTTCACTGTGTCTGTCTCTTTGGCATAATGGATGGTATCAGAACTCACAGGCAGAAGGCACTTATTGGTCAGAAGTTAACAAAATCAGCACCCAGCAGCCATGTTATGTGACACACTGTGACAGAGCCAGACTGAGACATGATAGAGTGCCTGCTGCCTGTGAGTTATCATAATGCTGATGATCTTAACCAGTTGCCGATCGCCTGATAGCATATTTACTGCTACAGGGTGGTTACGCTGCGCAGGATCACTTATATAAGTGATCCTGCATTTCTGGGTATCAGAGCCAATCAGTGGATCCGGCGGATTCGCCTAGTGGTCTGCCTATGTAAACAAGGCAGTTTACCATTCTGTCAGTGTGGAAGACATCGATCCTGTGTTCCTGCAAAGCAGGTACAGGGATCTATGTCTTCCCTTAGTAAAAACACCTCCCCCACAGTGAGAAAACACTTGTTAGGCACACATTTAACCCATTGATTGCCCTAGATGTTATCCCCTTCCCAGCCAGTGTCATTAGTAAAGTGGCAGTATATATTTTTAGCACTGATCTCTATATTAGTGTCACAGGTTCCCACAAAGTGTCAAAAGTGTCACTAATGCCGCGTACACACGAGCGGAATGTCCGACAGAAAAAGTCAGACGGAATCTTTTCATTGGATATTCCAATCGTGTGTGTGCCTCATCAGACTTTTTTTTTGAAAATTCTGACGGACCTAGAAATAGAACATGTTCTAAATATTACCGAAGGAACCAATACCTATCGGGAAAACTGCTCGTCTGTATGCTGTTCCGACGGACCAAAAACCATGCATGCTCTGAAGCAAGTAAGAGACGGCAGCTATTGGCTACCGGCTATTGAACGTCCTTTTTCTAGTCCCGTCGTACGTGTTGTATGTCACCGCATTCTAGGCGGTCGGACTTTGGTGTGATCGTGTGTAGGCAAGACAGTTTCAGCGGAACTCCGTTGGAGTTTATTCTGACTGGAAAACCGATCGTCTGTACGCGGCATTAGTGTCCGATTTGTCCACCGCAATATCGCAGTCCTGATTGCTGCCATTACTAGTAAAAAAAAAATATGTCCCTGGATTTCATTTTAAAAATCTGGTCACCTTAGTGAAGTCTGGAGATCATATGACCATCACATTGCCTCCACCTCCCTCCCTGATAGAATAGAGAAATAAAAAGAAGATTCTAGAAGTCACCAGAGAGATCATGGAGGAGAGGTGAGCGGTGCTGGGAATTCTGGGACATTATCCAGTAACAGACAAGGGATGTGTCTGGATGGTGACTGTATCATTGTGTGTGTCAGGTTCCTATAGGTGTCAGGATGTCACTGTCTATTTCTCCATGGAGGAGTGGGAGTATTTAGAAGGACACAAGGATCTCTACAAGGACGTCATGATGGACAATCAGCCGCCCCTCACATCACCGGGTAAGAGGAGACTTTATTGTAAAGGAGAGAGCAGTACGGAGGGTCCACCTAGATCCCCCATCATCTGATAAACACATAGAAACAATGTATTCAGTCAGTGTGTGTGTTTCCTACAGATGGATCCAGTAATGGGAACCCACCAGAGAGATGTCCCCGTCCTCTGTATTCCCGGGATTCCACACAGGAAGATCACACCATCCCTCACCATCATCAGGTAGATGGGGAACAATCACTGATAGTATCATTAGGATCTGTACATTATCTGCATTGTTACCATTGATGTCATTTTTATTCTATATTCAGAGTGGAAACCTGAGAGAGTCTAAAATTGAGGTTAAAGAAGAGATAAAAGAGGAGGATGATGAGGATGGGGTGACGGAGGAGTCAAAGTTTCTAAAAGAACACAAAGATCTGTACCAGGACACCATGTTGGAGTCATCCAGCTACAGAAACCCACCAGAGAGATGTCCCCATCCTCTGTATTCCCAGTATTCCACACAGGAAGGTCACACCATCCCTCACCATCATCAGGTAGATGATTGACAATTATTGGTAGTTCTGATTTATACACAGCATGTTTGTTACAATGAATGTTTTATTATATATTCAGAGTGGAAACCTCTGGGATGATAATATTGATGTTAAAGAAGAGTATAAAGAGGAGGATGAGGAGTATGGAGTAATGGAGGAGTTTTCAGAAAGAAACAAGGATATGATGGAGCCACAAAATACCAGGAACCCACCAGAGAGATGTCCTCATCATCTGTATTCCCAGAATTTCACACAGGAAGATCACACCATCCCTCACTGTTATAAGGTTAGTGGGACGGAGGTTATAAAACAAAGACTCCTGAAGACAATGTGTGGATTGTTTATGTGATGTCACAATAATAAAGCTTATATCTTACAAATGATATTCTCTCACATTTTCTTGGTTTAGAGTGCAGATCCAATCGATATAGAATTTGAGGTTAAATCAGAAGAAGAAGAGAGGTATGTGAGGGATGATCAGCAGTCTATGGAGGAGGATGGAATAACAAGGACATTTATAGAGGAGGACACTCCTACAGAGATCAGTACAGGTGGGTCATTAACACTAAACACATTCATCCACCTACACTGCTCAATGATTCGTCCAGAGTAGGGTGGGGACTGGGTGATATCAGCCTGTAATATCCTGGTCACTTTCTTGAGCTGTGTTCCCCATCCTGTATTCCTGTATTCCTGTATTTCTCCCGGATAAAATTCCTTATCTGTGCTGCTGACACAATTTATGTTTCTAGACTGGATTTTTGGAGATTCTGGGGTTCAGCTGGCAGAAAAATGTTCATTTTCACCATAGGCGATACTAGATCTAGGCACCTGGGGTATGTGATTTGGGTCTTCTGCCCCATGCCCAAGTATGGCAAGATCTCTGACAGAACAATTCTCCCAGGGTGACTTGCTCTGTTGTTTACTGGCTTTGCCGGGTGGAGGGATATTTCTGTATAGTCTTAGACCCAAGTCACTGAGTGCAGTCTCAGGAGATGGGAGGCAGCGGTGTGGGACCTCTGCAACTTGTCTCATGTAAACATTTAATCTTCCACTGATTACTGAATACCAATATTATGAGTCTTGACTCTTACACTATATTCTCTATGTTGTACATTACATACTCCTGACCCCTGCACTATATACTCTATGTTGTACATTACATCATTCTGATACTATATAGTCCTATCTCTTGTATCTTATACTCTATGTTGTACATTACATAGTCCTGACTTCTGATCTTTCCCCTCTACCCACTGATATATATACACATAATATGTTTTCTCTTTTGTTACACCCATTTCCTACCAGCTGGACATTTTATATCTGATGATTTGATTGGAGCACAGACTTTTACGTGTTGATAATAATGTGATAACATCCTCAAACTTTGGAACCTTAAACAGAAAGTCCATTCTTCATCTTGGTTGTTTTCCCCCATCCTCACTCTCTGACCTCTGGTGGGGCTCAGCCCCGCTGTTATTCATTACTAAATCATGGCCTAAATAAGGAAGTGCAGGACTTCTTGTGTTGGGAAGATGGCAATGAGTGATAGAGGGGGTGGTGACACTTGTCCTATAATCCCCTCATCACTGTCACTCTTATAAAAGACAGTTCTCGTTGTTTCCTCCCTCTCCGACTAAGGTCCATGAATAAAGAAATTAACTGGTAGGAGATTCAGAGATGTAAGGCTGTAACAACGAATCGATTATGAAAATAGTTGTCAACTATTTTCATAATCGATAAGTTGGTCAGTTGATGGCCTGCATACAGAATGTATTATTTATTTACACATCAGAAAATACAGCTCAGTACACCATCCATACATGTCAGTAAATGCCTGAGAACTTGAATGTGTGAGGATTAATTCCTCATGGGACATGTAGTCCTGGACAAGAGAAGGAAGCAAGTGATTCTAAAGGCAGACATTTTTTGTACCTTCCTATAGGGGAACTCTATACTATCCTTTATACCTTCCTATAGGGGAACTTCATACTATACTTTGCGGCTTCCTATAGGGAGACTCTATACTATACTTTGTAGCTTCCTATAGGGGAACTCTATACTATACTTTGCAGCTTCCTATAGGGGAACTCTATCCAAAAAAGGAGAATTAGGGCTGCTCTGTGCAGAAACATTACACAGAGCTATGAAAATTTTGTTTTAAAAAAAAATCCAACATTTACAATGACTTTAAGGGCTCTGTGCAGGGAAGATCAGCATCTGACCCCAGAGATGGTGGAGGCTGATAGACCGGAGGTGATAGAAGGCATTACTATTATATAAAGTAAAAGTTTACTAGTATTGTACATTATATATAAAATTATTATATCCATGAAAACAAGTCTCAGCTTTTAGTATTTTTTTAATATAAAAGCCCCCCTCTTACCTCCATATATATTCATGTGTGACTCCCAGGTAAAATCCCCATATATCCTACTTCTAGGTATATTTATTATTATATATATGATATAAGATATATTACTTTCACTATTTCGCAGTATAAATGAATCCCTTATAGTAGTGATTATCTGCTGTTTTGTACTATAAAGGACTATTTTTTTAACGCCATCATAACAGATGATTAAACAAAATCATGCTGCTGCTACTAAATGTCCTATGCTGGCCATACACGGATCGATTTTTGGATGAGAATATTCACATAAATATTTGTATGAAAATTATTTGTACATTAGATGAATGGACGAGTGTAGATCAAAAATTCCACTTGCTTTTAACATTCAGTTATAAAATTAATGTAACTTCTTAGCAAAAACGACATACACGATATGAAAATTTGTTCGATGGAGAAAAGTTTTCTGTTCTGCTTCTTTGAATTTTCCTGTCACTGTGGTGGAAAATGAACGCCAATTTGACCCCACTAATGGTTTGAAAACTTGGAAAAAATTGGATGAATGTTTTTTTGAAAGAAAAACGAGTTTGTGTACGGCCAGCATAAGTGACATCAGGTGCAGGGAGCTTGTACCCACCTACCTGTCTATGACAAAGGAGTCTGTCATCCATCATATTATATTACACTCCTGTCTGATCATCTGCAAAACAGCGTTTTACCTCTTTTTTACATTTTAATAATGTTATTCTCTGATTGTGATATGTAGCAGATTCTCCCTCTAATAATACACCTATCTGTCTGTTATTCTCAGAGTGGATTCAATATCCAACTATATATCTGGATATTTATATTTACCGCTGTATATACAGTATCTCACAAAAGTGTGTACACCCCTCAGTCACATTTTTGTAAATATTTCATTCTATCTTTTCATGTAACAACACTGAAGAAATGACACTTTGCTACAATGTAAAGTAGTGAGTGTACAGCTTGTATAACAGTGTAAATTTCCAGTCCCCTCAAAATAACCCAACACACAGCCATTAATGTCGAAACAGCTGGCAACAAAAGTGAGTACACCCCTGTGAAAATGTCCAAATTGGGCCCACGTTCCCTGGTGTCATGTGACTCGTTAGTGTTACAAGGTCTCAGGTGTGAATGGGGAGCAGGTGTGTTAAATTTGGTGTTATCGCTCTCACTTTCTTATACTGGTCGCTGGAAGTTCAACATGGCACCTCATGGCAAAGAACTCTCTGAGGATCTGAAAAAAAGAATTATTGCTACATAAAGATGGCCTAGGCTATAATAAGATTGCCAAGACCCTGAAACTGAGCTGCAGCACGGTGTCCAAGACCATACAGCGGTTTAACAGGACAGGTTCCACTCAGAACAGGCCTCGCCGTGGTCGACCAAAGACGTTGAGTGCACATGCTCTGCATCATTTCCAGAGGTTGTCTTTGGAAATAGACGTATGAGTGCTGCCAGCATTGCTGCAGAGGTTGAAGGGGTGGGGGGGTCAGCCTGTCAGGGTTTAGACCATACGCCGCACACTTCATCAAATTGGTCTGCATGGCTGTTGTCCCAGAAGGAAGCCTCTTCTAAAGATGATGCACAAGAAAGCACGCAAACAGTTTGCTGAAGACAAGCAGGCTAAGGACATGGATTACTGGAACCATGTCCTGTGGTCTGATGTGACCAAGATAAACGTATTTGGTTCAGATGATGTCAAGCGTGTGTGGGGGCAACCAGGTGAGGAGTACAAAGACAAGTTTGTCTTGCCTACAGTCAAGCATGGTGGTGGGAGTGTCATGGTCTGGGACTGCATGAGTGCTTCCGGCACTGGGGAGCTACAGATCATTGAGGGAACCATGAATGCCAACATGTACTGTGACATACTGAAGCCAAGCATGATCCCCTCCCTTCAGAGACTTGACCGCAGGGCAGTATTCCAACATGATAACCACCCCAAACACACCTCCAAGATGACCACTGCCTTGCTAAAGAAGCTGAGGGTAAAGGTGATGGACTGGCCAAGCATGTCTCCAGACCTAAACCCATCTGTGGGGCATCCTCAAAGGGAAGGTGGAGTAGTGCAAGGTCTCTTAACATCCACCAGCTCCGTGATGTCGTCATTGAGGAGTGGGAGAGGACTCCAGTGGCAACCCGTGAAGCTCTGGTGAACTTCATGCCCAAGAGGGTTAAGGCAGTGCTGGAAAATAACGGCGGCCACACAAAATATTGACACTTTGGGCCCAATTTGGACATTTTCACTTAGGGGTGTACTGACTTTTGTTGTCAGCGGTTTAGACATAAATGGCTTTGTGTTGAGTTATTTTGAGGGGACAGCAAATTTACACTGTTATACAAGCTGTACACTCACTACTTTACATTGTAGACAAGTGTCATTTCTTCAGTAGAGTCATAGAATGGAAGTGGCAATAGGGTCCATGTTTAAATAAGGCACCTCATCCCAATAAGCAAAATGTAATAAATTGGAAAGAAAAGAAGGGATTATTGCGGTACCAAAAAACATATGTACACCATGATATATAAAAAAATATTTAATTTTATTACATCACAAAAAAAGAATTTTTATCACAAAAGACCAACAATGATAAAAACACATAATGTTAGGGAGTAAAATCCAAAAGATGAAGGCCAGTGGTATGGTAATCAGCCTTCAGAGAGCTAATCAGGTCAGGTCTTCCCTACATGTTTCGCCAAGGCATTGGCTTCACCAGGGGAACAAGATAGACCAACAAAATCATTAAAAAGCTCAAGTTCGGCCTCAGGACCCGGCTAATGCTTGCGGTCACCCGGGAGGGTGTATCCCTCACTGATACCAACAAATTGCAGCTGCAGGGGCAGTAGCGAACCGATAAACTAATATTAAAATTAAAATCAATAAACATTTCAGGGACGCTGGGAAATTCTATTGGTGAGGAAAGGCAATGCCACCTACTGAAAGCCTTCAAGACACTGACACACCAAATGTGTCAGGTGTATGTGTTCCTTTAAGAGGACCAAAAGTAAGTCAAATATATGATAACACTTCAATGTGGGAAACACTGTTGTCCTGAGCTTGTCATGGATCTTTATAGAAAAACCACATCCATGCATCAGCGTCACTGCAGAGCCAGAGATGTTATTATCTCTTTGACTTACTTTTGGTCCTCTTAAAGGAACACATACACCTGACACATTGGACGTGTCAGTGTCTTGAAGTGTCTTGTCTGCTCATGTCTGGTAATAATCTTTTTATTTCTATTTTAGTAGATGGACGGGAGATGAGGAAAACCTCAGAGGATTGTCTCACTTTGTCTCCAGACTGTAAAGTAGAAGATGAGGACATCACACAGTATAGTCCAGGAGAAAACCCGACTACCTCAAATGTCCATCCGGCACCACACAGTGTAGATGGACCATCGTATTCCTCTTATCCTGAGGAACCTCAGACTGTGAGGGACGGTGCCGTCCTTCCAACAGAGAAGAGCTTTTCCTGTACTGAGTGCGGGAAGTGTTTCCCGTCTAAATCCAAACTTAATAGTCATATAAGATCTCACACAGGAGAGAAGCCGCATTCCTGTCCTGAGTGCGGGAAATGTTTTTCATTGAAGTGCAATCTTTACACACATCAGAGATCTCACACGGGGGAGAAGCCGTATTCCTGTCCTGAGTGCGAGAAATATTTTACACAGAAGACCAGTCTTTCCAAACATCAGAGATCTCACACAGGGGAGAAGCCGTATTCCTGTTCTAAGTGCGGGAAATGTTTTTCAGTGAAGTACGATCTTTACACACATCAGAGATCTCACTCGGGGGAGAAGCCGTATTCCTGTCCTATGTGTGGGAAATGTTTTTCAGTGAAGTCCGATCTTTACAAACATCAGAGATCTCACACGGGGGAGAAGCCACTTTCCTGTCCTGAGTGCGGGAAATGTTTTTCACAGAAGTCCAGTCTTTACACACATCAGAGATCTCACACAGGGCAGAAGCCGTATTCTTGTCCTGAGTGCGGGAAATGTTTTTCAGTGAAGTACAATCTTTACACCCATCAGAGATCTCATACGGGGGAGAAGCCGCATTCCTGTTCTGCATGCGGGAAATGTTTTTCAATGAAGTCCAGTCTTTCCAGACATCAAAGATCTCACACGGGGGAGAAGCCATATTCCTGTCCTGTGTGTGGGAAATGTTTTTCAGTGAAGTCCAGTCTTTCCACACATCAGAGATCTCACACGGGGCAGAAGCCACTTTCCTGTCCTGAGTGCGGGAAATGTTTTTCACAAAAGTCCCATCTTTCCACACATCAGAGATCTCACACAGGGCAGAAGCCGTATTCTTGTCCTGAGTGCAGGAAATGTTTTTCAGTGAAGTCCAGTCTTTCCACACATCAGAGATCTCACACGGGGGAGAAGTCGTATTCCTGTCCTGAGTGTGGGAAATGTTTTTCAGTGAAGTCCGATCTTTACACACATCAGAGATCTCACACGGGGGAGAAGCCGTATTCCTGTCCTGAGTGTGGGAAATGTTTTTCAGTGAAATCCAATCTTTACACACATCAGAGATCTCACACGGGGGAGAAGCCACTTTCCTGTCCTGAGTGCGGGAAATGTTTTTCACAGAAGTCCCATCTTTCCACACATCAGAGATCTCACACGGGGGAGAAGCCGTATTCCTGTCCTGAGTGCGGGAAATGTTTTTCAGTGAAGTCCAGTTTTTCCAGAGATCTCACACGGGGGAGAAGCCGTATTCCTATCCTGAGTGAGGGAATTGTCCCTCACTGAAGTCCTGTCTTCCTGTACATCAGGGATCCCACAAAACCCTTGAGGTGTATTAGGGCCTTGAGTGTGGGAAATGTCTTCTATATGAATGTTGCTGGACATCACAGCTCTCATGTGGGGAAGAAGCACACCCTGATATACACCTCAGATATACTCCATGGCTGATCTTCATCATGTAAGAAACAGTTCCAGGGGTGTGGATATTTTTTGATAAAACGACTTGTCCGAGGGACTAAATCGGGGTCCCAATCTCCTCGTCCCTTATGATAATCTCCTTGTTCCTCATCTACCAGAGAGCTCAGCAGAGGTGTGGGAGTTCACTGAAAACTACAAGCCGACATCAGCAAAGGACAGAACTCTGAATGAATGGCACAGCCATGCTCTTTTCATAAAGTGACAGCCGGTACGGGGACTTTCTCCCCACTCTGCTGTGACACAGAGGACTCGGATCACTGAGCCACTGCAGGAACAGGAACATGTAACATCTTCCCGAAGGTGAATGTTTCCTTTAACCCTTTCACTGCCAGAGACGGTGTTGTGTTGTTTTTTTTGCGCAAATTTAATACCGGACACTTTCATCCCTTTCCTCGCCACTCCAATTGACAGCTGTCAGCGTTGTCACACTTTGAATGACAATTACTCAGTCATATAACACTGTACCCAAATTTAATTTCTATATTTTTTCCCCACAAATAGAGCTTTCTTTTGGTTGTATTTGATCACCACTGGGGTTTTTATTTTTTGTGTTACAAATAAAAAAACGACTGAAAATGTTGAAAAAAAATAAGTTTTTCTTTGTTTCTGTTATAACATTTTGTAAATAAGTAAGTTTTCTCCTTCACTGATGGGCACTGATGAGGAGGCACTGACAGGCATTACTTATGGGCACTGATTGGCATCACTGGTGGTCATCACTGACAATCATAGAATCTAAAAAGCAGCGCTCTATTGGTTAAATCCAGAAAGTCCATGTGAAATCCGTGATTTGAATAAAAAGAATAGTTTATTGCATTGTGGATTGGAAAAACAAAAAATGCAGAGAACTGTGAGAGCTTCAGATGTTACAATAAACAGTCATGCAGATATGTTATCAGATTGGTATTGTTAAAAAAAAACATTAAAAGCAAATGCTACCACTGGTGACATCCGGGTGGAGAAGGGTTAATGCCATCCAAGGACTTGCTGGGCAGACATGGTAAGGGGCGCCTTACGCTATGTGGAGATGGATGAAAAGCCCGGTGAAGAGAATGGCAGTCCACTGCCTGAAACCTTATGATCGATCTTTCCCTCCATCCAGGAAGAATGGGACCGCGGAGTGCAGTGGGGAACGCTGTGCCCACCATTGTGAAGACCTGAGCTGGTGGCCCGAGGAAACCAAACTGGGCTGTGAGCGGTGGGGTATGACAGCTGCTGTGGGATGGAAAAATCCGGCACTGAATGATGTCAGTCCCACGCTGGAAACCAGGAAGTATGTGATGCACAGTGGAACGCAAGCTGCTGGGTTGCCGTGACTACATGTCTCAAACGCCTGTGCTTTTTCAAAGTCAGGGAAGAAAAGACAACAGCAGTATTTAAGCCCGATGTGTGGGGTGGGAAGGGGTGGGAGTATCTAGCTCAAGTATAGCCAATAACCCATCTCAACCTTATAATTTATGAAAGAAAGAGAGCGCTTGTGGAATCCATATTACACTCATGGAAATACATTCATAGTAAAATTCATAGAGCCTCTCAAAAACAATGTTATATAAAATACAGTATATATCTGTATATATAATGATAAAAATCCATAATAATCAATAATGTTGAATCATGAATAATTAACAAAAAGATAAAAAATAATGAAACATTATATATATTGATGATGCCCTGCTCATTTGGAGTGGGGGCCCAGATGTGTTCTCTTCCTTTGTAGCTCAGTGCAATACCAGTGAATTAGGGTTTTCTTTCATGCATGTATTAGACCCCACTGAACTAGTCTTCCTAGATTTGGTTCGGTCTCACGACAAACAAGAGATCGTCACCAGCAATCACACCAAACCTACAAGTCCCAACTCCTACCTTCATTTTGACAGTTGTCATCACTCCACCCGGCAGATAAACATCCCCAATGGGCAGTTTCATAGGTTGAGGAGGAACTATTCCAGGTTGGTAGACTATACTACACCAGGTCTACCCCAGAGATCTGGTCCAGGTTGCTTTTGTTTCTCATATGGATATGCCATCAAAACCCAAAGACACTACTGATAGACAACCAGATAATACAACTAGATTTGTGTCTACTTTCAACACTAAATGTAGGACTATTTCAAAGATCATCAACAAACATTACAAAATATTATTGCCCTTAATCAAAAATATTCTTGCTCCAAGCAAGTTACAAAGTTCCAATAAAAGACCTCTGACATTAATGCCTATTTTGATACTAGGACGGGCATTTTTCAATGTCGCAAAAGAGGTTGTCTCACCTGCCAACCTATCAATCATGGTCGCCCTGAGATTGCCACCAATAAGGGGACCACTTTCCAGATTAAGCAGTTTATTACTTGCTCAACCAATTTTGTTATTTACTGTATATCCTGTGGTGCCCTTGTAACCTCTTGTACGTAGGCCGTACGATACGTACCTTGTGTACGAGGGTTGGAGAGCACCGGAGGTTTATTGAAAAGGGATTTGCCAAACACAGCATCCCGCGCCTGTTTCTCTAGATACATTATAAATATATAAAATGTCTGGAAGTATTGGTGATCAAATCCATTCCTAAAGGTACACTTACTGACAATGAGAGGTTTTCCTTCCTGTGCAGAAGGGAAAACATTCAGATCTATATGTTAGGATCTCTTTCACCTGAAGGCCTCAATGAAGAACTTCATATTCATAGCATCGTGTAACATTCATTCAGCTAGTTCACGTCTAACTGGGTCAGGTGTTCTAAGAAATAGGTTTGTCCCAGTTCTATATATACTTTTTATAGGTATTGGTAGGTTCATGGTTATACATGTATACACTATTACTATTACATGTAGATTTACCCTCACATTCCACCGTCCTTGTGTTATAAGCATCATCATTATCATTGTTAGTGTCACATGTGTATACACACATATATATACAGGTAGAGTTACCCTCACATTCAACCAGCATCATCTTTATTATAACTTGTATATATCAACTCCTCCCCCTTTTTCACATATATCCATTTTATTATTTTCATCATTCATCATTTTTTTATCTTTTTATTTGTTATTTATTTATTCATAATTCAACGTGATTGATTATTATGGATTTTTTATCAGTATATATACACAGATATATACTGTATTTTAAATATATTTTTATAACCATGTTTTTGAGACGCTCTTTGAATTTTACTATGAATGTATTTCCATGAGTGTAATACGGATTCCACAAGCGCTCTCTTTCTTTCATAAATTATACGGTTGAGATGGGTAATTGGCTCTACTTGAGCTAGATACTCCCGCCCCTCCCCACCCCTCACATCGGGCTTAATCACTTCAGCCCCGGAAGGATTTGCCCCCTTCCTGACCAGAGCACTTTTTACAATTTGGCACTGCGCTGCTTTACCTGGTAATTATGCGGTCATGCAACGCTGTTCCCAAACAAAATGTACATCCTTTTTTTCCCACAAATAGAGATTTCTTTTGGTGGTATTTGATCACCTTTGTGGTTTTTATTTTTTGCGCTATAAACAAAATAGACCAACATTTAAAAAAAAAAACAATTTTCTACTTTTTGTTATAAACAAAATACAATAAACTAGCACTACAATAAACAGCCACATGTCTCGGGTAAAACAAAATGTCAATAAGCGTATATTTATTGGTTTGCACAAAAGTATAACGTCTACAAACTAGGGTATATTTTCTGGAATTTAAGCAACTTTTAGTTTATGACTGCCTATCTCATTTCTTGAGGTGATTGAAAAAATGCCAAAAAATAAAAACAAATTTACACAAAGTTGTCACTAAATGATATATTGCTCACACATGCCATGGGTATATGTGGAATTACACCCCAAAATACATTCTGCTGCTTCTCCTGAGTACGGAGATACCACATGTGAGAGACTTTTTGGGAGCCTAGCCGCGTACAGGACCCCAAAAACCAATCACCGCCTTCAGGATTTCTAAGGGTGTAAAATGGTGATTTCACTCCTCACTACCTATCACAGCTTCGGAGGCCATGAAATGTCCAAACAAATGAGATCTGCAAAATACTCACCATGCCTCTCAGCAAAAAGCTTGGGGTGTCTACTTTCCAAAATGGGGGAATGACATCCAAATCTGCTTTAGTCAGTGGAGGGTACTCACTGTTTTCTGCTAACCCTGATTCCAGTGGTGGCTGAGGTTGTGGCAGAGCAGAGAAGGAGAAGAGGGCAGCGTACTGGCGCCATCTTTGGACATGCTGCGCTCCTGTGATCTGAGGCAGTAGTACGTAAGATTCCTTTGATTCTGGCTGCTCCTCCGTCCCCCCGTCTTAGAAAACGTCATGTACAGGTTCTTATGTGCGGAGGTGTTGAAAATTGGGTCGTTTAGAGGTTATATTTTCCCCGTTTTTGTGGCTTTTAGCCCTGTGAGGACCGGAGCTCTATTCAGAAGCTGCTCCTCCGTCCCATGCCGTGCATGCGCCCCCCAATGGTGTCTTTTTTAAATAACGTGAAGTCTTAGTTCCTGTTTCAACACTTATTTTTCTTCTTGGGCAACAACCCAATATTTTCTTATATGAGACTTTCTCACCTTCTTCGGAACTAACCTTGGCAGAAATCCTCACGTACATTACGTTTACACAAATTCCTGTATTTCCAAAATAACTTGAAGCACACCGTCCAATTGGCCTTGTCAATCTACTTCGTAAGCTGGGTCTTTTTTTTTCTTCGTACAAAGTTACAAACTTTGGCCAGAGGTGAGAAAAACAGACAGAAAAGAAACCTCACCCTCGTCTTTTACTGGACTGTTGTCCACATCTGCACAAACACAAATGCCTCCTTCTAGGTTCTTTGATAGTTTTTTTCCCCGAGACTTGATCAATCATGGAATTGTGTTAGTCTCCCCCCTTTGTCAAGGAGTGGGGAAAAAATGACCACTGTGACTGGTTAACCAAAATGTAGAAATCTACTATTCTTGTATCTCAGAGGCATTTTTGAATGAATAGCAAAGTCTTTGTGTAAATATGTCTGTGTCCTCTCTCCTAGAGGGTGTGTGAAGGAGAAGTGTGTCTGTCTTTATCCAAGGCCACATCTCCATCAATATGTAAGGAATTTGTTTCATAATAGAAATGGTAGAATCCTTAGTTTGTAAAATACTTCAAGAAAAGTTGTTTAATCTTCAGAAAGATAAGCAAAGACAAGACTTACATAATGACATCCGGTAACATATGGTATGGAGATGGCTTCAGAAGGAGGAAGAGATATCAGATGTTACATTCTCCAAAGTGTAGGGTTCCTTCCCTCTCTTCCCAAATAGCCCTACTCAATTCTTATACTGTTTTATAATGTTATGTCAGCATATCCTAGAGTAACACCCATTCTTGCATATAAGCTTATATGATTTCAGTTTAACGTTAAGTTACATAACTCCACCCATTGTCCTGACATAGTAACTCAGAATAGAAGTACCTACACAGCAAAACAACTTCTCTCTGTCCTCTGTCCTGTAACCTTCAGAGACTATTGCCCCGTACACATGATCAGACTTTACAGCGGGATTGTCTGCCGGACCTAGTCCAGCGGACAAACCGCCGGACCTTCCAGCGGGGCTTCGCCGGACTTTCCGAGCTGTGGACTTGCCCACACACGCCCGAACTTCTCCGGCGGACAATCCGCAGGAAAAAGTCTGCGGGACTTTTGAAAATGAACGGACTTGCTCACACACGGAGCAAAGTCCGTTCATTTAGAACGTAACTGCAGGTAGACGGGACTAGCGAAGGCAGTGAACGCCGCCGCACTAGCCCCGTCACCTGGTATGGATTTAAAGGGAATCCCCACGGCATGGGGGTCCCCCCAAATCCATCTCAGACCCTTATCCGAGCACGCAGCCCGGCCGGCCAGGAAAAGGGGTGGGGACGAGCGAGCGCCCCCCCCTCCTGAGCCGTACCAGGCCGCATGCCCTTAACATGGGGGGTGCCCTGGGGAAAGGGGGGCTGTGCGGCCCCCCACCCCAAAGCACCTTGTCCCCATGTTGATGAGGACAAGGGCCTCTTCCCGACAACCCTGGCCGTTGGTTGTCGGGGTCTGCGGGCGGGGGGGTTATCAGAATCCGGGAGCCCCCTTTAATAAGGGAGCCCCCAGATCCCGGCCCCCCCACCCTATGTGAATGAGTATGGGGTACGATGTACCCCTATCCATTCACCTAAGGTGTAAAAGTGTCAATAAAAAAAAAAAAACAATTTATTAAAAATATTTTATTGCACTGCTCCGGGGGTCTTCTTCCATCTTGGGGGGTCTTCTCGCCGAACTCCTCTGCTCTTTTACCTAGCTCTTTTACCGAGCGGAGGAGCCAGGCTTTCTTCTTCGTCGTCGCCGCCGTCGTCGTCTGGGGGTCTCGATCCACCTTCTAACCTGCTTGTGTAGCCCCTTGAGCGCTTATGGAGCACTGCTGGTTCAGAGGAGTTCTGCAGAAGAGCCTATAGAGGAAGAAGAGTAGGGAAGGGAGCATACAGATGTTGTGGCAGGATCACCACCAGCTTTTTGAAAGCGTTATGGCAGAACAAGCTGCAACACTGAACCCTGTCCTGCATCATGTTTCTTGCATTGGGGCCCTGAAGATTCTAGTTACGCCTCTGCTGCAGACTCTGACCAGCTCCTGTAGTATGTCTGCAGCCTCTGACCGTCTCCTGTACTATGTCTGCAGTCTCTGACCATCTCCTGTACTATGTCTGCAGTCTCTGACCATCTCCTGTACTATGTCTGCAGTCTCTGACCATCTCCTGTACTATGTCTGCAGTCTCTGACCATCTCCTGTACTATGTCTGCAGCCTCTGACCGTCTCCTGTACTATGTCTGCAGTCTCTGACCGTCTCCTGTACTATGTCTGCTGTCTCTGATCATCTTCTGTTCTATGTCTGCAGTCTCTGACCGTCTCCTGTACTATGTCTGCAGTCTCTGACCGTCTCCTGTACCATGTCTGCAGTCTCTGGCCATCTCCTGTAGTATGTCTGCAGTCTCTGACCGTCTACTGTAGTATGTCTACAGTCTCTGACCGTCTCCTGTACTATGTCTGCAGTCTCTGATCGTCTCCTGTACTATATCTGCAGTCGCTGATCATCTCCTGTACTATGTCTGCAGTTTCTGACCATCTCCTGTACTATGTCTGCAGTCTCTGATCGTCTCCTGTACTATGTCTGCAGTCTCTGATCGTCTCCTGTACTATGTCTGCAGTGTCTGATCGTCTCCTGTACTATGTCTGCAGTGTCTGACCGTCTCCTGTACTATGTCTGCAGTCTCTGGCCATCTCCTGTACTATGTCTGCAGTCTCTGGCCATCTCCTGTACTATGTCTGCAGTCTCTTACCATCTCCTGTACTATGTCTGCAGTCTCTGACCTTCTCCTGTACTATGTCTGCAGTCTCTGACCATCTCCTGTACTATATCCTGTACTATGTCTGCAGTCTCTGATTTAGGGGTCTATTCATAAATAATTTACATAATAATGAAAATACATGTACATTCCTTCTGTGTGAATGGGGGTAAAAAAAACAAATGTTATTAGGCAATTTGCTGTGCCAGTCAAATGTATGACATTTATTTAAAATGGAAAATATGAATTCAGCCACTAGAGTTTCTTCTGTTATAAATCAATGGTTGGTTTAATGAATTTACATTCTTAGATATCTACTGCACTCATGTAACCATGCCTAACAAAGGAAATTAAAGGGTCTATTTATAAAAAAAATGCTGAAAGAATGTGACATGCATTTCCCCACCAAGTATCACACATTTCTTGCCATATTTAAGTTAATACCGTGATTCCTATGATCATCAGATCCATCGAGGGGCCATAATGTAATTTTTCCTGAAATGCCTAAAAAAATAAAGAATAGTGCAATACTGCACTATGGGCACTAGATGGAGAAAAGGATCCCAGGAAAGTTCTGTATGAAGAAAAATACAACCAACATCTGTCAAGACTGGATTGATCGCTTCTCACATTTGTCCAAAAGAAATTTTAAAAACAAATCTCTAAGTGTTTGTGAAATCTTCCACCACAAAATGTACTCAGCCAATGAAAGGTAATGACTCCATTTTTATTTTTCTCCTGCTATCAATGGCCAACACGGTACAACACTTCATCCATGTCTTTGGTGATCTCTAATCTCCTTATCAACTGTTTCTTCCATGATGAAGATCAGCCATGGAGTATATCTGAGGTGTATATCAGGGTGTGCTTCTTCCCCACATGAGAGCTGTGATGTCCAGCAACATTCATATAGAAGAGATTTCCTGCACTCAGGGCACTAATACACCTCAAGGGTTGTGTGGGGTCCCTGATGTACAGGAAGACAGGACTTCAGTGAGGAACAATTCCCTCACTCAGGACAGGAATATGGCTTCTCCCCCGTGTGAGATCTCTGATGTGTGGAAAGATGGGACTTCTGTAAAAAATGATTCCCGCACTCAGCACAGAAATACGGCTTCTGCCCTGTGTGAGATCTCTGATGTCTGGAAAGATGGGACTTCACTGAAAAACATTTCCCGCACTCAGGACAGGAAAACGGCTTCTCCCCTGTGTGAGATTTTGAATGTGTAGTAAGATTGGACTTCTGTGAAAAACATTTCCCGCACTCAGGACAGGAATACAGCTTCTCCCCCGTGTGAGATCTCTGATGTGTGTCAAGACTGAACTTCACTGAAAAACATTTCCCACACTCAGTACAGGAATACGGCTTCTCTCCTGTGTGAGATCTTTTATGTGCATCTAGATTGGATTTAAAAGGGAAACATTTCCCACACTCAGTACAGGAATACGGCTTCTCCCCCGTGTGAGATCTCTGATGTGTGTTAAGATCAGACTTCACTGAAAAACATTTCCCGCACTCAGGACAGGAATACGGCTTCTCTCCTGTGTGAGATCTCTGATGTATGAAAAGACTGGACTTCAATGAAAAACATTTCCCACACTCAGGACAGGAGTATGGCTTCTCCCCCGTGTGAGATCTTTTATGCACATTAAGATGGCATTTAAAACGGAAACACTTCCCGCACTCAGTACAGGAAAAGCTCTTCTCTGTTGGAAGGACGGCCCCGTCCCTCACAGTCTGAGGTTCCTCAGGATAAGAGGAATACGATGGTCCATCCACACTGTGTGGTGCCGGATGGACATTTGAGGTAGTCGGGTTTTCTCCTGGACTAAGATAGGGACACAAAAACAGCGCTCAATGGGTTCATGAGTAAGATTTATTTCTAAAACTGCTCTAGTATAAAGACAGAGCAGATCACAGTTCAATAAAACATACTATTAGGATCTTTGAAAAATTGGGAGGTGAAACTATCATTTGAATATAGAAGAAAACAGTACAGCATCATACCGCCTCAGGTCCTGGTGACTGGGGATGTGTTGAGATGTTACTATATCTTAACTTTGTCACGGTGTGTAGGGACCAACTCACCACTCCATGTGCCAAAGGGGAAATGGTATCATGGAGGGACAAGGCGCAGGAACACTCTCCTGGGTGGTTGCGAAGCACTGCCGCTGGATGCAAAGGTAAGATGGAAGGGACAACAATGGGTTGTCCTATGCACTCTGGACAGCCGGCGTCCGGAGTGTTCCGCGTCTCGCTGTGAGGAGGAAGGAAGACCTCAATCTGACATCCGGAAGGGGAAGGCACATCGCCGATCAGGAACACATGACGGCTGGACGCGTACTGCTGGGGGTATCCAAGGCGACCGTGACTTACTAGTTTCGCGCGCATGCGCTTTGTCAAAGTCACGGGAGCCATAGCAGGACTGGAATTTATAAGTAAAAAGGCGCCAAAACATCGGGGAAAAGAGGGAAGGATGTAAATAGTAACATCAATTCATCACCTGTCAACATTTCCCTTGTGATATGTATAAACATTAAGCATAACACTACTCACATTACATCAAACAGCAACACAATACAGAAAACTCATAAACAAATAAGGATAAAAATAAAAAGATGATAAATAAAAATAAATTGTTAGATGGTAAACAATAATGTGACTAGAGCATATATAGTCACAATAGTGTGGAATATAGTCATACCATTCTCATGAAGGTAAATATTTAATTATAAATATATAAATTTTAAAAATGAAAAAGTTGCGAAGGTGAAAATAAAAATTTTTATTTTTATTTTCACCTTCGCAACTTTTTCATTTTTAAAATTTATGTATTTATAATTAAATATTTACCTTCATGAGAATGGTATGACTATATTCCACACTATTGTGACTATATATGCTCTAGTCACATTATTGTTTACCATCTAACAATTTATTTTTATTTATCATCTTTTTATTTTTATCCTTATTTGTTTATGAGTTTTCTGTATTGTGTTGCTGTTTGATGTAATGTGAGTAGTGTTATGCTTAATGTTTATACATATCACAAGGGAAATGTTGACAGGTGATGAATTGATGTTACTATTTACATCCTTCCCTCTTTTCCCCGATGTTTTGGCGCCTTTTTACTTATAAATTCCAGTCCTGCTATGGCTCCCGTGACTTTGACAAAGCGCATGCGCGCGAAACTAGTAAGTCACGGTCGCCTTGGATACCCCCAGCAGTACGCGTCCAGCCGTCATGTGTTCCTGATCGGCGATGTGCCTTCCCCTTCCGGATGTCAGATTGAGGTCTTCCTTCCTCCTCACAGCGAGACGCGGAACACTCTGGACGCCGGCTGTCCAGAGTGCATAGGACAACCCATTGTTGTCCCTTCCATCTTACCTTTGCATCCAGCGGCAGTGCTTCGCAACCACCCAGGAGAGTGTTCCTGCGCCTTGTCCCTCCATGATACCATTTCCCCTTTGGCACATGGAGTGGTGAGTTGGTCCCTACACACCGTGACAAAGTTAAGATATAGTAACATCTCAACACATCCCCAGTCACCAGGACCTGAGGCGGTATGATGCTGTACTGTTTTCTTCTATATTCAAATGATAGTTTCACCTCCCAATTTTTCAAAGATCCTAATAGTATGTTTTATTGAACTGTGATCTGCTCTGTCTTTATACTAGAGCAGTTTTAGAAATAAATCTTACTCATGAACCCATTGAGCGCTGTTTTTGTGTCCCTATCTTTGTCTGAACTTTGTCTCTGAAAGTTTAAACAGCAGCCTGGGGTCTGATTACATCCCATCTCTGAAGTTGCCCTGACATTCAGCGATATAAGACTGTTTTCTTGAGCGCATGAAACTTTTGCTGTGTATTTTTTCTCCTGGACTATACTGTGTGATGTCCTCATCTTCTACTTTACAGTCTGGAGACAAAGTGAGACAATCCTCTGAGGTTTTCCTCATCTCCCGTCCATCTACTAAAATAGAAATACAAAGATTATTACTAGACATGAGCAGATTGGTTCCTGCTGTGCTCCAATCAGATCATCAGATATAAAATGTCCAGCTGGTAGGAAATGGGTGTAACAAAAGAGAATCCATATTATGTGTATATATAGCAGTGGGTAGAGGGGAGAGAGCAGAAGTCAGGACTATGTAATGTACAACATATTGTATAAGATACAACAGATAGGACTATATAGTATCAGAATAATGTAATGTACAACATAGAGTGTATGGTGCAGGGGTCAGGAGTATGTAATGTACAACATAGAGTATATAGTGCAGGGGTCAGGAGTATGTAATATACAATATAGATTATACAGTGTAAGGGTCAGGACTCATAATATTGGTATTCAGTAATCAGTGGAAGATGAAATGTTTACATGATACAAGTTGCAGAGGTCCCACACCGCTGCCTCCCATCTCCTGAGACTGCACTCAGTGACTTGGGTCTGAGACTATACAGACATATCCCTCCACCCGGCACAGCCAGCAGACAACAGAGCAAGTAACCCTGGGGGGATTGTTACATAGTAGGTGAGGTCGAAAAAAGACACACGTCCATAAAGTCCAACCTATGTGTGTGATTATATGTCAGTATTACATTGTATATCCCTGTATGTTGCGGTCGTTCAGGTGATTATCTAATAGTTTCTATCGATGCCCCCCCGCTGAGACCACCGCCTGTGGAAGGGAATTCCACATCCTTGCTGCTCTTACAGTAAAGAACCCTCTACGTAGTTTAAGGTTAAACCTCTTTTCTTCTAATTTTAATGAGTGGCCCCGAGTCTCGTTAACCTCCCTTCCGCAAAAAAGTTTTGTCCCTATTGTGGGGTCACCAGTCCGGTATTTGTATATTGAAATCAAATCCCCCTCTCAAGCGTCTCTTCTCCAGAGAGAATAAGTTCAGTGCTCACAACCTTTCCTCATAACTAATATCCTCCAGACCCTTTATTAGCTTTGTTGCCCTTCTTTGTACTCCCTCCATTTCCAGTACATCCTTCCTGAGGACTGGTGCCCAGAACTGGACAGCATACTCCAGGTGCGGCTGGACCAGAGTCTTGTAGAGCGGAAGAATTATCCTTTTATCTCGGGAGTTGATCCCATTTTTAATGCCAATATTCTGTTTGCTTTGTTAGCAGCAGCTTGGCATTGCATGCCATTGCTGAGCCCATCATCTACTAGGACCCCCAGGTCCTTTTCCATCCTAGATTCCCCCAGAGGTTCTCCCCCCAGTCTATAGATTGCATTCAGATTTTTGCCACCCAAATGCATTATTTTACATTTTTCTACAATGAACCTCATTTGCCATGTAGTTGCCCACCCCATTCATTGTTCTGTCAGAGATCATGCTATACCTGGGCATGAGGTAGAAGACCCAAAGCACATACCCCAGCTGCCTAGGTAGAGCAACATTTATGGTGGAAAATCAACTTTTTGCTGCCAGCTGAACCCCAGAATTTCCATAAATTCAGTCTAGATCCATAAATTGTGTCTGCAGCGCAGAGAAGGAAGATTATCACCCAGTCCCCACCCTACTCTGGACCAATCAGTGATCAGTATGGGTGTAGGAATGTATTTAGTGTTAATGACCCACCTGTGCTGATCTCTGTAGGAGTGTCCTCCTCTATAAATGTCCCCGTTATTCCATCCTCCTCCATAGACTGCTGATCATCCCTCACATACCTCTCTTCTTCTTCTTCTGATTTAACCTCAAATTCTATATCGATTGGATCTCCACTCTAAATCAAGAAAATGAGAGAGAATATCATCTGTAAGATATAAGATTTATTATTGTGACATCACATAAAAAAATCCACACATTGTTACATAAGTCGATGTTCTAGATGCTCCATCCTACCTACCTTATAACAGTGGGGGATGGTGTGACCTTCCTGTGTAGAATCCCGGGAATACAGAGGACGGGGATATCTCTCTGGTGGGTTCCCATTACTGGATCCATCTGTAGGAAACACACACACTGACTGAATACATTGTTTCTATGTGTTTATCAGATGATGGGGGATCTAGGTGGACCCTCCGTACTGCTCTCTCCTTTACAATAAAGTCTCCTCTTACCCGGTGATGTGAGGGGCGGCTGATTGTCCATCATGACGTCCTTGTAGAGATCCTTGTGTCCTTCTAAATACTCCCACTCCTCCATGGAGAAATAGACAGTGACATCCTGACACCTTATAGGAACCTGACACACACAATGATACAGTCACCATCCAGACACATCCCTTGTCTGTTACTGGATAATGTCCCAGAATTCCCAGCACCGCTCACCTCTCCTCCATCATCTCTCTGGTGACTTCTAGAATCTTCTTTGTATTTCTCTATTCTATCAGGGAGGGAGGTGGAGGCAATGTGATGGTCATATGATCTCCAGACTTCACAGGAGGAAAACTTTAGATCTGAACACAAAGCGCAAAATCAAATGATATTCCCAGAATCCTCCTCACCTCACCATTCAGGTCTCCATTTTATTAAAGCCCCACTTCAGTCTGAGGTATAATTTACCCACACAGGACCCCCACACTATGCAGGATAAAAGCTTGTAGCAAGAATTCTGATGTCATTACATACAATGCAGGACAAACAATTCTACTTTGCTAGTGAGGATGCCAAGGGTCTGCCCACATCCTAAGAGTATCAGAAAAAAGCCAGATGGAGGGACATTGGGAGGAGGAGCTGTGAGGTCAGTGTGATGTCATAGGACATATAGACTCTGGATGGAGGGACATTGGGAGGAGGAGCTGTGAGGTCAGTGTGATGTCATAAGACATATAGACTCTGGATGGAGGGACATTGGGGTGGAGCTGTGAGGTCAGTGTGATGTCATAGGACATATAGACTCTGGATGGAGGGACATTGGGAGGAGGAGCTGTGAGGTCAGTGTGATGTCATAGGACATATAGACTCTGGATGGAGGGACATTGGGGTGGAGCTGTGAGGTCAGTGTGATGTCATAGGACATATAGACTCTGGATGGAGGGACATTGGGAGGAGGAGCTGTGAGGTCAGTGTGATGTCATAGGACATATAGACTCTGGATGGATGGACATTGGGAGGAGGAGCTGTGAGGTCAGTGTGATGTCATAGGACATATAGACTCTGGATGGAGGGACATTGGAGGAGGAGCTGTGAGGTCAGTGTGATGTCATAGGACATATAGACTCTGGATGGAGGGACATTGGGAGGAGGAGCTGTGAGGTCAGTGTGATGTCATAGGACATATAGACTCTGGATGGAGAGACATTGGGAGGAGGAGCTGTGAGGTCAGTGTGATGTCATAGGACATATAGACTCTGGATGGAGGGACATTGGGAGGAGGAGCTGTGAGGTCAGTGTGATGTCATAGGACATATAGACTCTGGATGGAGGGACAATTGGATGGGGGGATTTGAGGGGTCATCTATATGAGGCTCCTGTGCAAACCAAATCATTGTTCCTGGGTGTGTCCTTCCTCTCCTAAACTGAAGAGTGAACTTTGACCTTTACCATACAGAAATCTGTCAAGAATCTGTGAAAGTAAACTCTCATGTGATCAGGTGACGTGTGGAGGAAGGGAGTGTAAATAGCAGACAATTTTCTGCAGAGCTCCTGATGGTGGGGATGGATTTTGCTGAGTGCTGGTGCCAAGTTTCCACCCCCCAGGATCCCTGCAGGTGTGGAGAAAAGCTGTGTAAGAGGATATGGAGGAGAGATGAGGAGGAGATCCAGGAATCAGGATAAAGGTCAGGACAAGCAACAGACGAGAGCATTCAAGAGATGAAGCCGGGGTCACTACACAGAAAATCAATCCAAGGAAACAACAGGCAGGACGAGGAATAGCAAGAAGGAGCTCAGAGACAAATGAGAATATTGCTCAGCCAATGGGAGATTATCTCAGCATGACTTACATAATGAAGGAGATGAGGGGGAGGGGAGGAAGTCACTTAAGGCGGGGCTTGATAAATTTGCTTTGAATCTAGGTGTCAGCTGAAATAGCTAGGAGACAGATTTTTAGAGCAGTGTGGGTTGTCAGCAGCCGGGGCCGTAAAAGTAATGTGTGAGTAATCTGTGAGGTGCAGAACTTTGGGCATGGCGTACAGGGTTCATGAGATGGATGCATGACATGTGGTGCAGAACACAGGACATGGGGTGATGGATACCGGAAAAGACTGTAGGTCACTGCAGGGGTGAAGTGTGCAGAATGCAGGACAGGGGGTGCAGAATGCAGGACAGGGAGTACAGGGTGCATGAGATGGATGCATGACATGTGGTGCAGAACACAGGACATGGGGTGATGGATACCGGAGAAGACTGTAGGTCACTGCAGGGTGCAGTGTGCAGAATGCAGGACAGGGGGTGCAGAATGCAGGACAGGGGGTGCAGGGTACCAGAGAAGGATGCAGGACATGGGGTACAGGGTACAAGAGATGGGTGCGGCACATGGGTGCAGTGGGAAGGGTACAGTGTGCAGAACGTGGGGTGCAGGACATGTGGTACAGAACACAGGACATGGGGTGCAGGTAGACATGTGCACTGACAAAAAAATTGTTCATTTTCGTTTTATTTGTTTTTTTGCTTTTTTCGGAAATTCGGAAAAACGCAAATTCGGAATTCACATTTCTAGTTTTCGGATTTTCGGATTTCAGAATTTCCGAATTTCCAAATTATCGAATTTCCGAATTTCGAATTTTCGGAATTCGGGAATTCAAAGATTGGAAAATCCCAAAATTTGAAAATCTGAAAAAAAGAAAGAAAATCAGTTAATTAATAACTAACTATTAAATTATCGAGTACGAATTTATCCGAAGTTACGAATGATCTGAAATAACGAATGCCGCATCTAAACAAATGGAACGGAACAAATTAATAATAAATAATTAATAATAATAAAAAGGTTTATTATTATTAGATCGTTACGTTCCATTTGGTTAGATGCGGCATTCGTTATTTCAGATAATTCGTAACTTCGGATAAATTCGTACTCGTTACGTTCACTAACAGTCAAATTTGAAAGGGAATTCCAATACCTATAATTTAATAGTTAGTTATTATTTAGAATTAAACAGAAAATTTCTTTCTTTTTTTCAGATTTTCGATTTTTCAAATTTTTGAATTTCCGAATTCCGAAAATTCGGAAATTTTTAACATGGGGTGCATGTGGTGCAGGGTACCGGAGAAGGGTGCAGGACATGAGATGCAGGGGAAGGGTACAGTGTGCAGAATGTGGAGTGCAGGACATGTGGTACAGAACACAGGACAAAGGGTGCAGGACATGGGATTCGGGGGTAAAAAACATGGGGTGCAGAAAGCAGGACATGGGGTGCAGGGTGGAAGTCACCACAGGACACGGAGTGCAGAATGCAGAACATTGTGTGCAGGGGAAAGGTGCAGAGTGTAGGACAGTAATCCAATCCCCCCTCCCCTGTGTCCTCCTGCATGTCCTGTACATCTCCCCCAGCAGTGTGTGAGAGCAGAGTGGATGGAGAGGACATCTTGTGTACATAAAGCAGCATGTCCCTCCCTGGCTGGTCTCTTAGCTGGCTGCTTTGCAGGCTTGTCCTGGTTACTCCTGTAAGGACTCTGTAGTCCTGTTTCTCAGCACCTTGTGGGGATCTTTGTGGCAGTGCCGAGGCGGCGCCATGTTGGAGATTCGGTCCCGCTCCTTCCTCTCTGTTCTGCCGGAGGGCTCTGCAGGGACACAGGCAGCTGTGGGTGTAAGCAGGAGCCGATGGTGACAGTAATGCGGCCGCGGAAAGGAGAAAGATCGGCAGCGGGAGCTCAGTGAGATGAGTCCTCTCATGCCGCTGTCCTGCCCAGTCCACCCCTGACTTCACAGGTCGGGTGCCATCATCTCCTTCTCCTCCTCCTCCCCCTCACCCTCCCGCCTGGCCCCGCTCCGAGACACATTCCTGTCTGAATAATGTGTCCGGGTTTCAGGAAGAAACATTATTCAGACCAACAGTGAGAATGGGCTGACAAGAGCCCAGGGGCCAGGATGCCATTTCTAGTCACCATGGTGACCTGGGATTTGTTGAGCCCTTACTTATGGTGACCATAGAGACATGGAAATTCAGCTGGTTCAGCAGGGATCGGTCACATTTCCATCCATGTGTGGTCACTGCCGGATAAAAGTCACTCGATCATCGGCTGCAGCCAATAGCTTCATCACTGATCTGTGTATCCTGAGAGCGGAGGAGCGCCCCCCATTGTCAGATTACAATAGTGCAGCGGGGAGGATTCCCCCATCCCCCATCCCCCTCCAATGTGTGGATGGGGGAATCACTTAAGTTTTTTCCTCTCATCCCGCTGGCCGAACAATAAAACTGAACCATGTATGGCCAGCTTTGGAGGGAAGATATATAAATCATTAACTGATCCCCCTGAATGGGTTAATCTACGTATTTCCACACTATATATGTGTGTATCATCATCTGCTGGAGATAAAAGACATCACAGTGACTATGGAGGAAGAGGACGGACATGACGGGGGGGGTTACTGGGTGTAAATAGAAAATAAGATCTTATTACCTCCTCTACTGCCACATCCAGCAATGTCTCCTCTCTACTTCCTCCCGACTCCCCTCTCACCCGGAACTTCCTCTCTGTACCTGACATCACTTCCTGTCTTCCATAGAGACTTCCTGTCTGGGTAGAAGTGAGATCACCACCTTGTGGAGCTCAGAGGAACTGCAGAAACGTCTCATAGTGTGAACATGGCCTTGTGCTGTGTGTATGTACTGTATATCCTTATAGATGGGGTCATCTCCACTCCCACCAAGGGGGGTAGAAATATTACTGCTCGGGGGGGGGGCATTTTGGCCCCTTTGATTTTGCAGTAAAATTGATGTCAGATTTAGTCATGTAGAACATCTGTTATATGGATACAAAGATCCCCAGCCGAGAGTAAAGGGTGGAAATGGCTCCTGATCCCCAGATTTGGGCAATTATGTCACCAATATAAATAGAATAAAACCTGCGCTATGTGTAACAACTCAAATACCTACAGAAATAACTTATACCGGACTGCTGCTGTAACAAAGGTAAGTATTCCCTTTATCACCTAGAAGAGCATTATGTGTCACAGCGCTGTCCTATTGTGTGTGCACATAAATCATCACAAATACACTAAAATATGTGGAGACATTCATATATAAAGTGCTAGGAGCTCAAATAATATTCTCTGCAGATCTACTGCTTCCACTTTACACCTACTTCACTGATCTTATGGTGTTTATCAATAAATGAAGTAAACTGATCCATGTGCAAATTCATATACAACATAAAGTGCTTTGTGCTCAAGATGATGTTCCCTGCAGATCCACTGCTTCCACTTTACACCTACTTCTTTATTCTTATAATATTTTCTGCTATATTAAATAAACTAAAAATCTGTGTAAATTCATGTAATCATACAATATTTTGTGCTCAATATAGTGTTCTCTGCAAGTCCACTGCTTCCACTTTGCATCTACTTCAAAAAAGATTTTTTTGCTTAAAAGAATACACAAATCAATAAAACTCCCCAGTAAGGGGGCGCCCTCACCATCACGTGTGTAAGAGGTGGAAGAAGGCGTGGCTACACTACAGCTGGCACAGTTTGGAGCACCGAGAACTTTACACCTTATCAACTTTTCATTGATTGGTGGATTATTTTTATTTCCTGATTCCGATACCCAAGATGGCGGCGGCAGCATCCGAGGACAGAGGGACGGTTCGGCCTCGGGTGCCGACATCGCTGGACCCTGTGACAGGTGAGTGTCCTTATTTTAAAAGTCAGCAGCTGCAGTATTTGTAGCTGCCGACTTTAAAAAAAAATTTTTCGCCGGACGCCCTCTTTAAGTTACTCATATGGTCCACCTAAAAATCTGTTTTTGAAGTAGATGTAAAGTGGAAGCAGTGGACTTGCAGAGAGCATATTGAGCACAAAATATTGTATGATTATGTAGCACCCTGGAGTTTAGTCAGGGAGCTCCTCCCACATTTACTTGCCAGCAGTAGTTATCCTGGTTGATTGTTAGAGATCTATTGATTTCTCCCTAAGTTTGGCCATGTTGCACTTCTCTCTTCTACCACTAGGTGGCCGGGTACTTGGTGGTGCTAGATATGAGAAGGACAACCCAAGGTCAGGTTATGGGTATATGGGGTATCTCAGCCAATGGACAGGGGTTTTCTTGAATCCTTTGGCCTGCTGGGAAAACCTATATATTCGGGTGGAGTCAGGTGATCAGAGTTCTGTGCCCCCTGGACGGCTGTCTGGGTGGACGTGTGTCGTGTTGCCCCGGGCTGCTAGACCGCAGATTGGGCCTATCCCGGGCACATCTGGCTGCTAGACTATCTGAGGTCCTATCCAGAAGTAAGAGAGCAGCGCAGGGTTGAGATTGCGGCTTGCAGTCATTGGACCCTACAATCATCAACCAAATTAAGAATGAAATTGAGGAATTTGGATTTGGGCCTTCCTTTATAGGCTGGATAAAAATGCTTTATAATAACCCGAGTGCTAAAATTAGGATTAATAATGAATACTCTGAAAAAATACCATTAAAGAGAAGGACTAGACGGGGCTGCCCACTGTCTCCATTGATTTTTGCTCTTGTAATGGAACCATTTGCGATAGCAATTAGAGCAAACCCCGAGGTAAAAGGATTCTCGAGGAGGTCGGGGGAGGAAAAAATAGCATTGTATGTGGACGATGTTCTTCTTTTCTTGGGAGACACTGGGCAGGCCTTAAATAGAGCTCTGAGCATTGTGGAGGAATTTGGAGTTTTCTCTGGATTGGTGATGAACTGGGAGAAGTCGGAGCTTCTGCCGGTGGACCCTATGAGTAACTTAAATATCTCTGGAATGCCCCAATTAGTGGTGGATGACACAATGAAATATCTGGGGATTCTGCTGACGAGAGACCCTTATTAGTATATTAGTAATAATAAAATACCATTATTGACTAAATTTAAACAAAAAATAAAAAATTGGAAGCGGCTCCCCTTGTCAGTAGATGTAGTTTGATAAAAATGATATGGATGCCACAACTAATGTACGTGTTACATAACTCCCCAGTATGTAAAAAATGGTTTAACAAAATTGAGTCCCTTTTCAGAGAATTGATCTGGAAAGGAGGGCAAGCTCCAATCAGGTTGCGCACGCCGCAGCTCCCGACCGGGGAGGGGGGCTTGGCGATACCTCACCCTGAGAGCTACTACCTGGCGGCACAGCTACAACAGTTAATGGGAGGAGATAACATGGGAGGAGGAGGGATAAATGGGGCAATAATTCTATGAGGTGCATTGCATAACACCTCAGTGGAAGCGTTGGAGGCAGAATCCTTTTATTATAACAATCCGACAATAAAAATGATAATAAAAGTGTGGAAAACAACCAAGAAACTGATAGGATACTCAGGGATACTGGAATACACCCCCCTCTGGAACAATATGAATTTACAGGAGCTGCTGCCAATGGGAAAGGCTGAAGAGTGGGAAATGCAGAACATAAATAGACTGATTTAGTTATATGAAGGGAACGTTTTAAAAACTTTCTTGGAATTAAAAAGGTAATATAACATACCACATTATACATTCTATAGATACTTACAGATTAGGCACGCTTTAGAAGCCCAATTCAAGACCAAATAGTTAATATGGAGTAAAACCCTATTTTTCCAAAAGTTATTTAAAACAGAGACAACCAAAGGGGCTCATTTCCGAAATATTTGGTCAGTTGCGTAAAGGAGATACGCCCAGGCTGGATCTCTGTGATAACAATAGGGAGAGATGGCAAGTCTCCTCTCTGTGGGGGGGGGGGGGGGTACAGAGAGGAACTGATGTGGGGGGGGGGGGGTACAGAGAGGAACTGATGTGTGTGTGTGTGGGGGGGGGGGGGTTACAGAGTGGAACACAATGAGGTTTCGCCTAGCATGTCAAAAATCTTTGCACCAGCCCTGCTCACCCCCTCCGATCGCACGCACAGGGCTCACCTCCACCGATGACTTCCTGCAGCACCCAGTGAGGTGCTTTATTCTCTGTGACCCCAAACATGGCACAATGCTATTGAAGTTCCCAAGTGATGACAAAGGGTGGGATGAGGGCGCCTCTCCTAACCTGGTGATGTCCAACGTGTTCCGATTGGAAAACACCATCTTTGTTCAGGAGGGCTATTGGTTAGTGAAGAGGTTCTAAAAAGCTCTCCTACCCCATCCAGATTCCTTAACCAGTTATAGCCCAGAAAAACTCCTATATCATCATTGAGGATGAGCTCCAGCGTGTTCGCACAGCCCACGCGCAGAGCCCGCCAAGAAGTCGGTACTGTGCTGCGCTAATCACAGGCAGTGGGACATTTCCCGATGTGCGGCTGCAGAGATCGGGAAATGTCTCACTGTCGGTGATAGGCGCAGCGCAGTTCTGACTTCCTGGCAGGCTCTGCACGTGCGCTGTGCGAAGCCGGAGCTCATCATTAATCATCATATATCACTAAATTCATACAAAACTTCATTTATGATAATCAATAACTGTAAAAACGATATAAAATACAATAAAAAATGTATAACACATGAATCAAAGGCAAACAGCACAATATTCAGTCCAGCCGGAGTAATTGTACTGAACTGAAAAATCCATTTCCATCTGGACGTCTTTTTGATAAAATCGCCCCTCCCCCACACTCCGGGTTCACCATCTCATCCCCCCCAATATCCAGTCTCTTTCAGACTCCTATTGTGAGACTCATCATAGTGTCTCTGGAGGGGGCGCTGATCATTCCCGTGTAAAATCTTACAGAAATCTTCCCTAATCCCGACCTTTAAATTATCATTTCATTCCCCCCACATACAATGTCTGCAACCGACATTTACTGACATCAATAACTCCCCTCGTGGTACAGACCATAAATTCCCTCATTGTAATATACGGGGTTATTCTACATTTCCACACTATATATGTGTGTATCATCATCTGCTGGAGATAAAAGACATCACAGTGACTATGGAGGAAGAGGACGGACATGACGGGGGGTTACTGGGTGTAAACAGAAAATAAGATCTTATTACCTCCTCTGCTGCGTCTTCCAGCGATGTCTTCTATTTCCTGCCGCATGGAACTTCTTGTCTTTGTTCTATATCACTTCCTGTCTGTACCTGACATCACTTCCTGTCTGTATCTGACATCACTTCCTGTCTGTATTCCATAGAAACTTCCTGTCTGGATATGAGTGAGATCACCACCTTGTGGAGTTCAGAGGAACTGCAGCCCCAAGAAATGTCTCATAGTAACCATTTCTTTTAAATATCTTACAGGGCGACCACAGAAGTTCGAATATAACACAAACAAGTAAGAAAAAAATAGATACAGTTCTTATGCAACCAACTGTTTAATAAAGATATTTTTATTACATATAGAAACGTCTTAAAAGACACAGAACACAAGGTCACAACAAATGTATAGCTAATAAAACAGATACCCCCCAAAACAAATCCTTTTGGTGAATAAAATGCAAAAAATACATCCAAATGCATATATATATATATATATATATATATATATATATATATATATATATATACTCATAATGAAATATTAAACATAAATTGCAAGGATGTAATGGTCACATAGGAATGGTGGTGGAGATCTCTCAAAGTAAGAACACTTCCTTGAATGTCTATATAAATAAAATAATTAATCCTGGAGTGAAAAAAGCTGTAAAACAATAAATAATATATAAACTGGGTCATCCACTTCATCCATAAAGACATTGTGATTCCAGATGTTCTAGATCACATAGAAGGAGGACTCATCGAGGATTTCATACATTTGTTTGGAAGGATAGAAGAATCCTCAGAAGGGATCATGTAGGATGACAGGAAAGTCTCCTGACTGGTGAGATCATCCAAACATAATGATTACATCCATGAACTGGAGCTCGTTGGGGTGATAAAGCCAATCTGTAAACACTGTGTAGACGTTATCCAAGAACTCAGCACACTCCATGTGTGGAGAAAGTCTCCAGGTGGATTTAGCCTGTCATTTATCATAGGTAGAAATGTCCACACATTATATATAAAACTTGTACCGTGTCCCCAGGCCTCCAGGGGGATTTAGATTGGAATTAACTGCTTCCTGTCAGGCCTATAGCAGAATGATGGCCGAGTCTCCCATCCTCAGTGGACGTCATATGAAGTCCTCCAAGTCAAGTGGCCACACTGCAGCTCCACTGAATGATAGATTATTGGACTGGGCTGGCCCCAGTACCTTGTGATAGTTGTGACCAATCACAGCCATCACATGACAGTTGTACACAATGAATGGCTTTCATTTGTAGCCATTCATTGTGTACTATTGTGATGATCTTTGTGACTGGTTACAGTGATCACATGGTACAGACAGGGCCTATCACATCTGTACCATGTGATAGCTGTGACCAATCACTGCTATCACAGTTGTACACCCAGTGTCATTCATAAAAACGATTGCTTATAACAGAGATCATCAAAAAAAAAAATATTGACCACCTCCCCAGAGTAGTACAGGGTCAATATGTTAACACTGCATGTGTCACAATGTAAAAAAAAAAAAAAAAAAAAAAAAGGGAAAAATAATTGTACAAAAATTGAAAATATATATAATTTTTATTTACATACTGCCACAAGTCAATATTAGTATCACCACCACACAAGTATGATGACGTTTTACTGCTCTGTTGACAGTATGTAAAAAAGTTGTAAAAAATAAATATATATATTGTTTTCTTTTTGTCTTTTTCTTTCATTTTTAATTGTGACAAAAAATTACAACTTCAGCAAAAATTAGGATGCCTTTTACTTATTACCTTGGACCGTCTACTTTACAAAAAAGGGGTCATTTGGGGGTATTTGTACTGCCCTGGCATTTTAAGGGCCTCAAGAAATGAGATTGTCCGTCATGACATCAGGATTGATCAAATGTAAAATATATATATCATAGTTTGTAGACTCTATAACTTTTACACAGACTAAATATTAACTAAATACACAGATTTGGGTCATTTTTACCAAGGAAATGTTGCAGAAAACTTTGTGGCCTAAATTTATGAATAAATATTATTTATTTGCAACGTTTTATAACAGAAACTTAGAAAACATTTTTTGTATTTTTTCACTTATATAGCATAAAATAAAATCCCAGTGGTGATTAAATACCACCAAAAGAAAGCTCTGTCTGTCTCAGAAAATGCTACAAATTGGGTACAGTGTTGGATGACTGAGTAATTGTCATCCAAATAATGACAGCACTGAAATCTGAATTGGACTGGGCAGGAAGGGGGGTAAAAGTGTCCGGGATATTGAGATGGATTTCCACGAAGCCGGTCCTTATCTGACTCCCCCATATGGTTTTCGGAATTCTTCAGCAAAAAGATACATTTTGGTAATGCAAATTGTCTCTCAAGCAATGCAAACTGTCTCACTGCTTTTCTGACACTTCTATATCTGAGGTAATAAACCACGTCCTCCGCTGTCCAGGGGCAGACGCTGGAAGGGAAAGTCAGCTTACCGGCTGACACCAATGCAGCTCTCCCCTGTGCAGGAGATCCCATATCACAGGAGCATCCCTGGAGGTATGGAGCGACTGACAAAGTAAGTGATAAAATAGTGCAACTGATCCCAACCTCTGCCTCTTACTGACCCCCGTCACTACCACAGATCTTATCCCTACCCCCCATGGGATAGGGATGAGATCTGTGGTGGTGGTGGTGGGATGGGATCAGTATGAGGCAGAGGTGGTGGTGGGGGAGGATAGCACCACCACTGCCACTGCAGACCACCCCCCCTCACCACCATCACCGCCACTGATCCCACCACCATCACCGCCACCACTGATCCCATCACCGCCACTAATCCCACCACCGCCACTGATCCCACCACCATCACTGATCCCATCACCGCCACTAATCCCACTGATCCCACCACCATCACCACCACCACTGATCCCATCACCCGAGAGGTTTGTTTTTTACACTCGGCCATTTGTGGTGAATGATTCTCACCTCCTTTTGGGATCTAAAAGTAACTCATCATTTACCACTTTGGACTGTGTCTGTCTTTGACCGTTATTTTTCTCCTGCTATCAATGGCAACACGGCACAACACTTCATCCATGTCTTTGGTGATCTCTGATCTCCTTATCAACTGTTTCTTACATGATGAAGATCAGCCATGGAGTATATCTGGGGTGTATATCAGGGTGTGCTTCTTCCCCACATGAGACCTGTGATGTCCAGCAACATTCATATAGAAGACATTTCCCGCACTCAAGGCACTAATACACCTCAAGGGTTGTGTTGGACCCCTGATGTACAGAAAGACAGGACTTCAGTGAGGAACAATTCCCTCACTCAGGACAGGAATACGGCTTCTCCCCCGTGTGAGATCTCTGATGTTTGTTAAGACTGGACTTCACTGAAAAACATTTCCCGCACTCAGGACAGGAATACGGCTTCTCCCCCGTATGAGATCTCTGATGTTTGAAAAGATTGGACTTCTCTGAAAAACATTTCCCGCACTCAGGACAGGAATGCGGCTTCTCCCCGGTGTGAGATCTCTGATGTGTGGAAAGATGGGACTTCACTGAAAAACATTTCCCGCACTCAGGACAGGAATACGGCTTTTCCCCCGTGTGAGATCTCTGATGTGTGGAAAGATTGGACTTCACTGAAAAACATTTCCCACACTCAGGACAGGAATGCGGCTTCTCTCCTGTGTGAGATCTCTGATGTGTGTCAAGATGCGACTTCCGTGAAAAACATTTCCCGCACTCAGGACAGGAATATGGCTTCTCCCCTGTGTGAGATCTCTGATGTTTGCAAAGAGTGGACTTATCTGAAAAACATTTCCCGCACTCAGAACAGGAATACAGCTTCTCCCCCGTGTGAGATTTCTGATGTTTGGAAAGATCTGACTTCTGTGAAAAACATTTCCCGCACTCAGGACAGGAATACGGCTTCTCCCCCCTGTGAGATTTCTGATGTCTGTAAAGATTGGACTTCTGTGAAAAACATTTCCCGCACTCAGGGCAGGAATACGGCTTCTCCCCTGTGTGAGATCTCTGATGTTTGTAAAGATTGGACTTCACTGAAAAAAATTTCACGCACTCAGGACAGGAATACGGCTTCTCCCCCGTGTGAGATCTCTGATGTGTGAAAAGATGGGACTTCTGTGAAAAACATTTCCCGCACTCAGGACAGGAAAATGGCTTCTCCCCCGTGTGAGATCTCTGATGTTTGGAAAGATCGGACTTCTGTGAAAAACATTTCCCACACTCAGGACAAAAATATGTTTTCTCCCCCGTGTGAGATCTTTGATGTTTATCAAGACTGGACCTCACTGAAAAACATTTCCCGCACTCAGGACAGGAATACGGCTTCTCTCCTGTGTGAGATCTTATATGCACATTAAGATCAGATTTAAAACGGAAACACTTCCCGCACTCAGTACAGGAAAGCCTCTTCTCTGTTGGAAGGACGGCACCGTCCCGCACAGTCTGAGGTTCCTCAGGATAAGAGGAATACGATGGTCCATCTACACTGTGTGGTGCCGGATGGACATTTGAGGTAGTCGGGTTTTCTCCTGGACTATACTGTGTGATGTCCTCATCTTCTACTTTAGGCTGCATTCACACCTGAGCGTTTTTTCGCCCTAAGCCGCCCTACGCCTTAAGCTACAAAACGTACGAGGGGATAAAATACAGTATTCTCTATGGAAATGGTTCACATCTCCACTCCATGTCGCCTGACGCCGAACGCCTGACGCTCAAACAAGTTCCGGACCCTTTTTTGTCGCGCGAATCGGGCTGATTTGGGCGTTTGTATCCCCATAGAACATAGCAATATGATGGTCCATCTACACTGTGTGGTGCCGGAAATGTGCAAAAAACGACGGTAGTCGCGCGACAAAACGTCGGTAAAACCGCTGGTAAATACTGTGTGATGTCCTCATCTTCTACCTTACAGTCTGGAGACAAAGTGAGACAATCCTCTGAGGTTTTCCTCATCTCCCGTCCATCTACTAAAATAGAAATACAAAGATTATTACTAGACATGAGCTGATTGGTTCCTGCTGTGCTCCAATCAAATCATCAGATATAAAATGTCCGGCTGGTAGAAAATGGGTGTAACAAAAGAGAATACATATTATGTGTATATATAGCAGTGGGTAGAGGGGAGAGAGCAGAAGTCAGGACTATGTAATGTACAACATATTGTATAAGATACAACAGATAGGACTATATAGTATCAGAATGATGTAATGTACAACATAGAGTATATAGTGCAGGGGTCAGGAGTATGTAATATACAATATAAATTATACAGTGTAAGGGTCAGGACTCATAATATTGGTATTCAGTAATCAGTGGAAGATTAAATGTTTACATGAGACAAGTTGCAGAGGTCCCACACCGCTGCCTCCCATCTCCTGAGACTGCACTCAGTGACTTGGGTCTGAGACTATACAGACATATCTCTCCACCGGGCACAGCCAGCAGACAACAGAGCAAGTAATCCTGGGGGGATTGTTCTGTCAGAGATCATGCTAGACCTGGGCATGAGGTAGAAGACCCAAAGCACAAGATGACTATGTAGAGCAACATCTATGGTGAAAATGAACATTTTGCTGCCAGCTGAACCCCAGAATCTCCATAAATCCAGTCTAGATACATAAATTGTGTCTGCAGCACAGAGAAGGAAGATTATCCGAGAAGGATACAGGAATACAGGACGGGGAACACAGCTCAGGAAAGTGACCAGGGGATTACAGGCTGATATCACCCAGTCCCGCCCTACTCTGGACCAATCAGTGAGCAGTATGGGTGGAGGAATGTATTTATTGTTAATGACCCACCTGTGCTGATCTCTGTAGGAGTGTCCTCCTCTATAAATGTCCCCGTTATTCCATCCTCCTCCATAGACTGCTGATCATCCCTCACATACCTCTCTTCTTCTTCTGCTTTAACCTCAAATTCTATATCGATTGGATCTCCACTCTAAATCAAGAAAATGAGAGAGAATATCATCTGTAAGATATAAGATTTATTATTGTGACATCACATAAAAAATCCACACATCATCTCTAGGAGTCCATGTTCCAGATGCTCCATCCCACCAACCTTGTAACAGTGGGGGATGGTGTGATCTTCCTGTGTGGAATCCCGGGAATACAGAGGACGGGGACATCTCTCTGGTGGGTTCCTGGTATTTGGTGGCTCCATCATATCCTTGTGTCCTTCTGAAAACTCCTCCATCACTCCATACTCCTCATCCTCCTCTTTATACTCTTCTTTAGCATCAATATTATCATCCCCGAGGTTTCCACTCTGAATATATAATAAAACATTCATTGTAACAATCATGCTGTGTATAAATCAGAACTACCAATAATTGTCAATCATCTACCTGATGATGGTGGGGGATGGTGTGATCTTCCTGTGTGGAATCCCGGGAATACAGAGGATGGGGACATCTCTCTGGTGGGTTCCCATTACTGGATCCATCTGTAGGAAACACACACACTGACTGAATACATTGTTTCTATGTGTTTATCAGATGATGGGGGATCTAGGTGGAGCCTCCGTACTGCTCTCTCCTTTACAATAAAGTCTCCTCTTACCCGGTGATGTGAGGGGCGGCTGATTGTCCATCATGACGTCCTTGTAGAGATCCTTGTGTCCTTCTAAATACTCCCACTCCTCCATGGAGAAATAGACAGTGACATCCTGACACCTTATAGGAACCTGACACACACAATGATACAGTCACCATCCAGACACATCCCTTGTCTGTTACTGGATAATGTCCCAGAATTCCCAGCACCGCTCACCTCTCCTCCATCATCTCTCTGGTGACTTCTAGAATCTTCTTTGTATTTCTCTATTCTATCAGGGAGGGAGGTGGAGGCAATGTGATGGTCATATGATCTCCAGACTTCACAGGAGGAAAACTCTAGATCTAAACACAAATAGTAAAATCAAATGATATTCCCAAAATCCTCCTCACCTCTCCATTCAGGTCTCCATTTTATTAAAGCCCCACTTCAGACTGATGTATAATTTACCCACACAGGACCCCCACACTATGCAGGATAAAAGCTTGTAGCAGACATTCTGATGTCATTACATACAATGCAGGAGCAACAGTCCCACTTTGCTAGTGAGGATGCCAAGGATCCGCCCACATCCTAAGAGTATCAGAAAAAAAGTCAGATAGAGGGACATTGGGAGGAGGAGCTGTGAGGTCAGTGTGATGTCATAGGACATATAGACTCTGGATGGAGGGACATTGGGAGGAGGAGCTGTGAGGTCAGTGTGATGTCATAGGGCATATAGACTCTGGATGGAGGAACATTGGGAGGAGGAGCTGTGAGGTCAGTGTGATGTCATAGGACATATAGACTCTGGATGGAGGGACATTTGGATGGGGAGATTTGAGGGGTCCTCTATATGAGGCTCCCGTACAAACCAAATCATTGTTCCTGGGTGTGTCCTTCCTCTCCTAAACTGAAGAGTGAACTTTGACCTTTACCATACAGAAATCTGTCAGGAATGTGTGAAAGTAAGCTCTCATGTGATCAGGTGACGTGCGGAGGAACGGAGTGTAAATAGCAGACAATTTTCTCCAGAGCTCCTAATGGTGAGGATGGATTTTGCTGAGTGCTGGTGCCAAGTTTCCACCCCCCAGGATCACTGCAGGTGTGGAGAAAAGCTGTGTAAGAGGATATGGAGGAGAGATGAGGAGGAGATCCAGGAATCAGGATAAAGGTCAGGACAAGCAACAGACGAGCGCATCCAAGAGATGAAGCCGGGGTCACTACACAGAAAATCAATCCAAGGAAACAACAGGCAGGACAAGGAATAGCAAGAAGGAGCTCAGAGACAAATGAGAATATTGCTCAGCCAATGGGAGATTATCTCAACATGACTTACATAATGAAGGAGATGAGGGGGAGGGGAGGAAGTCACTTAAAGCGGGGCTTGATAAATTGGCTTTGAATCTAGGAGTCAGCTGAAATAGCTAGGAGACAGATTTTTAGAGCAGTGTGGGTTGTCAGCACCAGGGTCCGGGCAAGTAATGTGTGAGTAATCTGTGAGGTGCAGAACGTAGGACATGGCGTACAGGGTGCATGAGATGGATGCATGACATGTGGTGCAGAACACAGGACATGGGGTGATGGATACTGGAGAAGACTGTAGGTCACTGCAGGGGTGCAGTGTGCAGAATGCAGGACAGGGGTGCAGGGTACCAGAGAAGGATGCAGGACATGTGGTACAGGGTGCACAATGCAGGACATGGGGAGCCGAGTGCAGAATGCAGGACATGGGGTACAGGGTACAAGAGATGGGTGTGGGACATGGGGTGCAGGGGGAAGGGTACAGTGTGCAGAACGTGGGGTGCAGGACATGTGGTACAAAACACAGGACATGGGGTGCAGAAAGCAGGACATGGGGTGCAGGGTACCGGAGAAGGGTGCAGGACATGAGATGCAGGGGAAGGGTACAGTGTGCAGAATGTGGGGTGTAGGACATGTGGTACAGAACACAGGACAAAAAGTGCAGGACATGGGATTCGGGGGTGAAAAACATGGGGTGCAGAAAGCAGGACATAGGGTGCAGGGTGGCGTTCAGAGGACATGGGGTGCAGTACACAGGACACGGAGTGCAGAATTCAGGACATTAATACAACCCCCCCCCCCTCCCCCTGTGTCCTCCTGCATGTCCTGTACATCTCCCCCAGCAGTGTGTGAGAGCAGAGTGGATGGAGAGGACATCTTGTGTACATAAAGCAGCATGTCCCTCCC
Source organism: Lithobates sylvaticus (assembly GCA_028564925.1). Lineage (NCBI taxonomy): Eukaryota > Metazoa > Chordata > Amphibia > Anura > Ranidae > Lithobates > Lithobates sylvaticus. The sequence continues at coordinate 557,737,408 of CM053028.1, read as the reverse complement.
TGGCTGGTCTCTTAGCTGGCTGCTTTGCAGGCTTATCCTGGTTACTCCTGTAAGGACTCTGTAGTCCTGTTTCTCAGCACCTTGTGGGGATCTTTGTGGCAGTGCCAAGGTGGCGCCATGTTGGAGATTCGGTCCCGCTCCTTCCTCTCTGTTCTGCTGGAGGGCTCTGCAGGGACACAGGCAGCTGTGGGTGGAAGCAGGAGCCGATGGTGACAGTAATGCGGCCGCGGAAAGGAGAAAGATCGGCAGCGGGAGCTCAGTGAGATGAGTCCTCTCATGCCGCTGTCCTGCCCAGTCCACCCCTGACTTCACAGGTCGGGTGCCATCATCTCCCACCTCCTCCCCTCACCCTCCCGCCTGGCCCCGCTCCGAAACACATTCCTGTCTGAATAATGTGTCCGGGTTTCAGGAAGAAACATTATTCAGACCAACAGTGAGAATGGACTGACAAGAGCCCAGGGGCCAGGACGCCATTTCTAGTCACCATGGTGACCTGGGAATTGTTGTGTCCTGACTTATGGTGACCATAGAGACATGGAAATTCAGCTGGTTCAGCAGGGATCGGTCACATTTCCATCCATGTGTGGTCACTGCCGGATAAAAGTCACTCGATCAGCGGCTGCAGCCAATAGCTTCATCACTGATCTGTGTATTCTGAGAGCGGAGGAGCGCCCCCCATTGTCAGAATACAATAGTGCAGCGGGGAGGATTCCCCCATCCCCCTCCAATGTGTGGATTGAGAAATCACTTCAGATTTTTTCCTCTCATCCCGCTGGATGAACGATAAAACTGAACCATGTATGGCCAGCTTTGGAAGGAAGATATATAAATCATCAAATCATCAACTGATCCCTCTGAAGGGGTTAATCTACGTATTTCCACACTATATATGTGTGTATCATCATCTGCTGGAGATAAAAGACGTCACAGTGACTATGGAGGAAGAGGACGGACATGACGGGGGGTTACTGGGTGTAAATAGAAAATAAGATCTTATTACCTCCTCTGCTGCCACATCCAGCAACGTCTCCTCTCTACTTCTTTCCGACTCACCTCTCACCCGGAACTTCCTGTCTGTGCCTGACATCACTTCCTGTCACACCTTAAATTTGTGTTTGCCCGTTAAATGGTGACAAACTTCAGTACATTATATTTTCTATAGGTGATAAAGAAAAGCCCCCTATAGGTCATCAGTTTAGTGTTACGGAGGAGGTCTGGGGATAAAATTATCGCTCTCATTCCGGCGTGTGCAGCGATATGTAACAAGTGTATCGCAATAAATGTTTTCAAGTGTAGGCACCATCAACGCTTGTGCTTACATTCATGCGTGTGTATATATGGGGGTGGGGGGCTTTAAAATATTTTTTGGGGGGGGGACTTTATGTGCTTGGGTGTAACTTTATTATTTTTTTTTGTTTAACCACTTCAGCCCCGGACCATTTGGCAGCCAAAGGACCAGAGGTCTTTTTTCAATTTCGCACTGCACTGCTTTAACTGGTAATTGCGCGGTCATGCAATGTTGTAACCAAACGAAATTTGCGTCCTTTTCTTCCCACAAATAGAGCTTTCTTTTGATGGTATTTGATTGCCTCTGTGATTTTTATTTTTTTTGCGCTATAAACGGAAAAAGACCGCAAATTTTGAAAAAAAAAAAAGATATTTTCTACTTTTTGTTATAAGAAAAATCCAATAAACTCCATTTTAGTCAAACATTTGGGCCAAAATGTATTCAGCCACATGTCATTAGTAAAAAAAATTGCCAATAAGCGTATATTTATTGGTTTGCGCAAAAGTTATAGCGTCTACAAACTAGAGTACATTTTCTGGAATTTACACCGCTTTAATTTATGACTGCCTATCTCATTTCTTGAGGTGCTAAAATGGCAGGGAAGTACAAAACCCCCCCAAATGACCCCATTTTGGAAAGTAGACACCCCAAGCTATTTGCTGAGAGGCATGTTGAGCCCATTGAATATTTTTTTTTTTAGTCCCAAGGGATTGAATAAAGACAAAAAAAAAAAAAAAATACTCACCATACCTCTCAGCAAATAGCTTGGGGTGTCTACTTTCCAAAATGGGGTCATTTGGGGGTGGTTTGTGCCATCTGGGCATTCCATGGCCTCCGAAACTGTGATTGGCAGTGAGGAGTGAAATAAAAAAAATTACACCCTTAGAAAGCTGAAGGCGGTGCTTGGATTTTGGGGTCCCGTACGCGGCTAGGCTCCCAAAAAGTCCAATACATGTGGTATCCCCGTACTCAGGAGAAGCAACAGAATGTATTTTGGGGTGTATTTCCACATATGCCCATGGCATGTTTGAGCAATATATCATTTAGTGACAACTTTTTGTAAAAAAAATTATTATTTTTTTTATTTTTTATTATTCAATCTCTTGGGACCAAAAAAAAAAATATTTAATGGGCTCAACATTGCTCTCAGCAAATAGCTTGGGGTGTCTACTTTCGAAAATGGGGTCATTTGGGGGGGGGTTTGAACTGTCCTGGCATTTTATGCACAACATTTAGAAGCCTATGTCACACGTCACCCACTCTTCTAACCACTTGAAGATAAAGCCCTTTCTGACACTTTTTGTTTACATGAAAACATATTTTTTTTTTTTGCAAGAAAATTTTGTTGAACCCCCAAACACTATATATATTGTTAAAGCAAAGGCCCTACCGATTAAAATGGTGGGTGTTGCATTTTTTTTTCCACACAGTATTTGCGCAGCGATTTTTAAAACGCATTTTTTGTGGAAAAAATACACTTTTTTTATTTTAATGCACTTAAACACACTATATTGCTAAAATTTTTGATGAAATAAAAAATATGATCTTAGGCCGAGTACATGGATACCAAACACGACATGCTTTAAAATTGCGCACAAACACGCAGTGGCGACAAACTACATACATTTTTAAAAGCCTTTAAAAGCCTTTACAGGTTACCACATTAGATTCACGGAGGAGGTCTACTGCTAAAATTACTGCCTCGATCTGACCTTCGCGGTGATACCTCACATGCATGGTGCAATTGCTGTTTACATATGAAGCCAGACCAACGCTTGTGTTCGCCTTTGCGCAAGAGAAGGGGGGGCAGGGGTGCTTTTTTTTTTTTTTTTTTTTTTAGTTTTTCTTTTTATTTAGCTTTTTTGTTTTATTTTTAAACTGTTCCTTCCATTTTTTTTTCTTAGTTGTCATTTTTATTGTTATCGCAGGGAGTGTAAATATCCCCTATGATAGCAATAGGCAGTGACAGGTACTCTTTTTTTGAAAAAATTGCGGTCTATTAGACCCTAGATCTTTCCTCTGCCCTCAAAGCATCTGACCACACCAAGATCGGTGTGATAAAATGCTTTCCCAATTTCCCAATGGCGCGGTGGGTATGCCCACCATTAGAATACCTCCCTTCATCCACCCACTTCTAATGATGGGCATACATGCACCATTTATATATGCCGAAGCATGGGGGCATCCTCCGCAAAAAAAGTTATGCCACGTACACATGGTCGGACTTTTTTCGACCGTATGTACGTGGCATTAGGAGCAAAATCGCTCCTCCGCCCTCTGCTGCCCCCCATGCTTCGGCATATATGCTCTTTTTTTTAACTGTGGTGGTGAAATCACCTCCTACAGCATTGGAGTCGCGGCTTTATGTATCGTGGGAGCAAACGCTGTTGCTATCAAGATAAATAAATCCACGCTGGAACTGAATGGCGTACCTGCTAAGCAAATAATGGTTAACATTAAAACAAAGTAACATTAGAGTATAACAGTAAGACCTTACCATACCATACCTGCAAAGCAAATACCAAAAAAAAAAAAACATAGTAAAAAATAAAACATTTTGTTAACGCAACCGGTGCCTAAAATATATATATGCCGAAGCATGGGGGCATCCTCCCGCAAAAAAGTTATGCCACGTACACATGGTCGGACTTTTTTCGACCGTATGTACGTGGCATTAGGAGCAAAAATCGCTCCTCCGCCCTCTGCTGCCCCATGCTTCGGCATATATGCTCTTTTTTTTTAACTGTGGTGGTGAAATCACCTCCTACAGCGTTGGAGTCGTGGCTTTATGTATCGTGGGAGCAAACGCTGTTGCTGTCAAGATAAATAAATCCGCGCTGCAACTGAATGGCGCACCTGAAAACAAAAAAATGGTTAACAATAAAACACAGTAAACAAAATTACATACCTGAAAAGCAAGCATGATAAAACATAATAAAACATTGCAGAATAGAATAGAGTAAAAAAGAGCAACAATAGAGAGAGAGAGAGAGAGAGAGAGAGAGCGAGAACAATAAAACGACAACTATTTTTGGTTTTTTTATTTTATATTTTTTTTTTGTACTTTTTTTTTTTTTTTTTTTACACTTTTTTTTTTAAACTATAACTATAATTTTAACTGTAACGGTCGGGTCTCAAAATGCGATGGCATTCTTGAGACCCTGTAACTATAATTTTAACTAACGGTCGGGTCTCAAAATGCGATGGCATTCTTGAGACCCTGTGAAAGTGTATCCTAGCCTGTGAAATGCTGTACCCTACGCTAAAACCTCACTAGTGAGTGGTAGCGTTCAAAACATTCACCAATGCAGAGACCAGGATTGTCAGGACAGCGTGGACAATAATAACAGGTGTCACGCCTACATCCGCGCTTGGTACAGACACGACATCTTTTTTGGGGGGCTCGTTGGGTAGGGGTACTCGGGAGGACATAAGGATAATGCCTCTCATACAGCCGGCTAACTGCATTTGGTTCGGAATGGTGAGGTGCAGAACCGTCTGGAAACAGAAGGTCTGTGAGAACCTCTTCCAGGAATTCAAGGAAGGGTAACCTCCCGCCTGAAGCTCCGTATAGCACATGAGCATTCAGAAAAGCCAATTGGAACAAATAAATAGACACTTTTTTGTACCAGCGTCTAGCCTTACGGACAACTAGGTACGGCGCCAACAACTGGTCGTTGAGGTCCACCCCCCCCCATATTAAGGTTGTATTCGTGGACACAGAGGGGTTTCGTCACAACACCAGCCGCCGTACGAATTTGGACTGTCGTGTCTGCATGAAGGGAGGTAAGAACGAAAACATTCCTATTATCCCTCCACTTCACAGCGAGCAAATTATTACACTTGAAGCAGGCTCTCTCCCCCAGCCTAAGACGGGAATCTACAAGCCGCTGGGGAAAGCCCCGGCGATTAGGTCGCACGGTGCCACATGCTCCAATCTGATGATCAAACAAGTGACTAAACAGTGGCACGCTCGTGTAATAATTGTCCACGTACAAGTGGTACCCCTTTCCGAATAAGGGTGACACCAAGTTCCACACTATCTTGCCAGCGCTCCCTATGTAATCTGGACAGTTCTCCGGCTCTACGTGACTATCTTTTCCCTCATAAACCGAAAAGCTCCACGTATAGCCTGTTGCCCTGTCACAGAGCTTGTAGAGCTTGACCCCGTATCTGGCACGCTTGCTGGGAAGGAACTGTTTGAAAGACAAGCGGCCAGAAAACTTAATCAGGGACTCGTCAACGCAGACAACTTGATTGGGCGTAAACAAGGCTGCAAAACATTGGTTGAAGTGGTTTATGAGGGGCCGAATTTTGTAGAGCCGATCAAATTCAGGGTCTCCACGAGGACGACAAAGTTCATTGTCACTGAAGTGCATGAACCGCAAAATCATCTCGTATCGTGCCCTGGACATGGAGGCAGAGAACACGGGCATATGGTGGTGCGGTGAGGTGGACCAATAAGACCTCAGAGTCGGGAATTTGTGTATGCCCATGTTGAGGGAAAGGCCCAGAAAGGTCTTAAATTCGGAAACCGTAATTGGTTTCCAATCTCTGGCAAGGGAAGGCACTTGGGGATTAGCGGCGATGTGTTGACCAGCGTATATATTACTTTGGTCCACAATAGATCTATAGAGATCTTCCGTGAAAAACAGCGAATAAAAATCGGATGGCTTAAAATCAGCTGTTTCCACCTGAATACCGGGTTGGCCAGTGAATGGGGGAAGTACGGGTTCTGCAGAAGTGGTGGGCACCCAATCAGGATTGGCGAATTCTGCAGGAAGGACACTATGTGATCGACGGACCTGCCTTTGTCTTCTTCTTGGTGGCAGCGGGACACTACTTGTGCTTGCCACCTCGCCAGCTTGAACTGCACTTATGGGACTCGCCACGTCACCAAGTGTTACTGCAGTGCTGGTTTGACTACGTCCAGGGTGTACTAGGCCGCTGGTGCTTGCCAGTTCACCAGAAGGAATAGCGGCGCTAGTACTTCTCTGCTCCATACGAGAGACCTGCGGTTCCTGCACCTCAACAACATCAGAAGATCGGGATCGGGTACGCCTGACCTTAGCAGGGACCACACCTTCGTCGCCAGAGCTATCTGTCATGGAGCCGCTGTCGTCTACTGGATCGTATTCTGAGCCTGATTGTGACAGATGAGTGACCTCCTCTTCACTATCTGACATACTCAGAAACAAGTAGGCCTGTTCACTAGTGTACTTGCGATTTGCCATTTTGGGCTCTAAATTTAGTAGTACACTAGTGAGATTCACAGGAAAAAAAGCTCCTAGGCTGCTGGCAACTGAATCAAAACGCTACCAAAAAAACTGTTAGCGATCGCAGGGATCAGGCCTGACTCTGCGAACGCTGCAGTTATGTGTGCTTAGTGTTTTGGAAGTGACAGTGATCGATCGATACTGCACTTGGGTGGGCTGGGCTGGGCGGAGGGGGAAAACGCAGGTGCTAGCAGGTATCTGGGCTGATCCCGCTAACAATGCGTTTTTTGGAACCCTAAACTGCTGGGACGCTAGTATAGATCTGATCAGATCAGATATTGATCTGTTCAGATACTATACCACTAAGGGAGGTGTATGCTTTGCGCGTGGGTGTTTGCGGTACTGGCACTAACCTGGGGCGACGCAGACCTTATTTGACCCTAAAACCTAATTGATATCACCCGCCGGGCGATCAGGGGGTTAAACCGATAGTTGGGTAATAAATGGCGGGTGCCCTGACAGTATAAAAAAACAAGCTAACTAACCAGCGTCACCCGTAACAGTTATACGGTGATCACTGGTGAAAGGGTTAACTAGGGGCAATCAGGGGGTTAAAACCTTTATTAGGTAATATATGGGGGTACCTGACACTATATAAAAACCTGACGGGGAACCTAAATAACTAAATAACTAACTGGCTAACCAGCGTCACCAGTGACACTTATACTGTGATCACTGGTGAAAGAGTTAACTCTAGGGGCAATCAAGGGGTTAAAACCTTTATTTAGGTTGTAATATGGGGGTACCTGACCTATAAACCTATTTATAATCCTATATAAACCTGGCGGTTACCTAAAAAAAAAACTGGCTACCTAGCGACACCAGTGACACTAATAGAGCGATCAAAAAAACGATCGCTTAGTGACACTGGCAAAAGGGGGTGAAAGGGTTACCTAGGGGGCAATCAAGGGGTTAAACCTTTATTGGGGGGGGGTAGGGGGCTACCTTGGACCTAAAGGGGCCTAAAACTAACTGCCCTGACAGTTATTGCAGTCACACTGACACTAAATGCAGTGATCAGTAAATAAATGATCACTGCAATCAGTGACACTGTGACAGGGGGGGCAGGGGGTGATCTGGGGGGTGATCAGGGGGTGACAGGGGGGTGAAATATGTGCCTATGTGTGCCTGGTGTCAGTGTAGTGTTGGTGCACTAACCTGATGTCTTCTCCGCTCGGCGTCCCGGTCAGAAAGACCGACACGAGGAGCGTGACATCACTTCCCCTTGCCTGTGTTTACAATTACACAGGAAGGGGAAGGAAGGGGAAGCATCTCATTGGCCAGAGCGATCGGGAGGGGGTGGCCAGAAACGACTGGCCGTTACCTCGTCCCGCATCGCTTCTGAAGCCATCCCGACCGTCCCCGCCGGCGGAGGGGGGTCCGATCGGACCCCCCAACCGCCTGAAGAATGGCACGTACAGGTACGTGCTTCTGCCTGTACGTGCCATTCTGCCGACGTATATCTACATGGGGCGGTCGGGAAGTGGTTAATAAAATGAATAAAACAGTCCCCAGTGGAAAAAAGGCGCTTGTGCCAATGGAACAGTATCCAGTGCTATGACTTGAGTAATAGATGGATGATTCCGTGCTTCTTAAGTGCTTCAAATAGGGTGCTCCCCCCTAGTAAATGTGCACTCGCCCCTGGGAGTGGACCAACTATCGCTAGTTAGGTCAAATGTGCGTGTGGGGCGACTCCTGTGGATATCCTCCGGACCGATGATTGGCAGCAGTGAATGTTCCTCATATAAATAGATATAATAGAAAAAGCCTCATTGCGCAGTACCGTTGATGAAGAGCTTTTCATTCCCAAAAATATAAAGATGTTCAACTCACATGTATGAGTGCCTAATGTCCTGGCACCCGGAGTGAACAGCAGGTATAAGTAAATCTGTGAAATCCGCCTGGTTAGTTCATACAGCAGCCGGCTCAGTAAAGGGCTTGATTTCTGGGTTGAATGTGTGGGCGGAAGTGTGTCACGAAAATGTGACTCTACCTCTATGCATTTCGGCCATCCTCAGGAAGTTATTGAGGTAATGTTGGTGCCAACTGGGGCCCTTTTGGTGACACTTGATGTTGAAGCACTATACTCCAGCATCCCTCACGGACGGGGAGTCAGTAAGGCGCCGACATTCCTCAGGGAACTAGACCATACACAATGGAAGTATAGTGAATTTGTTCTCAGATTACTATACTTCATTCTTACTCACAATTGGTTTCTTTTTTAGACACCCATTATTTCCAGGTACAGGGGGTCGCTATGGGCACTCGTTGTGCACCTGCCTACCCAAACCTGTACCTGGGGGGATGGGAGCGGGAATTGTTTGCAAGTGAAACGTTAAGCACATATTCCGATCAGGCCCTGTGCTGGTTCCGTTTTATCGATGATATTTTTATTATCTGGACAGGCACGGCTGAATTGCTAACTGAGTTTGTGGATTGTATTAACACAAACAATTACAATCTTAAATTCACATAAAATTATCATCCTGTACAAATCACTTTCCTAGATCTCCAGATAGATGTGGATCCCAACCATTGCCTAGCCACAAATGTATATAGAAAGGAAACATCAGGCAATACAATTCTACATATGGATAGTGCTCACCCTATTTCCTTAGTGCATAGCATTCCCTATGCACAATATCTACGACTTGCACCAAATTTAGTAACTTTAAACCACAGTCAGCCCTCCTTAGACAACGTTTACTAGCATGTGACTATAGCAAATCTTTACTCAGAAAGGAATACAAAAAAGCGTTAACACAGGACAAAAACTCGCTGGTCTATAAGACGGCCCAAAAAATGAGGGACTCCCATTCTTCCACAGTAAAATGTATCACTACATTTTCTTTCCAACATTCTCAAGTGCACCAACTACTAAATAAAGATTGGCATCTTCTTATAAATGACCATGTTATTTCCAAATATATTCGATCTACCCCAGAGATTGTGTTCTGTAGGAACAACTCTCTACGGGATAAACTAACCCAGAGCCACTATATTCCCATCTCTTGCCATAATAGAATGCCTAAAGGTATTTTTACATGTGGATCCTGTGACATGTGCCCCTGGGATCGGGAGGGAACCCTCTACACGCTTCCCAATGGGGAGATTTTCACTCCATGTTCTTTCACGAATTGCAATACAAAAGGGGTGTGGGTAAAACGATCCAACATCCAATGATCATATCCTTTACTCCTCTAATGGAAAAACGATCACCCCAGTCAGTCACCACCTTGATCTGTACCAGAGATTTGTGTCATTTATGGTCCTGGAGGTGATACCCCATAATCCGAGAGGAGGGAATTGGGATAAGAGAATCCTACAAAAGGAAACCTTTTGGATAGAAAGATTGAATGCTATCAAATCTCCAGGTTTGAATGAAGTTCTCTCATATAAGCCTTTCTTGTGAAAAATCCCGTATCCTTGTGGGAGAGGAACCTGTCCTTCCAAAAACTAGCACTTTCTTTCTCTCCTTGCCAAAAAATTTGAATACTGTACATTTGCTCTGACACGGACTTATTGCATATTCCGATACAAAGTTTCCTTGATTGCTAATATTTTCATATTACAACCAAAAACATAAATGTATTTTATTGGGATTTTAGGGGATAGACCAACACAAAGTGGCACATAATTGTGAAGTGGAAGGAAAATTATAAATTATACAAATAAATATGTGAGAAATGTGGGGGGGGGGGGGGGGGGCATTTGTATTCCGCCCCCTTTACTCTGATACCCCTAACTAAAATCTAGTGGAACCAATTGTCTTCAGAAGTCATCTAATTAGTAAATGGAGTCCACCTGTGTGTAATTTAATCTCAGTATAAATACAGCTGTTCTGTGAAGCCCTCAGGGGTTTGTTAGAGAACCTTAGTGAACAAACAGCATCATGAAGGCCAAGGAACGCACCAGACAGGTCAGGGATAAAGTTGTGGAGAAGTATAAAGCAGGGTTAGGTTATAAAAAAATCTCCCAAGCTTTGAACATCTCACGGAGCTCTGTTCAATCAATCATCGGAAAATGGAAAGAGTATGGCATAACTGCCAACCTACCAAGACATGGCCGTCCACCTAAACTGACCGGCCGGGCAAGGAGAGCATTCATCAGAGAAGAGCCAAGAGGTCCATGGTAACTCTGGAGGAGCTGCAGAGATCCACAGCTCAGGTGGGAGAATCTGTCCACAGGACAACTATTAGTCGTGTTCTCCACAAATCTGCCCTTTATGGAAGAGTGACAAGAAGAAAGACATTGGTGAAAGAAAGTCATAAGAAGTCCAGTTTGCAGTTTGTGAGAAGCCATGTGGGGGAGGGGAGCAAACATGTGGAAGAAGGTGCCCTGGTCAGATGAGACCAAAATTCAACTTTTTGGCCTAAAAGTAAAACGCTATGTGTGGGAAAAACAAACACTGCACATCACCCTGAACACACCATCCCCACCGTGAGACGTGGTGGTGGCAGCATCATGTGGGGATGCTTTTCTTCAGCAGGGACAGAGAAGCTGGTCAGAGTTGATGGGAAGATGGATGGAGACAAATACAGGACACTCTTATGCCCCGTACACACGGTCGGGATTTCCAACGGAAAATCCGACCGTGTGTGGGCTCCATCTGACTTTTTCCGTCTGAAAATTTGAGATCCTGCTCTCAAATTTTCAGACAACAAAGTCCAATCAGACTTTTTCCGATCGCGTGTAGCGAATTCCGACGGACAAAGTGCCACGCATGCTCAGATCACATTAGAAGACCAAAGCTATTGGCTAGTAGCCTCTACGTAGTTCTGTTGTACGCAACGAACGTCACCACGTTCAGAAATATCGGATTTTCCGACAACTTTGTCGGAACACCAGTGTATGCAACACCAGTGTCGGACAAAATCCGTCTGAAAAAATCTAAAAGATTTTGTGGGCAGAATTTCCAACTGTGTGTACGGGGCATTAGAAGAAAACCTTTTAGAGTCTGCAAAAGACTTGAGACTGGGGTGGAGGTTCACCTTCCAACAGGACAACGACCCGAAACATACAGCCAGAGCTACAATGGAATGGTTTAGATCAAAGCATATTCATGTGTTGGAATGGCCCAGTCACAGTCCAGACCTAAATCACATTTAGAATCTGTGGCAAGACTTGAAAATTGCTGTTCAGACGCTCTCCACCCAATCTGACAGAGCTTGAGATATTTTACAAAGAAGAATGGGCAAAAATGTCCTCTCTAGATGTGCAAAGCTGGTAGAGACATCCCCAAAAAGACTTGTAGAGAAAGGAGGTTCTACAAAGTATTGACTCTGGGGGGCGCCATACAAATGCCCCCCACACTTTTCACATATTTATTTGTAAAAAAAAATTGAAAACCATTTATCATTTTCCTTCGACTTTGTGTTGGTCTATCCCATAAAATCTCAATAAAACACATTTACGTGTTTGGTTGTAACATGGCTATTTCAAGTCACTGTATATATGGAATCATTTTATCATGACTATTGTCATCATTGATTCATTATATCTTTTTCGTGTAGGTTTTACCTTTTGTGAACACAATTTGTCACTGGGGGAGGCATCCAGGTTATGAAGGCTGGGGACACCCCGAGTCTCCTTTGGAGTCTGTTATGCGGTTGGCAGTGCCGTTCACCTGGCCTTTCAATTGGGCTTGGATCCTATATGGAGTGGCAGTGTGCACAGCACTCGGGGAGTTCACTAGAGGGCTCTTAGCCACTCTGTGTTTCCCCCGTTTGCTGTCAAGTGTCTTTTTTCTCGCCTATGGAGCCCTACACTTAGACTTGTAATTTCCCATGGAGTGGCGGTGTGTGCGGTACTGGAGGTGTACACCAGAGGGCGCGCTGCCACTATGTGACTCCTTCTCCTCCCTGCACTTGTCAGGTGCTTTGTGGCCGTCACCTCCGAGTACGGCTGCTGCCACGTGTGCGCATGGACCGACCTAGGAGGCCCATGTGCAGGACGAACGGTCTGGCTAGGAGCATCACACGCTGTCCAGATGGCGTGCGGACCCCCTGATCGGGATGGGTATTTAATGGAGGGTTCGTTTGGCACTATGTAGGCAGGACGTGGTCATTCTTTGGGACCCCGGAGCTGTAGGATACATGCCATGGGCCAAATATACTGGTAAGTAGGCTCCTCTTGCAATAAGCAAGGGAGCAGATTTATACACCTGTTTATATGACTTATTACTAAATGGTGCTTTTTTATTTATTTGTAATGCCCTCAGAGCCATGGATGGTACTTAACCTCCCTGGCGGTTTTCTGGAGTGTGGCTCGGGGTTACATTTCAGTACCATTAGCGGTAACCCCCGAGCCACACTCTGGATTGCATTGCAGGATCCTGGTGCGGTGTACTTACCTTGTCCCCAGGATCCTGCAATGTCCCTTCCGCTGTGTCCGTGGGCTCTGTCCTCCTCCCAAAGCCTCTTTGTGACGGTATCTGTTCCCTGCGAGCGTCGCAATGCACGGGGGTGGAGCCCCGACCGCAAATAAAAAAATCATAACACATACCGTACACTGTAATCTTACAGATTACATTACTGTATGAGATTATTTCACATCCTTTTTGTCCCTAGCGGTCTGTCCAGTGCCCTGCATGCAGTTTTATATGATATATACTGTTCTTTCTGTCTGGAAATTGGAGATTGTCCATAGCAACCAAAAAGTGTCCCTTTACATCAAAGTGGTTTTAGACCAGCTAGAAAACAGCGATAATAAATTAGAAACCTTGCAGAATTGAGCGATAGTGAATCATGGGGAAATACATTTTATTATTATAAATTTTTTAATAATTATTTATTATATTATAATTTATGATTTTGTGTTTCAAACTTTATCATACCCGGGATGTCTACTAGACTCTTGTTTAAACAGATTTAAGTGTGTTATTGCTAAGAATTGCAGGCCTACAATATAAAAGGCCAAATTTCTATGCAAAATAATTGTACCGCTTTGAGACGCAAAAATCTGATATAATCATCCCGCCAGGGAGGTTAAGCTAGCATTCAGCTGGTCACCTTTGATGCAAATAGATATCTCTCAGTTCATGTCCAATATACACCTCTCCTGGCTCTTATTATTATTATACAGGATTTATATAGCGCCGACAGTTTGCGCAGCGCTTTACAACATTAGGGCAGACATTACAATACAATTCAATACATAGGGGAATCAGAGGGCCCTGCTCGTTAGAGCTTACAATCTAGGAGGGAGGGTCAAGTTATACAAAAGGGTAATAGCTGTGGGGGATGAGCTAATGGAGAAAATAGTGCAGTTGTTAGATGGAGGCAGGATAGGCTTCTCTGAAGAGGAAAGTTTTCAGGGATCGCCTAAAAGTGGATACATTTGGAGACATTCTGACAGATTGGGGGAGTGAATTCCAGAGGATGGGCAAGGCTCGGGAGAAGTCCTGGAGGCGGATATGGGAGGAGGTGATGAGGGAACTAGAGAGCAGGAGGTCTTGGGAGGAATGAAGAGGGCGATTAGGTTGGTATTTTGAGACTAGGCTAGTGATGTAGCTGGGGGCAGAGTTGTGGATGGCTTTGTAAGTAAGTGTTAGTATTTTCAATTTAATTCATTGGGCAAGTGGCAGCCATTGGAGGGATTGGCAGAGAGGGGTAGCAGACAATGTGCGGTTTGTAAGGTGGATGAGTCTGGCAGCAGCATTCATAATGGACTGAAGGGGGCATAGTCTATTTAAAGGTAAGCCAATGAGGAGGGAGTTGCAGTAGTCAAGGCGAGAGATAACCAGGGAGTGAATCAGGAGCTTCGTGGTTTCATTGGTTAGAAAGGGATGTAGTTTAGAGATGTTGCGGAGGTTGAGGCGGCAAGCTTTGGGAAGGGATTGGATGTTGGGCTGAAAGGAGAGTTCAGAGTCCAGGATAACACCTAGCACTCTGACATGTGTGGATGGGTGGATGGTTGTGCCATTGCTCTTGACAGAGAAGTCAGGGGAAGAGGCACTTGGGGGAGGAAATATTATGAGCTTGATTTTGGACAAGTTGAGTTTGAGGAAGTGGTGTGACATCCAGACAGATATGTCTGTTAGTAAGTTAGTGATGCGTGAGGAGACTGATGGAGTGAGTTGAGGGGTGGAGAGATAGATTTGTGTGTTGTCAGCGTAGAAATGATATTGAAAGCCATGTGAAGCTATCAGCTGACCCAGGGAAGAGGAAAATAAGAGAGGTCCAAGAACAGAACTTTGGGGGACCCCAATAGAGAAGGGAAGAGGAGAGGAGGAAGTAGAATTGTAAGTGACACTGAAGGTGCGTTGGGATAGGTAGGATGAGAGCAACTGAAGAGCATAGTCACAGAGACCGAGGGAGTAAAGTTTTTTGAGGAGGAGGGGGTGGTCAACCGTGTCAAAGGCAGCTGAAAGGTCCAGAAGTAGGAGTACAGAATAGTGTCCGTTGGTTTTTGCAGTTAGTAGGTCATTTGTGAGTTTTACAAGAGCAGTTTCTGTGGAGTGTTGAGGGCGAAATCCAGATTGAAGGGGATCGAGGAGGTTATTCTTAATAAGGTGGTCACTCAGTTGGTTGTAAACCAGGCATTCAAGGAGTTTAGAGGAAAAGGGGAGCAAGGAGATAGGGCGTAGGTTGTTAAGATTGGTAGGATCCAAGAACGGCTTTTTAAGTATGGGAGTGACCAATTCATGTTTTAGAGCATTAAAGAGTTAGAGTTTAGAGTTTGAGAGTGTAGGATAGAGTCAGAGGGTGACCGTAGTATTTGAGAGGGAATAGGGTCCAGGGGACAGGTGGTTAGGTGGGCGTTAGAAAGGAGTTTAGCAACTTCGTCTATAGTAGCAGGTTTGAATAAGGGGAGTGTCAATTGTACCTGTTGACATGGGGTCTTAACTGGGGGAGATACCTGTAGAGTGAAGATTTCATCACAAATTGTATCAATCTCGTTTTTGAAGTGATTAACAATCTCCTGGGTAGTGAGTGAGTCAGTGGGAGGAGGCAGTGAAGGACGAAGTAGAGAGTTGAAGGTAGAGAAGAGTTGACGGGGACTGGATGAAAAGGTGTTAATAAGAGTGGTAAAATAGGTCTGCTTGGCAGTGTGGAGGAAATAATAGTATTTTTGGAGGGCAGATTTGTATTGGTTGAAGTCTTTGAGATACTTAGTCTTATGCCATAGATGCTCAAGAGCACTGCTACATTTTTTGATATTTCTGGTGTCCTCTGTTTGCCAGGGTTGTAGGGGTCGAGGTCTGATTCTGTGTGTAGTGAAGGGAGCGAGCTTGTCCAGGGTGGAGGACAGGGATTTATTGTAGACAGAAGTAGCTTGGTTGGGGCAGGAGAGGGGTGAGATTTTGTCATAGAGGTGGTCAGTAGCAGAATAGAGGAGAGAAGGGTTGAAGTGGTGAAGGTTTCTACGGGTGATAGTTAGGCGATTCGAGGGAAAGGTGGTGGAAGACAGGGAGAGAGAGAAACTAATAAAGTGGTGATCAGAGAGAGGAAAAGGATTGTTGGAGAGGTTGCATGGAGCGCATAGGTAGAATACAAGGTCAAGGGTGTTGCAATCAGAGTAAGTAGAAGCCTGTACCCATTGTTTCAGGTCAAATGAGGAGGTTAGACTAAGAAGTTTAGAAGTAGCAGGAGTGTTTGTATTAACAGGGATGTTGAAGTCGCCGAGGATTGTGGGAATTTCAGAAGAGAGAAAGTAGGGTAGCCAGGCAGAAAACTCATCAAGGAAAGTAGATAATGGTCCAGGGGGCCGGTAGATCACAGCAATTCTTAGGGAAGTTGGGGAGAATAGACGTATACAGTGAGCTTCAAATGATGAGAGGGAGGGGAGTGAATAACCTGGAAGGTGCTTTGGGGGGATAAGAGGAATCCCACGCCACCTCCCTTGCGTCCATTAGACCTTAGGGGAGTGAGTCCAGAGAAGGCCACCCTGGGAGAGGGAAGCAGGAGAAGGAGTGTCAGATTCATGGAGCCAGGTTTCGGTGACAGCAAGTAGATTAAAGGAATTGGTGACAAAGAAGTCATGAACAAAGGTAAGTTTGTTGCAGACAGAGTGAGCGTTCCAGAGGGCACAAGAGAGGGGGAGGCTGGCGTTGGGAAGAAGAGGAACGAAGACTAAATTGCGTAGATTGCGACTACTGCCAGAGGGTGTAGGGTGATGGGTGTGTGGGGTACAGTTAAATAAGGGAGGCCCTGGGTTAGGGGAAATATCTCCAGCGGTTAGGAGAAGCAGAAAAGTAAGGGAGGTAATATGAGAATACGATTTGTATGAGGGGACATGCTTCAGTATCCTGGGGGGTTTGTTAGCAAGTGGGCTTAGAGTTAGAAAGAGGTGATGAGTGCAGAAGTAGGGAGAGGGGAGAAGTGGGGGTGATATGTACAGATTGTGGGGTGAAGAAACGTGAGTTTGAGGAGACAGGCTGCAATTGTGAAAGGAGGAGAGGTAAAGAGTGCATGTTTCAGAGAGGAAGGTGAGATCATTTGGAAATGAGGTCACCTGCGGTGCTGTGGTTTGCTTTGTGCCAATCGCTGAAGTGCCACTTATTTAAAGAACCCCACTTCTTTGTGATGTTTGCTTTGTGCAAATCGCTGAAGTGCAAGATCGGAAGTGCCACTTATTTAAAGAACCCCACTTCTTTGGAAGAACCCCTGCATGGGAACCCATAAAAGAAGGCTTTGTTTTTATACTGTGTTGGGTGTTGATTGAATCTGGCAATTAATCAATCAGGAGGTAATATTGGGCACACAGCTAGCAGAGCAGTATATATATATATATATATATATAACATAATCAAACTGCAATGTATGTATATATAATATAATATATAAATATATATATATATATATATATTTATGGTTGAAGCCCTATGGCCGACACGTATCTGAAGGGAAATAACTTAACCAATAAGATCTATAACATGAAAAGGGAGACCTGAAGTGTGCCTTGGTCTATGGACGGTACGCCAGAAATAAGGGGGCATACCCTGATTAGAAATGAGTATTTGATGAGGGTGATGTTGTGAGAAATGCCCTTAAAAGGGGGAATGGGAGGGTGGGTATCGCGCACCGGAACCGACGAAGACCACAGGTGAGTGGGCCGGTTAAATACCTTCCCGGGCTCCTCCCATAAATTCAGGCCACCATGTTGGCCTTCCACTTATGGTTGAAGCCCTATGGCCGACACGTATCTGAAGGGAAATAACTTAACCAATAAGATCTATAACATGAAAAGGGAGACCTGAAGTGTGCCTTGGTCTATGGACGGTACGCCAGAAATAAGGGGGCAAAAACTGAGGTAGGGTTTGAAGATACTTATTGCCTTTTAGTATTGACTACTGCGTGAGCTGGGCGAAGGCCCGTGACATTTCCGCCTGTGGGTCATGTATATACCGGGTGAAGCAGGCTGACTTCCATCTGCCGAGTCTCTGGATGATGTGGCCTGGGACCCCTGCTGTGAGGCGGCTGAGGCGGCCCTGATCCGAAAAGAGTGACCGGAGTATTCGCTGGGGTTGAGGCGTAGGTTGCGGAGGAGAATTCTTATGTGTGTCATGAACTGGCAGGTGCTTAGGGGTTTGACTGGAAAAGGCAGAAGGGGATCGGTGTCCCTTTGTTCTGGCAGGAGTGAGAGCAGGCAGTTGAGAACCGTCACTGGGCACCAGGAATTGCCGGTTCTGTATAGATGGATGTCCACCCCGTGGCCAGCTTGCTGAGTCTTGGAGACGCTGAGGTGGAGCACGAAGTGGTCTTGATGGCGAACTAGGTGGCGTCTGCACAGGGTTTGGCTGGTCGAGCTGTTACGGGTGAATTCGCTGGGACGTAGGAACCCATAGTAGGCCAGGTAGATGGCGGCGTGTATGACCTGGCTGAGGAGGACACCAAAGGGGGAACCAGTGAGTATGGCGGACATCTCGCGGAAGATGGCACTCGTGATGGGGCGACGTCTGGTTCTGTTTGCCGGTTGCTGCTTCTGGACACCGCGTAGGACGGCTCGGACGGCGTGGGACGAGAAGACAGACGGTCTAGTGGGATCTTGAAGGGCCAAAAAGTGCTGGACGCCGGCCAGGTACAGGCGGATAGTGTTGTAGGACAGGGAGAGAATCTGCGGGGGCCAAGGGCCAGTGAACCAACGGAAGCCAAAAACGGCTGCGAAGCCCGTGGAGGCCGCGGCATCTGTCACCACCTATGGCGAGCGGGGTGAGATGGCGGGGATAAACATGGATATTCCGTTCCATGAGGAAAGGAATTCTTCCCACATCGCTAGGTCTGCTATGGCCGCGGCATCCAGGTTGAGGATCTGACCGGGGTCTTGTGCCTGTGACAGGTAGACTAAGAGCCGTGAGATGAAGGAACGACCTTGAGGGATGATCCGCATGGCAAAATTGAGTATGCCAAGTAGTGACTGGAGCATCCTCTCGTGCGGGTGAAGTCCTAAAGAACTGCCCTGATGCGGGTCAACTTGTCGAGGGGGAGGCTGGCCTGCATGGAGCATGTGTCCAAGACAACTCCGAGGAAGGTGACGGAGTGTGCGGGTCCGTCGACCTTGTGCTCAGCTATGGGGATATTGATGTTCTGGAAGACGACTCTCAACTTGTCGAGGTCTACTGGTGACACGTTGGGCTGCTCTATCAGTAAGAAGTTATCCAGGTAGTGGATGACTTCTGTGCATAGGCCGTGTGTAGGAGAATCCGGGTGAGGGATTGAGCGAAAAGTGTCGAAGAGCCATGGGCTACTTTGGAGCCGAACGCGAGCTTGGCGGCAAAGTAGCACCTGTCTCTCCACCTGATACCGTGCCAACACCAGAGAGACGGGTGAATCGGCAGAAGGTTGAAGGCGTCCCATATGTCGGCTTTGGACAGCCAGGCCCCTGTGCCTGTTTTGAGGATAGCCTGGAACGCCATGTCGACGGAGGCGTATCTCAAGGAGAACTCCTCGGAGGGGACCAGGGAGCCGAGGCCGGGGACGCGGCAAGAACGAGGCGCAGACCGGTCGCACACCAAACGAACTTCATTCAAGAACTTGCCCTTGACAAGCCCAATAGGGCTGACTCTCCAAGTGTCGAAGGGGGGTTGTGTGAAGGGACCTACGACGAAAACCTCGCTCTAGCTCGGCTAGGAGTAGTTCCTCTACTGCTGCTCGTCGGTGGCCGCTGATTTGAGATTTCTACACTCGTGGTAGTGTGGGGCAGGGAGACAAGGCCGGTGTGGAAGCCCACCGTGAATCCTTGTATGAGGAACGTGGCAAGTGAGGGGGTGGGGTGTGAGTCAAGATAGACTCCTAATCGTGGACGTTTATGCGGCTCAGTCATAGGTTTTTCGGCTTGACTTTGCATACATTTCTCGGGTGTGCCCTGTGGCATACGACGCACACGTGGAGCATCCTGCATTGGCTGAAGTTGCACGAGCCGTAGTTGTAATTATTACAGATGGCCGCTCCTCCCATGGTCCGGACAGGGCGTCCGAGTTTGTCGACTTGGGGTTTCTGTGCCGGTGCTGGCGGGTTTGAGCTGAAGCCGAGGTCGAGGGAAACTCGACCGGGCGGCTGGCTGCTAAACTGGAGCACCAGGTGGCGGTGCGTGTGGAGGATTGGCAGACTGCGCACAACGGTGCGCGCAGGCCGGCAAAATGGCGACAGAATAATTCTGTGTCCATTTAGGCTCCAGTCCGTGGGTGACTGGAACTGCGCCATCCTGGCGGCTGCTTTTGCGGAAAAGGAACGGTGGTAGTCGTAGAACGAGAACCCGCCGTGTTTGTAACCCAAGTCTACCACGGTGTGGAGATATAAGTCCAACTCTTCCCTTCTGCCGGGGGAAGCTGAACATAGGACGTCTCTAAGCATCCCAAATGTCAACGCAAATTCTGGGACGGACAATTTGCGGTTGAGTCTGGGGTCCTTAGCTTTGAGGACCACCGAGACATCTCCCCAGGTATGGCCTTGTTCTCGGCTAGGTCGTGGACCGATATGAGTAGGGAGGCGAGGTTGACGTCCTTGCCATCCAGTATGTCCTTCTTTAATGCTGGCTGGAATCAGGTGTGCTGGGCAGACGACGGGACTTGTCCCTGCGGTACCTGTGGCGACTGGTGTTAGAGGCTGCATTGCGGCAGGGTTGGGGACGGCCGGGGCCGGGTGAGCTTCCAGGAGAGTCACTCTGGCTTGGACGTCCGTGACTGTGTTCGCCAAGGACGACACCGTGGTGTGGAGTTGTGCTATGACCGTAGATATAGACCGGAGGAAGTTTGTTGAGCGCTGGGCCCGGCCATGGCAGGAGGAGGGAACAGGAGCCTGAAGAGCTCCGCCTTCCTGGCCGTGGCGGGGAACGGCACGCCCCTGCGTCTAAGTTCTGCCGTCAGCCTGGGGATGGTCCATCCCCTGAGGGACTGGTTGCTGTCGCTTACAGACACTGGGGAAGGTGACAAGGGGGCGGTGAGATCCTCGCTGCCCGCTTGAGACATGGTCCTCGGATGGGCTGTACCCTGAGGCGATGTCATGTGGCTTCTGAGGTCGCGAGAAGGTCGACCGGACCTGTTAGGGGGGTGAGATAAGCCAAGACTGTTTCTTTCCTTGTGTAAACATACGTACCCAGCTGCTGTGTCTTCGAAAGGACAGGTGTGCGCACGTACGTGGACGTGTGTACACGGTGAGTTTCTATATTTTACCTGGAGAAATACCGTCCAACCTGTTGCAGGGTGGACCTACTGAACTTGGACTGACCTAGAGAAGGGAACAAAGACAGCTGGTGAGGTGTG
The DNA here is from genome assembly GCA_028564925.1 of Lithobates sylvaticus. Classification (NCBI taxonomy): domain Eukaryota; kingdom Metazoa; phylum Chordata; class Amphibia; order Anura; family Ranidae; genus Lithobates; species Lithobates sylvaticus. The sequence goes on along the minus strand of CM053028.1, from coordinate 557,716,143 downwards.
CCTCGTGGGGTGTGTCCCCCGTCTATGCATATATCCTCTTTTTTTTTTTTTTTTTTTTTTTTTTTTTTTTTTCTTTTTTTTTTTTTTTGGAGTGAAATGAGGAACGTTTGTGCCATGTCGTGGGCGCAAAGTGTCGTTTATGAGTGTGCCTTGCTGAGTGACACTGGTCGAGAATTGGAACGAAATGAGGCAAATTCGACTGGGGTACGTCGAGACGAACTGATGCATGGTGGATACCATCGGATTCGGATCGGGACGTTTTTGTGTGACAGCGAACTGATTGCCATGACAGGAGTATGAAACGGTCGAGCCGCGATGGCGACTGTCGACGAACCAGACTTCTGGAGCATGTACTGAAATGAGGCCAACGGATGTTCAGGGCACATCGGTACGAACCGGCGCGCAATGCGGCTGGGTTCGAATCGGGGTGAAATGAGGAACGTTTGTGCCATGTCGTGGGCGCAAGGTGTCGTTTATGAGTGTGCCTTGCTGAGTGACACTGGTCGAGAATTGGAATGAAATGAGGCAAATTCGACTGGGGTACGTCGAGACGAACTGATGCATGGTGGATGCCATCGGATTCGGATCGGGACGTTTTTGTGTGACAGCGAACTGATCGGCATGACAGGAGTATGAAACGGTCGAGCCGCGATGGCGACTGTAAAACGAACCAGAATTCTGGAGCATGTACTGAAATGAGGCCAACGGATGTTCAGGGCGCACCGGTCCGAACCGGCGCGCAGCGCGACTGGGTTCGAAGCGAGGTGCGGCCTGGCGGGGAGAGAAATGAGGGGAACCATTCCCTGAGGTGCTGAACGGTCGGTCGGGTCTCACGACCGACGACGAGCAGACTCAGGGGTGGTTACTGAAATGGGGCCAACAAACCTGGGGTACGTTGGAGGCGAAGACCGATCCGCAAAGGTGCGACCGGTTTCGAATCAAAACGTGACTCGTGAGGTGAAATGTTTTCCTCGTGACAGAGGCGCAGACCGGTGAGCCTAAAACTTTTTCGACTGACAGCGACCGTACTTCTGGAGCACGGAATGAAATGGGGCCTGGGAGCACCTGGGGCGTGCCGGTACGAATCGAGGCACCGGGGTGCGCCTAGACTTGAATCGGAACGTGATACGTGACAGTGAAATGATGCCATGACAGAGGTGTTTTTTCGACCGGTGAGTCGAGAAATTGCGGCTAAACGACCGCTCCCTGGGTCATGTATTGAAATGGGGTTCCACTGCTGGGACATACCGGGACGAATCGGATGTGGCTAGATTCGAACGGCGTGTCGGTGCAGGACCGTGAAATGGCGAAATGACTGAAATGGTGAAATGGCTGAAATGTGACCGTATGAAATGTTACTGCGACTGATTCCGAATCAGGTGATGCGTAAGCGACCGGCTACTGTTATGCAGATAGCGGTACGGATGCAACGTACGGGTACTAATGAATGACTCGTGCGTATGTGGACAACGAGATTCGTGACAAGGTAAGTAACGTTCATAAGTGAAATGTTGGTCAAACGAGACCCCTACCTGTGGCCGCCGAGCCAGATACAATGTACAAAAACCTTCGAACGGGAACAATCCACGAGACGTCTGGCACTCACGAACGCTAGCGAAATCGAGTAGTCGGCTTAGTGACGTAGTATATCGCGCACCGGAACCGACGAAGACCACAGGTGAGTGGGCCGGTTAAATACCTTCCCGGGCTCCTCCCATAAATTCAGGCCACCATGTTGGCCTTCCACATATCGGTCTCCTCCCCTTGTGAGTCCCCTCCCCCCACAGTTAGAATCACTACATTAGGGAACACATTAACCCCTGCAGCGCCCCTAGTGTTAACCCCTTCCCTGCCAGTCACATTTACACAGTAATCAATGCAATTTTATAGCAACGATCGCTGTGTAAATGTGAATGGTCCCAAAAATGTGTCAAAAGTGTCCGAAGTGTCCGCCGCAATGTCACAGTCACGAAAAAAAAATCGCAGATCGCCGCCATTACTAGTAAAAAAAAAAATGCAATAAATCTATCCCCTATTTTGTAGACGCTATAACTTTTGCGCAAACCGATCAATATACGCTTATTTCGATTTTTTTACCAAAATATGTAGAAGAATACGTATCGGCCTAAACGGAGTAAAAAAATATTTTTTTAAAAAAAAAATGGGATATTTATTATAGCAAAAAGTAAAAAATATTGTGTTTTTTTTTTCAAAATTGTCGCTCTTCTTTTGTTTATAGCGCAAAAAATAAAAACCGCAGAGGCGATCAAATACCACCAAAAGAAAGCTCTATTTGTGGGAAAAAAATGTTGTTTGGGTGTAACGTCGCACGACCGTGCAATTGTTAGTTAAAGCGACGCAGTGCCGAATCGCAAAAAGTGCTCTGGTAAGGAAGGGTGTAAAATGGCCCGGTGCTGAAGCGGTTAAACCACAATCACTTTGTAAATGTTTTTTATTCTTGTCCTAGTCTTTTTCATGAATGATTTTTTATGAATAAATACTGTTATTTTTTTTAACAAAGAGTACAATATGCCTGAAAAGTTAATTTTTTTCCAATTCCTATAGATACTCATTTTAGGACGTATATCATTAACTGTGTTGTCCACAGAGCCCCCCTGGGGTGACAACACTAAACATACTCAGGAATTGTAAGATCCTCAGAGACAAAGCTGCCTGATGTGGGCGGAGTCCTGGTTTAGGGGAACCAATCTGCTCATGTCTAGTAATAATCTTTGTATTTCTATTTTAGTAGATGGACGGGAGATGAGGAAAACCTCAGAGGATTGTCTCACTTTGTCTCCAGACTGTAAAGTAGAAGATGAGGACATCAAACAGTATAGTCCAGGAGAAAACCCGACTACCTCAAATGTCCATCCGGCACCACACAGTGTAGATGGACCATTGTATTCCTCTTATCCTGAGGAACCTCAGACTGTGCGGGACGGTGCCGTCCTTCCAACAGAGAAGAGCTTTTCCTGTCCTGAGTGCGGGAAGGGTTTCCATACTAAATCCCATCTTATTGTGCATATAAGATCTCACACAGGAGAGAAGCCGTATTCCTGTCCTGAGTGCGGGAAATGTTTTTCACAGAAGTCCCATCTTGACACACATCAGAGATCTCACACAGGGGAGAAGCCGTATTCCTGTCCTGAGTGTGGGAAATGTTTTTCACGGAAGTCTCATCTTTACACACATCAGAGATCTCACACAGGGGAGAAGCCGTATTCCTGTCCTGAGTGCGGGAAATGTTTTTCAGATGAGTCCGGTCTTTCCACACATCAAAGATCTCACACAGGGGAGAAGCCATATTCCTGTCCTGAGTGCGGGAAATGTTTTTCACAGAAGTCCAGTCTTTCCATACATCGGAGATCTCACACAGGGGAGAAGCCGTATTCCTGTCCTGAGTGCGGGAAATGTTTTTCACAGAAGTTGCATCTTGACACACATCAGGGATCTCACACGGGGGAGAAGCCATATTCCTGCCCTAAGTGTGGGAAATGTTTTTCACGGAATTCCCATCTTTACACACATCAGAGATCTCACACAGGGGAGAAGCCGTATTCTTGTCCTGAGTGTGGGAAATGTTTTTCATGGAAGTCCAGTCTTTCCATACATCAGAGTTCTCACACAAGGGAGAAGCCATATTCCTGTCCTGAGTGCGGGAAATCTTTTTCACATAAGTCCAATCTTTACACACATCAGAGATCTCACACAAGAGAGAAGCCGTATTCCTGTCCTGAGTGCAGAAAATGTTTTTCACAAAAGTCCAGTCTTTCCAGACATCAGAGATCTCACACGGGGGAGAAGCCTTATTCCTGTCCTGAGTGTGGGAAATGTTTTTCACAGACATCCAATCTTTCCAGACATCAGAGATCTCACACAGGGGAGAAGCCGTATTCCTGTCCTGAGTGAGGGAATTGTTCCTCACTGAAGTCCTGTCTTCCTGTACATCAGGGATTCCACACAACCCTTGAGGTGTATTAGTGCCTTGAGTGTGGGAAATGTCTTCTATATGGATGTTGCTGGACATCACAGCTCTCATGTGGGGAAGAAGCACACCCTGATATACACCTCAGATATACTCCATGGCTGATCTTCATCATGTAAGAAACAGTTGATAAGGAGATCGGAGATCACCAAAGACATGGATGAAGTGTTGTACCGTGTTGGCCATTGATAGCAGGAGAAAAATAAAAATGGAGTCATTACCTTTCATTGGCTTTGAGTACATTTTGTGGTGTAAGCTTTCACAAACACTTAGAGGTCTATTTTTAAAAATAAATAGTTGAACAAATGTGACCAGCATTATGATCATTGGCTCCATCTAGTGGCCATGAGGTATTGTGCTTTTTTTACTGATTGAGGCAAAATGTCTTATTATGGCCACTAGATGGAGCTGATGATCATAAGAAATCACTAAGTTAAATTATGGCCAGAATATGTAACGAGTGGATAAATGTTTGTCACATTTGTCCAACATATTTTCTTTACATAGATCCCTTAGTTTCCTTTGTCAGGAATAGTTTCATACTAGTACCTGAGATCATACTCATGCACTAATAATTACAGTAGACATTGCAGGATAAAGTAATTTAAACCAACAATATTAACTGATTCCCGCCCAGCCTAAAGTACAATGATGGTGGGACTGCTATTGTTCTGGGAGGACGTCATATGACATGCTACCATTCTTGCTGAACATGTATGCTCACGGAGGCGAGTAGCGAGGCGATCATTGGTGCGCTGTGCCCCTTGGACACTGTGCATCACCGTTTGTGGTAAAGAGCTGATGACATAGGTTCTTTACCATGTGATCAGCTGTGTCCAATCACCTGTAAACAAATGCTGGTTATCGGCATTTTCTTTCCTCAGCGCTGTCAGTGTCATGCGGCATCTGTACAGTTATGGCGTGTTTGTTCATCTTAAAGCTCTTCCCTCCCTCCTTCTTCCCAAGATATTATCCTCCAGGATATCCAGCTGTATATATCTGGACCCTACTTATTGTTTTCCCTAGGATAACAGGGTGAGACTCTGCTATGCTGTTTTTGGTTTGGCGGAGCCCCTAAGTGTAACAAGCATTGCCATTGTGTTGCAGGGGTTGTTCTGAAGATGGGGTATATTCCACGTCACATATAGTATTATTGGCCCCTAGGGATATTGCTACATAGCCATGGATTACATTGGAACCCACAGCTGATTATCTATATTGGATGTAAGTGGCAATTTATGGGGTGAGATATCACAAATGTGCATACAATGGTGGCCTAGATCTTGATTTCTCTGTTTTTGTAGAATGATCTCCTGTTTATGAATGTGGATGTTCATCTTACTAGCCACATTTTGGAACACTTGATGTAGAAAACTTACAAGATATTGGAAAGAATATTTTGTAAGTAAGGTATAAGGAGGGGTGGATTATGTAAATCTGTCCCATTTTCCCCTATCCCCTTTTGGGATATATAGAGATAGAGCTGCTACTAACTATGCTCTCTACTTGCTTAGTATATTATAGATTTGGAAAATGAGAAAGGAAAAAGCACTTACAATGCCACATCCGTATACATGAAGGGGAACACAGGGAAGGGATACTAAATAAGTACCCAAAAGTCGGACTTTAGAGGCATGGAAACAATGGGGAAATAGCAAAAAAATGTATTTATTGAAAAAAATACATAGTATAGTAAGAGTGTTCAAAAGGTTAAAAATCATATGAAATGATACAATTTGTACAATGAGCCCTTGTGCGTCTATGCATTTCGCCGTTAGGCTTCCTCAGGACACAGTCAAGGTTCAAAGACGTAACAAAAAAGAGGAGAATGAATCTCACTGTCTTAAAGTGGTCTAAGCCTCATGTACAAATCTCCAAAGGCCGGAAAAATTCCAAGTATGTGGAATGTATCTAGCAAGCTGTAACAGGGTAAACAGCTGGGTACTGTATTTTCTGGCGTATAAGACTACCTTTTACACCGAAATTACACAGCCAAAAAGTGGGGGTCGTCTTATACGCCGGGTGAAGAAACCGCCAGATGGATATCAGTCCGCCGGCTGCTCTGTAAAATTGTAATATGTATACAGTATGCGCCGTTCAGCCAATCCCGGCGGGCGATGCACTCTGATGAATACAGAGCCTGCTCGGATTGGGTAACAACCTCTGCCAATCCGAGCAGGCTTTGTATCCATCAACAGATTAGTAAAATACAATGCCTGCCGTAATTGGCTCAGCGGTGCACACTGTCTGCACACTTTTCTGAAGTGTACCTGGCGCTACTGTACTAACACAGCATCATATACTGTGTGTACTTGGTGCTCTACATATTAACAAAGCATCCTGTACTGCACATCCAGCTCTTCCCTAAAATACAGATATGATTTATGGTGCTTTGGAGACGAGGATTCATTGTTGCTGCCTACCAATTGTGGGATCTCTGGGACTTCACCAGTTTCCTTTTTCTGATGTTAAGTCTGATGTTTCTTTTTTTCGTTTCTGATGTTTTTTTTTTGTAAATGGTGTTGCCTCGGAAGGGGGGGGTAGTCTTATATGGCGAGTATAGCCCCAAACCTAAGTTTTCACTGGAAAAATAGGGGGTCGTCTTATACACCCAGTCGTCTTATACGCCGGCAAATACGGTACTTATTTAGTATCCCTTCCCTATATTATAGATTTCTCACCTGTGTGCCATACTCTGTTGTTTCTCCTTGGTTTGGGTTCCCTATGTTCCGCCCCCCCCCCCCCAGACTGGATTGTGGATTCCATCATTTGCCCCCATATTGATGTAAGCTGGCTGTCAGAGGTACTCACCCGGGCCGATATGCTGAGAGCTGCTCCCCTTGCGACTAAGCGCACGATGCCTCTGGAGTGGGTACAGAGGACACCGGGCTCAAAGATGCACGGGTTGCCAGCAGGAGTGTAGCAGGTGGTGTGCAGTAGCGTCGTTGACCAGGAGAGGCTGAAGCTGCACTGGGAGTAGACACCTGGCAGAACTGTGATCAGGTAGAGGTTGTAGAGGTAACCAAGCATATACTGAAGGAGGACCCTCGGTAGCATGAGAGATCTACAAGTCCAGAACACTGAGTGGGAGATAGTCCAGCAAGCAGGCCGAGGGTCAAACACAGGCAACCAGGCAATAGAAGTATCCAAAGGCAAGCCAGGGGTCAAACACAGGTAGGTGACTCAGAGAATGTCCAGGAGGCAAGCCAGGGGTCAAGCACAGGTAATCAAGCAGAAGAGGTGTCCAAAGGCAAGCCAGGGGTCAAACACAGGTAAGTAACTCAGAGAATGTCCAGTAGGCAAGCCGGGGGTCAAGCACAGGTAATCAGGCAGTAGAGGTATCCAAAAGGCAAGCCAGGGGTCAAACACAGGTAAGTAACTCAGAGAATGTCCAGTAGGCAGGCCGAGGGTCAAGCACAGGTAATCAGGCAGAAGAGGTATCCAGGAGGCAAGCCAGAGGTCAAACACAGGTAAGTAACTCACGGAGGATCCAGTAGACAGGCCGAGGGTCAAGCACAGGTAATCAAGCAGTAGAGGAGTCCAGGAAGCAAGCCAGAGGTTCAAACACAGGTGAGAAGCGGCAGCGGTAGTCAGACGGATTCCGGGTCGGCACTGGTAGTCAGGTAGATGCAAGGTACAGGGTACCGGGTACAGGATACAGGATACAGGATACAGGATACAGGACACTGGACTTGGAGACAGGACTCAAAAGAGACAACAAACCAGCAACTTGAAAGCGGACAGGGAAGGCCTTTTATAGGCCAGGTAAATGGTCAGGTGGGATACCCGGGCGAGTGCGCATGCGCACTCGTCTTCTGTCAGCGCCGCGCACAGCGGTGAGGCGTACAGGCTGGGTTGTGACAGATACCCGAGTGCCGCGGACCCGCGCATGCGCACCCGTTACCCGACGTACCTGTAACCTTCGTTGCGCCGCTCTACCGCGCGTGCGCAACCCTGGAACCCGGCGGAGAGGCCTGGTATTTCCCTGACAGTGCCCCCCTCCTAAGGGCAGCCTCCGGATGCCCACTTCAGGATGTCTTTGGTGGTATTCTCGGATTAAACGAGGGGCATGAATGTTTTCGGATGGCTCCCAGGAGCAGTCCTCTGGGGGATACCCTTTCCATTTAACAAGATATTGAACCTGACCTCTTCTTCTTCGGAGATCCAGAATTTTCTCAACCTCGAATTCTTCCTCTCCTTGGATGGTGATGGGAGGAGGAAGTGGCGTCTGCCTATCAGGGAAAGAATTGGCAATTACGGGTTTAAGCAAAGAGGCATGAAAAACTGGATGAATCCTATAGGAACTGGGGAGATCTAGTTCAAAGGCCACTGGATTGATCACTCTCTTGACCTCAAAGGGGCCGATGAACCTGGGACCCAATTTCCGAGAAGGACAAGGGAGTTTTAAATTAGCGGTTGATAACCAAACTTTCTCACCAATCTGGAAAGGCGGGCATTCCTTCCTGCCCCGGTTGTACTGTACCTCATAACCCTTCTGTGCTTCCTTCATGGCCTGTTGGATCCGGAGGAAGTTGTCTTGGATATTTTTGACTAGGTCCTGTGCAGCTGGAGTAGAGACATCTGGAATGGAATCTGGAAGAAAGGAAGGGTGATAACCGTAGTTTGCCCAGAAGGGCGTCTGATTAATGGCAGAATGTAAAGAATTATTATAGGCAAACTCCGCGTAGGGTAGTAAGCCTGACCAGTCATCTTGGGAGTAAGAACAAAAACACCTCAGGTATTGCTCGAGGGTCTGATTAGTGCGTTCAGTTTGACCGTTGGATTGGGGATGGTATGCTGAAGACATGGAAGTCCGGATTTCAAGGGATTTGCAGAGGTCCCTCCAGAACCTGGAGGTGAACTGTACCCCTCGGTCTGAGGTGATGTTAGCTGGAACTCCGTGTAACCTTATAATCTCTCTGATGAAGATGTCAGTGGTAGCAGAAGCCGAGGGGGTACCTTTCATGGGAAGGAAGTGAGCCATCTTTGAGAGACGGTCAATGACAACCAGAATCGTGGTAAAGGAATCTGAGGAGGGTAAGTCCACGATGAAGTCCATGGAAATCTCCTTCCATGGACGTTCCGGAACAGATAATGGACGTAACAGACCCCAGGACTTAGTGTTGGACCCCTTGTTCCTTTGACAAGTGTTGCAAGAGAGGACGTATTCCTGACAGTCCTTCCTCCAGCCCGGCCACCAGTAAGATCGACCTACCAGGTCCACGGTTTTCTGTACTCCAAAGTGGCCGGACATCTTGTGGTCATGAAGGGTCTGCAGGACTTGGAGTCTGACAGGAGGAGGAACAAAGATTCGGGCATGGGCCCAGAGCAGATCCTGCTTCCTTTCAAGAAAAGGTAATGTGGGGGATGAGAACTGGTTAGAAGCCTGTTTGAGGGCTGTAGTCAAGTCAGGCTGAATGGCATGGAGGAAATTATGGGCAGACAGGATAGTAGCAGGTTCTTTAGAGGATTCAGTGTCCAGAAACATACGGGATAAAGCATCTGCCTTGCCATTCTTGGAGCCAGGACGGTAAGTGATGTGGAAATTAAATCGGGAGAAGAACAAGGCCCAGCGGGCCTGCCTGGGTCTAAGGCGTTTTGCAGCCCTGAGGTACTCCAAATTGCGGTGGTCAGTGAAGATGAGGATGGGTTGGGAAGCTCCTTCTAGCAGGTATCTCCATTCCTCGAGAGCGAACTTAATCGCAAGTAATTCCCGGTCGCCTACATCATAATTCTTTTCAGGAGGATTTAGTTTTCGGGAGGCAAAGGCGACCGGGTGGAGGAGGGCCTTTGGGCCACTTCTCTGCGATAGGATCGCTCCCAAGGCAGAGTCTGAAGCGTCCACTTCTAGGACGTAAGGGAGTTCAGGGTCAGGGTGCTGTAGGATGGGTGCAGAGGAAAAGAGTTCCTTGAGCTTCTCAAAAGCGCTCTGCGCTTGGGGAGTCCACTGGAACTTGACTTGCTGGCGGGTCAGTTGGGTGATTGGGGACACAATAGCAGAAAATCCCTGAATGAACCGTCTATAAAAGTTGGCAAAGCCGATAAAACGTTGGACTGACCTTTTGTCTGTGGGGGCAGGCCAATCCTGGATGGCCTTTACTTTTTGGGGATCCATCAGTACTCCTCCGGTGGTTATGATAAAGCCCAGGAACTGGATGGTATCAGTCTCGAACTCGCATTTCTCTCCTTTGACGTAGAGCCCGTGTTTGCGGAGGATGAGAAGAACTTTCCGGACATGTTGACGGTGGGCTTCTAGGGAATCGGAGAAAATCAAGATATCATCAAGGTATACAATGAGGAAGTTATCCAGATACTCACGAAAAATGTCATTGACAAGGTGCTGGAAGGTAGCTGGGGCATTACAAAGTCCAAACGGCATGACCAGGTACTCGAAATGGCCGAATCTGGACCTAAAAGCCGTCTTCCACTCATCCCCAGAGCGTATTCTAACTAAATTGTAGGCCCCACGAAGATCCAGCTTGGTAAACACCTTGGCAGTCCTGAGCCGCTGAAAAAGTTCGGGAATGAGTGGGAGTGGGTACCTGTTCTTGATAGTAATTTTATTGAGTTCCCTGTAATCCACACAGGGTCTGAGGGAACCGTCTTTTTTTTTTCAACAAAGAAAATCCCAGCCCCTGCGGGCGAAGAAGATGGTTGGATGAACCCTTTAGCAAGATTTTCGTCAATATACACCCGTAGGGCTTCAAGCTCAGTTTCGGACAAGGGGAAAATCCTTCCGAAGGGAATCTCAGCCCCTGGTAGGAGGTCAATCGGACAATCATATGAACGATGAGGGGGAAGAACTTCGGCCTTCTTTTCATCGAAAATGTCCATGAAGTCTTGGTAGGGTGTTGGGACGTGTTGCAGGTCCTTGGCACTGGGTTGCATGGCAAGATGAGTAAGAGGTGCTGCGGGTTGATCCGGAAGGCAGTGCTGCAAGCAGTAAGGGGAGGAGAACTCCACTTCCCTGTTGACCCAGTCAACCCGAGGGTTGTGAGCCAGTAGCCAGGGGTACCCCAGGATGATGGGGAACATGGGAGAATGGATAATGTCAAAACGTAAAAGTTCCTGATGACCTGATTTGGTGCAGGTCAGGATGGGAGCGGTTTCCTGGGTAACTGGTCCTGAGCAGGGTGGAGAGCCATCAGCCAGCTGGATTTGAAGAGGTTGTTTCTTGGTAGTTAAAGGGAGGTTCAGGTGTCGTGCCAAGGTCAGGTCCATGAAGCAACTGCAGGCTCCAGAGTCAAGGATGGCTCCCAGCTGGAAAGACTCTCCCGCTACCTGTAGGGAGAGTGGAATAGACAGATGAAAATGCGGGACTCCAACAGAGTGTGAACTTGAGAGGGGCCCAGAAGGACACTTACTGGGTCTTATGGGGCATTTCTGTAGGTAGTGCCCCGTGCCCCCGCAGTAGAGGCAGAGATTGGCTTGACGACGACGGAGCCTTTCTTCGGCAGATAGGGGGGACCGTGCCAGGCCCAACTGCATAGGTTCCCCATGAGGAGGGGAGCGAGAGTTCCCAGAAGGAGCAGGTGCCAGGGGGACCCGGGGCATCGTCCAGGTGGGACGAGGGTTCTGCAGTCTCTCTGCCCGTCGTTCTCGTAACCGACGGTCAAGCTTAATAACAAGTTGGCAGAGATCCGTGAAGGTACTTGGGATCTCTCCTCGAGCCAGTTCATCCTTTAATAACTCGGATAGCCCTAAACGAAATTGGTATTTTAGGGCAGATTCGTTCCAGTCAGTATCTGCTGCCCATTTGCGGAAATCCACTACATAGTCCTCTACAGGTCTTCTCCCCTGAGATAGGGTATGCAGGGTAGATTCAGCCGTACCTGTGCGTTGGGAGTCCTCGTAGAGTGCTGCCATAGCAGAAAAGAAAGTCTCTACAGAATTCAACTGTGGGCTCTTCTGTTCCATCAAATGGTGTGCCCAGGATTGCGGGTCATCAGAAAGGAGAGAGATAATGAACCCCACTTTGGTGGATTCCAACTGGAAGGTCCTGGGTTGTAGGGCCAGGTGTAGTAAACAGGAATTTTTAAAAGAGCGAAATTTCCTTCGGTCCCCGGAAAAACGTTCAGGTGTGGGGACCCTGGGATCAGGATGGGATACATCATAGGCAGGGAGGGCACCTCCAGGTGTTGATAGAAGAGTGGAGGTGCTGGCTACAGGGGGTGACTGGTCCACTTGGTTTGGAGATAAAGTCAGATGCTGAAGACGCCCCTCGATCTGAAAGTATCCATCTTGGAGGCGTTGTACAGCCTGGGTAAGGGTTGTCACCTGCTGGCATAAGGCCTCAAGGGGTGAACCAGCTCTGTCGGCCTCAGACATTGGCTGGTTTGTACTGTCAGAGGTACTCACCCGGGCCGATATGCTGAGAGCTGCTCCCCTTGCGACTAAGCGCACGATGCCTCTGGAGTGGGTACAGAGGACACCGGGCTCAAAGATGCACGGGTTGCCAGCAGGAGTGTAGCAGGTGGTGTGCAGTAGCGTCGTTGACCAGGAGAGGCTGAAGCTGCACTGGGAGTAGACACCTGGCAGAACTGTGATCAGGTAGAGGTTGTAGAGGTAACCAAGCATATACTGAAGGAGGACCCTCGGTAGCATGAGAGATCTACAAGTCCAGAACACTGAGTGGGAGATAGTCCAGCAAGCAGGCCGAGGGTCAAACACAGGCAACCAGGCAATAGAAGTATCCAAAGGCAAGCCAGGGGTCAAACACAGGTAGGTGACTCAGAGAATGTCCAGGAGGCAAGCCAGGGGTCAAGCACAGGTAATCAAGCAGAAGAGGTGTCCAAAGGCAAGCCAGGGGTCAAACACAGGTAAGTAACTCAGAGAATGTCCAGTAGGCAAGCCGGGGGTCAAGCACAGGTAATCAGGCAGTAGAGGTATCCAAAAGGCAAGCCAGGGGTCAAACACAGGTAAGTAACTCAGAGAATGTCCAGTAGGCAGGCCGAGGGTCAAGCACAGGTAATCAGGCAGAAGAGGTATCCAGGAAGCAAGCCAGAGGTCAAACACAGGTAAGTAACTCACGGAGGATCCAGTAGACAGGCCGAGGGTCAAGCACAGGTAATCAAGCAGTAGAGGAGTCCAGGAAGCAAGCCAGAGGTTCAAACACAGGTGAGAAGCGGCAGCGGTAGTCAGACGGATTCCGGGTCGGCACTGGTAGTCAGGTAGATGCAAGGTACAGGGTACCGGGTACAGGATACAGGATACAGGATACAGGATACAGGACACTGGACTTGGAGACAGGACTCAAAAGAGACAACAAACCAGCAACTTGAAAGCGGACAGGGAAGGCCTTTTATAGGCCAGGTAAATGGTCAGGTGGGATACCCGGACGAGAGTGCGCATGCGCACTCGTCTTCTGTCAGCGCCGCGCACAGCGGTGAGGCGTACAGGCTGGGTTGTGACAGATACCCGAGTGCCGCGGACCCGCGCATGCGCACCCGTTACCCGACGTACCTGTAACCTTCGTTGCGCCGCTCTACCGCGCGTGCGCAACCCTGGAACCCGGCGGAGAGGCCTGGTATTTGCACCCCCCCCCCCCATGTCCTGTGTGGATGGGGCTTTTTATTTCTCTATTTTCTCATGAATTGGGATGTACAATGAGAGAGCACTGGGCGGGAACTTATGATCAGCTCCTGCTCCTCCCATCTTATATACGCCCACTGGCTACACAGGAACAGTGCCCCTTCCTAGCTTTCAGTAACCACACCCACTGGCTGCTTTTATGCTCAGGAGAAAGTAGAATTTAAGTCATGTGACAGCACTGGAGACTGCAAAATAAAGGTAGAAAAACGATTTTTTTCATTTTGAGACAAAATTATTCGGTTAGCACTAGAACTTGTGAACAGGCAAAAAATTTGTGCGAACACTGTTAAAGTCTATGGGACACGAACATGAAAGATCAAAAGTGCTAATTTTAAAGGCTTATATGCAAGTTATTGGCAAAAAAAAGAGTTTGGGGACCCGAGTCCTGCCCCAGGGGACATCTATCAATTCGAAAAAAAGTCTTTAAAACAACCATTTTTTCAGGAGCAGTGATTTTCATAATGCTTAAAGTGAAACAATAATAAATTAAATATTCATTTAACTATTGTGCCTGGGTGGTCCCCTTAGTCTGCCTGTAAAGTAGCGCATCTGTGTGATGTGTTTTACAGTCCCACAGCAAAATGGCATTGCTAAAGGAAAAAAATTTCATTTAAATGGAAAGAATTCCGCTACGTTGGGGTTTTTAGGCAGCAAGCAATTAAAGAGTCAATGGGTAATGTATAAAAAAGTAATTAATTTATTAGGATGAAAAAATATAACAGCTAGATTAAAACATGAGCTCCAGTAAAATGTCATTTAAAACAGTTTGTGGCTGTAATGTATTCCCAGACCCCGGCAATATAGATATAAAATCCCTGAAAAAATTATAAAAAAAAAACAGCATGGGGTTCCCCCAAAATCCATACCACACTCTTATCCGAGCAAGCAGCCTTTAAAAACCCATTCACCAAAAAAAAGTGTCTGGGGATGTCCATCCATCTTCTAAAACGCTGCCCGATGGACCCAAAAAAATAGAAAAATAAATGAAAATACCCCGCCTCCATGGGAGGCCTCCCGCCACCTGCTGTCTTTTCGCTGTGACAGCTATTGTATAGGCAAGGGCGGGGTCACCCACTGATGTAACCGGATGACCCTGCCCCCTCTGATGGCACATGTCAGAAGGGGTGAGGTCATTCGGTTATGTCACCGGTTGGCCTAGCCCTTGCCTATATAACAGCTGTCACAACTAAGTAGGAACAGTCAGCGTGTCGCCTCCCATTGAGGTGGAGATTTCATTTTTTTCCTATTTTTTGTGTTCGGGCGGCGTGATTGAAGATGGATGGACATCGTGGGACACTTTTTTTCTTTTCTAATAAAAAAATTGTCGAGAACCGTGTATTGTGGTTTTTACTTTTTGACATTTTTTTTGGTGAATAGCTAGGGGTAAAATGTACCCAATACCCATTCACATGGGGGGGTAGCATCTGGGGCCCCCTTTTTAAAGGGGGCTTCCAGATTCTGATAAGACCCCCACAACCACTGGGCCAAGGTTGTGGGAACAAGGCTTTTGTCCCTATCAACATGGGGACAAGGTGCTTTGGGGGCGACCCCAAAGCATCCTCCCCATTTTGAGGGCATGTGGCCCGGTATGGTTCAGGAGGGGGGCAGCTCTCTTTTCCTGCGGCCTGCCAGGTTGGGTGCTCGGATAAGGGTCTGGTATGGATTTGCAGTATGTATGGATTTTTGTATGGAACTGCAGAATATATACTATACGGACTGCAGTATATATACTATATGGACTGCGCTATATACTCTAAACTCCTCCTGAAGATGATTCATTCTCTGCTCTCTCTGCGAAGGCAAGATGAGTTCTGCAACTTTACCCTTGTAACGAGGGATGAGCCGAACACACCTGGTTCGGTTTGCACCAGAACATGCAAACACCGTTAAAGTCTATGGGACACGAACATGAAAACTCATGCTCATTTTTAAGTCTTATATGCAAGTTATTACCTTAAAAAGTGTATGGGGACCCGGGTCCTGCCCCAGGGGTCATGTATCAATGCAAATTTTTTTTTAAAAACAGAAGTTTTTTACAGGAGCAGTGATTGTAATAATGCTTAAAGTGAAACAATAAAAAAAGGAAATATTCCTTTAAATATTGTGGGGGGTGTCCTTAGTATGCCCTCAAAGTAGCGCATTTTCTAGTGTTTAGAACAATACCACAGCAAAATTTAATTTCTAATGGAAAAAAGTCATTGAAAACTACCCATGGCTGTAATGAATTGTCGGGTCTCGGCAATACAGATAAAACTCATTGAAAAAAACAACATGGGTTCCCCCCCAGTCCATTACCAGGCCCTTCAGGTCTGGTATGTATATTAAGGGGAACCCTGCGCCAAAATAAAAAAAATTGCATAGGGCCCCCCCCCCAAAATCCATACCAGACCCTTATCCGAGCATGCATCCTGGCAGGCCGCAGGAAAGGAGAGGGGGAAAAGAGAGCCCCCCCCCGAACCATACCAGGCCACATGCCCTCAACATGGGGAGGATGCTTTGGGGTTGCCCCCAAAGTACCTTGCCCCCATGTTGATGTACTTTGGGGGCGACCCAAAGCATCCTCCCCATGTTGAGGTCATGTGGCCTGGTATGGTTCAGGAGGGGGGGTGCTCTCTCGTCCCCCCTTTTTTCATGCAGCCGGCCAGGTTGCATGCTTGGATAAGGGTCTGGTATGGATTTTGGGGGGGACCCCACGCCATTTTTTTATTTTGGCGCTGGGTTCCCCTAAAATCCATACCAGACTTAAAGGGCCTGGTAATGGACTTGGGAGAACCCATGCCATTTTTTTCAATGTTTTTTTATCTGTATTGCCGAGACCCGACAATTCATTACAGCCACAATCAGTTTTAAATAACTTTTTTTTCCTTTATAAATGTAAATTTGCTGTGGTATTGTTCTAAACACAGGAAACATGCACCAATTTACAGGCATACTAAGGACACTCCCAGGCACGATATTTAAAGGAATATTTCATTTTTTATTGTTTCACTTTCAGCATTATTAAAATCACTGCTCCTGAAAAAATTGCAGTTTTTAAAACTTCTTTTGCATTGATAAACGTCCCCTGGGGCAGGACCCGCGTCCCCAAACACTATTTATGGCAAAATCACTTGCATATAAGCCTTTAAAATTAGCACTTTTGGTTTTTCATGTTAGTGTCCCATTAACTTTAACGGTGTTCAGCGGCTTTCAAATTTGCCGCGAACACCGCATAATGTTCACTGTTCGGCGAACAAGAGAACACCCAATGTTCAAGTAGATCTTACATTCGAAACAAACATTGGGCTCATCCCTACTTGTACCATGGATCAAGAAGGGTTGCCAGCCAGTAATGATCCCTCTCCTTGATACCACAAATTCTAGGGTCCTTTTCGCAGGCTTAGCAGAATCAGAGAGGCCATGGAGTGTATGTTTGCAGAGGCATTTGATTCTGAGTCACTAAGGATCCCATTATCAGGAACTACCTTCTCCCATCCACGTACAACTCCTTGGGTTTCTGGGGACTGAAAACCATTCCTTGAAGACTGCTGCTGAGTGTTATCCTTTAAATCCATACTGACATAATCCTCCTCCTCCTCTTCTTCCTGTGTGTTTGGCAGACTTGCAGGAATACTATCTGGATAAAGGGGGCCTTGAGAGGAAAGGAAGTCCTCCTCTTCATCCCGCTGTTCTGCTTCAAGTGCCCTGTCCATGATTCCACAAAGCGTGTGCTCCAGCAGGAAGACTAGTGGGACAGGGTCACTGATGCATGCATTGTTACTGCTCACCATCCTCGTGGCCTCCTCAAATGGTGACAGGACAGTGCATGCATCCTTGATCAGTAGCCACTGGCGTGGCAAAAATAAGCCAAGCTCCCCTGACCCTGTCCTGGTGCCATACCCACACAGGTACTCATTGATGGCCCTCTGCTGTGTGTGCAGCCACTGCAGCATTGCTAATGTTGAGTTCCACCTGGTGGGCATGTCACAATGAGGCGGTTGGTGGGCCGGTTAAATTCCTTTTGAATGTCAGCCAGCCGAGCACTGGCATTGTATGACTGTCGGAAATGACCCCAGACTTTTATGGCCTGCCTCAGGAGATCTTGTAAGCCTGGGTATCTGGTCAAGAAACGCTGCACCACCAAATTGAGGACATGTGCCAAACATGGAACATGGGTCAAGTGTCTGTCAAAGTTTCTTTCTGGAGAGAAAGTTGGTGCCATTGTCGCATACAACCATTCCTGGCTGAAGCTGGCGTGGCGTCAACCACCTCTGAGCCTGCCCCTGCATAGCTGACAGAATCTCTGCCCCAGTGTGGCTCCTGTCCCCTAGACAGACCAACTGAAGCACCACATGGCATCTTTTAGCCTGACTGCTTGTGTAGCCCCTTGAGCGCTTATGGAGCACTGCTGGTTAAGAGGACAATTCTGCAGAAGAGGCCATAGAAGAAGAAGAGAAAGGAGGGGAGCATACAGATGTGGCAGAATCACCACCAGCTTTTTGGAAGCATTGTGGCGGAACAAGCTCCAACACTGAACCCTGTCCTGGATCGGGGCCCTGAAGATTCTAGTTACGCCTCTGCTTCAGACTCTAACCATCTCCTGTAATATGTCTGCAGTCTCTCACCATCTCCTGTACTATCTCCTCAGTCTCTGACCATCTTCGGTACTATGTCTGCAGACTCTGACCATCTCCTGTACTATGTCTGCAGTCTCTGACCATCTCCTGTACTATGTCTGCAGTCTCCGACCATCTCCTGTACTATGTCTGCAGTCTCCGACCATCTCCTGTACTATGTCTGCAGTCTCCGACCATCTCCTGTACTATGTCTGCAATCTCCGACCATCTCCTGTACTATGTCTGCAGTCTCCGACCATCTCCTGTACTATGTCTGCAGTCTCCGACCATTTCCTGTACTATGTCTGCAGTCTCTGATCGCCTCATTTTTATAACAAATTTTTGTAGAAAAGACCACACCATAGAAAATGGGGTAAGTAGAAAATAAACCCAGATATGAAGGTGACATTTGTGTACGAGGAACACCTTAAAGCTGATTTTTAAAGTTAGTAGCTACAAACACTGCAGCTGCTGACTTTTAAAATAAGGACACTAACATGTCCAGGGCGCCTGCGATGTCGGCACCCAAAGCCGATCTGTTGCTCGGCTCTCGGGTGCTGCCCCCGCCATCTTCAGTAAGGGAATCAGGAAGTGAAGCCTTGCGGCTTCACTTCCCGGCTCCCTACTGCACATGCCCGAGTCGCGCTGCGCAATTCGGATGGTCCCTGCTGTCTCTGGGACCTGTGTGTCTCCCAGAAGACAGCGGGGGGGATGGGAAGTGGCGTAGATACCCGCAGATTCTGTGGCTACCTATGCCCAGAAGTGGGTGCAAATACCTATATTATACAGGTATCTGCAACCCCCTCCCCCCGAAAGGTGCCAAATGTGACACCGGTGGGGGGGGGGGGGGGTTTCGAAAAGCAGAGGTTCCATTTTTATGTGAACCTCCGCTTTAACAATTACCATCATATTATTCTCCAGGGCCTCTGCTTTCAGAAAATATATGTTTTGAGGTTTTATCTAATCTTCAGGCCCAAAATCTGCATTTTACCATGTGTGCAAAAATAATACAAGAATAGCTCTGGTAGTTAAAGGGTTAATGCGAGCTATATGGGATTACTCTGCTGTGGTCACACTCTAAACATTAGAGCTCCCCTTAGCTGCAGCCTGGTAATAACATTGCTAGGAGGGCTATTCAATTAATCAATGGTTAGTCTAATAGTGTTGGCTTATTTAAGTTCTATCCTTCAGTGTGTACTGTACTGATAAGTGTATGGGTATGATCTCAGGTATTAGTATGAAGACATGTCTGATGAAGGAGACTAAGACGTCTATTTTTCAAAAAATTTATTGGACTAATGTGACAATCATTCATCCAGCTGTTACAATTTCTGGCTGTGATTTAACACAGTGATTTTCTATGATCATCAGCTCCATCTAGTGGCCATAATCGGGTATGTTTCCTGAAATACCTCAATTAGTGCAATACTGCATTATGGCCACTAGATGGAGTCAAGGAAATCAGAGTATGAAATAAAATACGGACAATATTCATCATGGCTGGACGAATGCCGGTCATAACCGTTCAACAATTTTTTTTAAACAGACCTCTAAGTGTTTGTGGAATCTTACACCACAAAATGTACTGTCCAGCAACATTCATATAGAAGACATTTCCCACACTCAAGGCACTAATACACCTCGAGGGTTGTGTGGGATCCCTTATGTACAGGAAGACAGGACTTCAGCGAGGAACAATTCCCTCACTCAGCACAAAAATACGGCTTCTCCCCGTATGAGATCTCTGATGTCTGGAAAGACTGGACTTATCTGAAAAACATTTCCAGCACTCAGGACAGGAATACGGCTTCTCCCCCGTGTGAGATCTCTGATGTATGGAAAGTTCGGACTTCAGTAAAAAAAACATTTCCCACACTCAGGACAGGAATGCGGCTTCTCTCCTGTGTGAGATTTTTTTATGCCTATTAAGACTGGATTTAGAACGGAAACACTTCCTGCACTCAGCACAGGAATACGGCTTCTCCCCTGTGTGAGATCTCTGATGTATGGAAAGTTCGAACTTCTGTGAAAAACATTTCCCACACTCAGGACAGGAATACGGCTTCTGCCCCATGTGAGATCTTTGATGCCTGTAAAGATCGGACTTCACTGAAAAACATTTCCCACACTCAGGACAGGAATGCAGCTTCTCTCCTGTGTGATATTTTTTATGCCTATTAACCACTTGCCGACCGCCCCCTGTATATATACGTCGGCAGAATGGCACGTACAGGCAGAACCACGTACCTGTACGTGCCATTCTTCCGGCGGGTGGGGGGTCCGATCGGACCCCCCCCGGCCGGCGGGGACGGTCGGGATCGCTTCAGGAGCGATCCGGGATGAGGGGACGGCCAGTGGTTTCTGGCCACCCCCTCGCGATCGCTCCTGGCCAATCAGATGCTTCCTCTGTCTGTGTCAATCAAAACACAGGCAGAGGAAGTGATGTCACGCTCGGTGCGCCGGTCTATGTGACCGGAACGCCGAGCTGTGAACGTCTAAAGGTTAGTGCACCAACAGTACACTGACACCAGTACACATAGGCACACAAAACACCCCCCCTGTCACCCCCAGATCACCCCCCAGATCACCCCCTCCCCCCCCAGTCACAGTGTCACTAATTGCAGTGATCATTTTTTTACTGATCACTGCATTTAGTGTCAGTGTGACTGTAATAACTGTCAGTGCAGTTAGTTTTAGGTCCAAGGTAGCCCCCTACCCCCCCCTAATAAAGGTTTAAACCCCTTGATTGCCCCCCAGGTAACCCTTTCACCCCCTTTTGCCAGTGTCACTAAGCGATCGTTTTTCTGATCGCTGTATTAGTGTCACTGCTGTCGCTAGGTAACCATTTTTTTTTTTTTTTAGGTAACCGCCATGTTTATATAGGTTCATAAATAGGTTTATAGGTCAGGTACCCCCATATTACAACCTAAATAAAGGTTTTAACCCCTTGATTGCCCCTAGAGTTAACCCTTTCACCAGTGATCACTGTATAACTGTCACTGGTGACGCTGGTTAGCCAGTTAGTTATTTCGTTATTTAGGTTCCCCGTCAGGTTTTTATATAGCGTCAGGTACCCCCATATATTACCTAATAAAGGTTTTAACCCCCTGATTGCCCCTAGTTAACCCTTTCACCCCCTTTTGCCAGTGTCACTAAGCGATCGTTTTTCTGATCGCTGCATTAGTGTCGCTAGGTAACCAGTTTTTTTTTGTATTACTGTTACGGGTGACGCTGGTTAGTTAGCTTTATTTTTTATACTGTCAGGGCACCCGCCATTTATTACCCAATAACGGTTTAACCCCCTGATCGCCCGGCGGGTGATATCAATTAGGTTTTAGGGTCAAATAAGGTCTGCGTCGCCCCAGGTTAGTGCCAGTACCGCAAACACCCACGCGCAAAGCATACACCTCCCTTAGTGGTACAGTATCTGAACAGATCAATATCTGATCTGATCAGATCTATACTAGCGTCCCAGCAGTTTAGGGTTCCAAAAAAAAAACGCATTGTTAGCGGGATCAGCCCAGATACCTGCTAGCACCTGCGTTTTCCCTCTCCGCCCAGCCCAGCCCACCCAAGTGCAGTATCGATCGATCACTGTCACTTACAAAACACTAAGCACACATAACTGCAGCGTTCGCAGAGTCAGGCCTGATCCCTGCGATCGCTAACATTTTTTTTGTGGTAGCGTTTTGATTCAGTCGCTTCAGTCAGGAGCTTTTTTACCTGTGAATCTCAGAAAAATAAAAAAAATAAAAATAGTTGTCGTTTTATTGTTCTCTCTCTCACTCTATTCTCTCTCTATTGTTGCTCTTTTTTTACTCCATTCTATTCTGCAATGTTTTATTATGTTTTATCATGTTTTATCATGCTTGCTTTTCAGGTATGTAATTTTGTTTACTGTGTTTTAGTGTTAAGCATTTTTTTGTTTTCAGGTGCGCCATTCAGTTGCAACGCGGATTTATTTATCTTGACAGCAACAGCGTTTGCTCCCACGATACATAAAGCCGCGACTCCAACGCTGTAGGAGGTGATTTCACCACCACAGTTAAAAAAAAGAGCATATATGCCGAAGCATGGGGGCAGCAGGGGGGGGGGAGGAGCGATTGGCTCCTAATGCCACGTACATACGGTCGAAATTCCGACCGTGTGTACACGGCATAACTTTTGCGGGAGGATGCCCCCATGCATCGGCATATATAAATGGTGCATGTATGCCCATCATTAGAAGTGGGTGGATGAAGGGAGGTATTCTAATGGTGGGCATACCCACCAATCAATCTCTTTTTTTCGTTCAGCCAAGAGGCTGCATGAAAAAAAAAAGATTACAATATATGTCCAGTATGTTGCTGGACTTTGAATGGTTATACCAGAATGATGCCTGCAGGTTTAGGTATCATCTTGGTATCATTCTTTTCAGCCAGTGATCGGCTTTCATGTAAAAGCAATTCTAGCGGGTAATTAGCCTCTAGACTGCTTTTACAAGCAGTGGGAGGGAATGTCCCCCCTCCCGGATATAAACCGCGCCATTGGGAAATTGGGAAAGCATTTTATCACACCAATCTTGGTGTGGTCAGATGCTTTGAGGGCAGAGGAAAGATCTAGGGTCTAATAGACCCCAATTTTTTCAAAAAAAGAGTACCTGTCACTGCCTATTGCTATCATAGGGGATATTTACATTCCCTGAGATAACAATAAAAATCATAACAAAGAAAAAAAATGGAAGGAACAGTTTAAAAATAAAATAAAAAAGCTAAATAAATAAAAAAAAAACCAAAAAAAAAAAAAAAAGCACCCCTGCCCCCCCTTCTCTTGCGCAAAGGCGTACACAAGCGTTGGTCTGGCGTCATATGTAAACAGCAATTGCACCATGCATGTGAGGTATCACCGCAAAGGTCAGATCGAGGGCAGTAATTTTAGCAGTAGACCTCCTCCGTGAATCTAATGTGGTATCATGTAAAGGCTTTTAAAGGCTTTTAAAAATGTATGTAGTTTGTCGCCACTGCGTGTTTGTGCGCAATTTTAAAGCATGTCGTGTTTGGTATCCATGTACTCGGCCTAAGATCATATTTTTTATTTCATCAAAAATTTGAGCAATATAGTGTGTTTTAGTGCATTAAAATAAAAAAAAGTGTATTTTTTCCACAAAAAATGCGTTTGAAAAATCGCTGCGCAAATACTGTGTGGAAAAAAAAAAAATGCAACACCCACCATTTTAATCTGTAGGGCCTTTGCTTTAACATTATATATAGTGTTTGGGGGTTCAACGTAATTTTCTTGCAAAAAAAAAATATGTTTTCATGTAAACAAAAAGTGTTAGAAAGGGCTTTGTCTACAAGTGGTTAGAAGAGTGGGTGACGTGTGACATAGGCTTCTAAATGTTGTGCATAAAATGCCAGGACAGTTCAAACCCCCCCCAAATGACCCCATTTTGGAAAGTAGACACCCCAAGCTATTTGATGAGAGCAATGTTGAGCCCATTAAATATTTTTTTTTTTTGTCCCAAGAGATTGAATAATGAAAAAAAAAAAATATATATATTTTTTTTTTACAAAAAGTTGTCACTAAATGATATATTGCTCAAACATGTCATGGGCATATGTGGAAATACACCCCAAAATACATTCTGTTGCTTCTCCTGAGTACGGGGATACCACATGTGTGGGACTTTTTGGGAGCCTAGCTGCGTACGGAACCCCAAAAACCAATCACCGCCTTCAGGCTTTCTAAGGGTGTAATTTTTTTATTTCACTTCTCACTGCCAATCACAGTTTCGGAGGCCATGGAATGCCCAGATGGCATAAAACCCCCCAAAATGACCCCATTTTGGAAAGTAGACACCCCAAGCTATTTGCTGAGAGGTATGGTGAGTATTTTGCAGATCTCGCTTTTTGTCACAAAGTTTTGAAAATTGAAAAAAAAAAAAAAAAAAATTTTTTTTCTTTACTTTCTTCATTTTCAAAAACAAATGAGAGCTGTAAAATACTCACCATGCCTCTCAACAAATAGCTTGGGGTGTCTACTTTCCAAAATGGGGTCATTTGGGGGGGTTTTGTGCTATTTTGGCATTTTATGGCCTTCGAAACGGTGATAGGTAGTGAGGAGTGAAATCAAAAATTTGCACCCTTAGAAATCCTGAAGGCGGTGCTTGGGTTTCGGGGCCCCGTACGCGGCTAGGCTCCCAAAAAGTCCCACACATGTGGTATCCCCATACTCAGGAGAAGCAGCAAAATGTATTTTGGGGTGCAATTCCACATATAACTATGGCATGTGTGAGCAATATATCATTTAGTGACAACTTTTTGAAAAAAAAAAAAATCTTTTTTATTTTTGTCTTTATTCAATCACTTGGGACTAAAAAAAAAAAAATTCAATGGGCTCAACATGCCTCTCAGCAAATAGCTTGGGGTGTCTACTTTCCAAAATGGGGTCATTTGGGGGGGGTTTTGTACTTCTCTGCCATTTTAGCACCTCAAGAAATGAAATAGGCAGTCATAAATTAAAAGCGGTGTAAATTCCAGAAAATGTACTCTAGTTTGTAGACGCTATAACTTTTGCGCAAACCAATAAATATACGCTTATTGGCATTTTTTTTTACTAAAGACATGTGGCTGAATACATTTTGGCCCAAATGTTTGACTAAAATTGAGTTTATTAGATTTTTTTTATAACAAAAAGTAGAAAATCTCTTTTTTTTTCAAAATTTTCGCTCTTTTTCCGTTTATATCGCAAAAAATAAAAATCACAGAGGCAATCAAATACCATCAAAAGAAAGCTCTATTTGTGGGAAGAAAAGGACGCAAATTTCGTTTGGTTACAAAATTGCATGACCGCGCAATTACCAGTTAAAGTAGTGCAGTGCGAAATTGAAAAAAGACCCTGGTCCTTTGGCTGCCAAATGGTCCGGGGCTGAAGTGGTTAAGACTGTATTTAGAATGGAAACACTTCCTGCACTCAGCACAGGAATACAGCTTCTCCCCTGTGTGAGATTTCTGATGTGTGGAAAGACTGGACTTCACTGAAAAACATTTCCCACACTCAGGACAGGAATACGGCTTTTCCCCTGTGTGAGATCGCTGATGTTTGACAAGCTCTGATTTTTGTATAAAGCCCTTCCCACACTCAGTATAGGAATACAGCTTCTCCCCTGTGTGAAATTTCTGATGTGTGGAAAGACTGGACTTCACTGAAAAACATTTCCCGCACTCAGGACAGGAATACGGCTTTTCCCCTGTGTGAGATTGCTGATGTATGACAAGCTGTGATTTTTGTATAAAGCATTTCCGGCACTCAGGACAGGAATACGGCTTCTCTCCCGTGTGAAATCTCTGATGTGTGTAAAGACTGGACTTCTGTGAAAAACATTTCCCGCACTCAGGACAGGAATACGGCTTCTCCCCTGTGTGAGTTCTTTTATGCACATTAAGATTAAATTTAAAACTGAAACACTTCCCACACTCAGTACAGGAAAAGCTCTTCTCTGTTGGAAGGACGGCCCCGTCCCTCACAGTCTGAGGTTCCTCAGGATAAGAGGAATACGATGGTCCATCTACACTGTGTGGTGCCGGATGGACATTTGAGGTAGTCGGGTTTTCTCCTGGACTATACTGTGTGATGTCCTCATCTTCTACTTTACAGTCTGGAGTAAAAGTGAGACAATCCTCTGAGGTTTTCCTCATCTCCCGTCCATCTACTAAAATAGAAATAAAAATATTATTACTAGACATGAGCTGATTGGTTCCCCTAAACCAGGACTCCGCCCACATCAGACATCTTTGTCTCTGAGGATCTTACAATTCCCCCCTCAAGGTAACTAGTAAATGGGTTTTCTGTAGGGCAGCAACTAATGAATTTTTTCATAATTGATTAGTTGGCCAATTATTGTTTCGATTAATTGACTAATTGGATAAAAACATCAACCAAAAGGTTGGTGTATAATTTAGTTAATATTCTTGAATATCTATATACAGCGGTAAACATAAATATCCAGATATATAGTTGGATATTTAATCCACTCTGAGAATAACAGACAGATAGATGTATTATTAGAGGGAGAATCTGCTACATATCAGAATCAGAGATCAACATTATTGAAATGTAAAAGAGAGGTAAAATACTGTTTTGCAGATGATCCGATGGAGTGTAATATAATATGATAGATGACAGACTCCCTTGTCATAGACAGGTAGGTGGGTACAAGCTCCCTGCACCTGATGTCACTTATGCTGGCCGTTAGGGATGAGCTTCGAGTTCAAGTCGAACTCATGTTCGACTCGAACATTGCCTATTCGCCTGTCCACCGAACAGCGAACAATTTGGGGTGTTTTCGTGGCAAATTCGAAAAGCCGCGGAACACCCTATAAAAGTCTATGGGAGAAATCTAAAGTGCTAATTTTTAAGGCTTATATGCAAGTTATTATCATAAAAAGTGTTTGGGGACCCGAGTCCTGCCCCAGGGGACATGTATTAATGCAAAAAAAAGTTTTAAAAACTGCATTTTTTTCGGGAGAACTGATTTTAATAATGCTTAAAGTGAAACAATAAAAGTGTAATATTCCTTTAAATTTAGTACCTGGGGGTGTGTGCATAGTATGCCTGTAAAGGGGCGCATGTTTCCCGTGCTTAGAACTGTCCCTGCACAAAGTGTAATTTCTGCAGGAAAAAAAGTCATTTAAAAGCACTCGCAGGTATAATGAATTGTCGGCTCCCCATAATACAGAGAACAGTCATTGAAAGTCATTGATAAAAAAAAAAAAAAAATAAAAAAAATGCGTGGGGTTCCCCTCAAATTCAATTACCAGGCCCTTCAGGTCTGGTATGGATTTTAAGGGGAACTCCATGCCAAATTTAAAAAAATAAATGGCGTGTTGTTCCCCCAAATATCCATACCAGACCCTTTATCCGAGCACGCAACCTGGCAGGCTGCAGGAAAAGAGGGGGGGACGAAAGAGCGCCCCCCTCCTGAACCGTACCAGGCCACATGCCCTCAACATTCGGAGGATGCTTTGGGGGTCTGTGACCCCTCAAAGCACCATGTCCCCATGTTGATGGGGACAAGGGCCTCATCCCCACAACCCTGGCCGGTGGTTGTGGGGGTTTATCAGAATCTGGAAGTCCCCTTTAATAAGGGGACCCCCAGATCCCACCCCCCCTGTTTGAAATGGTAAGGGGGTACAAAAGTACCCCTACCATTTCACAAAGAAAGTGTGTATTGTTAAACACACAGACACCGTTGGGAAAAGTCCTTTATTATAAATAAAAAAAGATTCCAGTGGTGGTAATCCACTCTTGCTATCCAGCGATGGCTGATCTCTTCTCCGGGGTCCAGCGAAGGCTGATCTCTCCTGATGATGTCCAGCGCAGGCATCCTGTCTCTACCGGAGACACTGCGGGAATCCCTAGATGGCTTGACAGGTCTTAGCTGAGGAGGACGGGGCCACCCGTCACCTGACCCTGCCCCCCCTCTGACGCAAGGGGAAACACAGGCTTCCCCAGTGATGTACGGGTGACCCCGCCCCCCCTCTGATGTAACGCAGGTTTCCGTTACCATCTTTTTTTTTTTTATAAAGGACTTTTCCCAACGGTATCTGTGTGTTTTTTAACAATTTTAACACTTTCTTTGTGAAATGGTAGGGGTAAGTACCCCCTTACCATTTCAAACAGGGGGGGCCGGGATCTGGGGGTCCCCTTGTTAAAGGGGACTTCCATATTCTGATAAGCCCCCCACCCGCAGACCCCCACAACCACCGGCCAGGGTTGTGTAGATGAGGCCCTTGTCCCCATCAACATGTGGACATGGTGCTTTGAGGGGTCACAGACCCCCAAACCATCCTCTCAATGTTGAGGGCATGTGGTCTAGTACGGTTCAGGAGGGGGGGGTGCTCTCTCGCCCCCCCCACTTTTCCTGCGGCCAGCCAGGTTGCATGCTCAGATAAAGGGTCTGGTATGGATTTTTGGGGGGAAACTCCGCCATTTTTTTTTAATTTGGCATGGAGTTCCCCTTAAAATCCATACCAGACCTAAAGGGTCTGGTATGGATATTTAGGGGGAACCTCACACATTTTTTTTATTTTTATCAATGACTTTCAATGACTGTTCTCTGTATTACGGGGAGCCGACAATTCATTATAGCTGCGAGTGCTTTAAAATTACTTTTTTTCCTGCAGAAATTACACTTTGTGCAGGGACAGTTCTAAGCACAGGAAACATGCGCCCCTTTACAGGCATACTATACACTATAAATATAAAGGAATATTACACTTTTATTGTTTCACTTTAAGCATTATTAAAATCACTGCTCCTGAAAAAACTGCAGTTTTTAAAAGTTTTTTTTGCATTGATACATGTCCCCTGGGGCAGGACCCAGGTCCCCAAACACTTTTTATGACAATAACTTGCATATTAGACTTTAAAATGAGCACTTTTGATTTTTAACGTTCGAGTCCCATAGACTTAAATAGGGTTCTAAAGTTCATGCGAAGTTTAGGTCTGTTCGCAGGGGGGTGTTCGGCTCATCCCTACTGGACGTACACAAACTTATTTTCTTTCAAAAAAACATTTATCCAATTTTCTAACCTATAGTGGGGTCAAATCGGTGTTCATTTTCCACCACAGTGACGGGAAAATACGAAGCAGCAGAACATAAAACTTGAATGTTAAAAGCAAGTGGAATTTTTGAACTACACTCATGCATTCCTCAAATGTACAAATAATTTTCATACAAATATTTGTGTGAATGTTCTCGTACAAAAATCAATCCATTTATGGCCAGCATAGGACATTTAGTAGCAGCAGCAGCATGATTTTGTTAAATTATCTGTTATGATGGGGGTTAAAAAAATAGTCCTTTATATATGACAAAAATGTCAGATAAGCACTACTATAAGGGATTCATTTATACTGTGAACTAATGAAAGTATTATATCTTATATCATATATATATATATATATATATATATATATATATATATATATATATATATATATATTAATTTTTACCCAGAAGTAGGATTTATGGGGATTTTACCTGGGGTCACACATGGCGATATATGGAGGTTAGAGGGGGGACTTTTATATTAAAGTAGTACTTAAAAAAAGTCTCAGCTTTCATGGATATAATAATTTTATATATAATGCACTATACTAGTAAACTTTTACTTTATGTAATAGTAATGCCTTCTATCCCCTCCAGTCTATCACCCTCCACCTTCTCTGTTGTCAGATGCTGATCTTCCCTGCACAGCGACCTTAAAGTCATTGTAAATGTTGGATTTCTTTTTTTTTTTTAAACAAATTTGTCATATTTACCTGCTCTGTGTAATGGGTTTGCACAGAGCAGTCATAATTCTCCTTTTCTGGATAGCGTTCCCCGATAGGAAGGTACAAAGTATAGTACAGAGTTCCCCTATGGGAAGGTACAAAGTATAGTATAGAGTTCCTCTATAGGAAGCCACAAAGTATAGTATAGAGTTCTCCTATAGAAAGCTACAAAGTATAGTCTAGAGTTCCCCTATAGGAAGGTACAAATTATAGTACAGAGTTCTCCTGTAGGAAGCTACAAAGTGTAGTATAGAGTTCTCCTATAGGAAGCTACAAAGTGTAGTATAGAGTTCCCCTATAGGAAGCTACAAAATATAGTATAGAGTTCCCCTATAGGAAGGTACAAAGTATAGTATAGAGTTCCTCTGTAGGAAGATAAAAAACTTCTATCTTTGGAATCACTTGCTTCCTTCTCTTGCCCAGGACTACATGTCCCATAAGGCATTGCTCCTCACACATTCAAGTTCTCAGGCATTTACTGACATGTATGGTTGGTGTAATAATATGTAAAGAAATAATGCATTCTATACGCAGGACAATTAATCGACTGACAAACTAATCGATTATGAAAATAGTTGATAACTATTTTCATAATCGATTATAATAAATAACGAGAACTGTCTTTCATAGGAGTGACAGTGATGAGGGGATTATAGGACGAGTGTCCGTCCCCACCCCCTCTATCACTCATTGCCATCTTCCCAACACAAGAAGTCATGCACTTCCTAATTTAGTCCATGATTTGGTCATGAATAACAGCGGGGCTGAGCCCCACCAGAGGTCAGAGAGTGAGGATGGGGGAGGAACAACCAAGATGAAGACGGGATTGATACTGAAGATCACCATCATTGGGTTACTGACTCCTCCCTCATTATCACTTTCTGTTTAAGGTTCCAAAGTTTGAGGAAGTTATCACATTATTATCAATATGTAAAAGTCTGTGCTCCAATCAAATCATCAGATATAAAATGTCCAGCTGGTAGGAAATGGGTGTAGCAAAAGAGAATACATATTATGTGTATATATAGCAGTGGATAGAGGGGAGAGAGCAGAAGTTAGGACTATGTAATGTACAACATATTGTATAAGATACAACAGATAGGACTATATAGTATCAGAATGATGTAATGTACAACAGAGTATATAGTGTAGGGGTCAGGAGTATGTAATGTACAATATAGAGTATATAGTACAGGGGTCAGGAGTATTTATTGTACAACATAGAGTATATAGTGCAGGGGTCAGGAGTATGTAATGTACAATATAAATTATACAGTGTAAGGGTCAGGACATATATTGGTATTCAGTAATCAGTGGAAGATTAAATGTTTACATGAGACAAGTTGCAGAGGTCCCACACCGCTGCCTCCCATCTCCTGAGACTGCACTCAGTGACTTGGGTCTGAGACTATACAGACATATCCCTCCACCCGGCACAGCCAGCAGACAACAGAGTAAGTAATCCTGGGAGAATTGTTCTGTCAGACATCTTGCCATACCCGGGATCTAGTAACGTCTATGGTGAAAATGAACATTTTGCTGCCAGCTGAACCCCAGAACCTCCATAAATCCAGTCTAGATACACAAATTGTGTCTGCAGCACAGAGAAGGAAGGTTATCCGAGAGAAATACAGGAATGCAGGACGGGAAACACAGCTCAGGAAAGTGACCAGGGTATTACAGGCTGATATCACCCAGTCCCCGCCATGTATTTAGTGTTAATTACCCACCTGTATTGATCTCTGTAGGAGTGTCCTCCTCTATAAATGTCCCCGTTATTCTATCCTCCTCCATAGACTGCTGATCATCCCTCACATACCTCACTTCTTCTTCCGCTTTAACCTCAAATTCTATATCGATTGGATCTCCACTCTAAATCAAGAAAATGAGAGAGAATATCATCTGTAAACTATAAGCTTTAATATTGCTACATCAGAAAAAAAATCTACACATTGTCTCTAGGAGTCAATGTTCTAGATGCTCCATCCCACCAACCTTGTAACAGTGAGGGATGGTGTGACCTTCCTGTGTGGAATCCTGGGAATACAGAGGATGGGGACATCTCTCTGGTGGGTTCCTGGCTTTGGGTGGCTCCATCATATCCTTGTGTCCTTCTGAAAACTCCTCCATTACTCCATACTCTTCATCCTCCTCTTTATACTCTTCTTTAACATCAATATTATCATCCCTGAGTTTTCCACTCTGAATATATAATAAAACATTTATTGTAACTAGAGATGGGCTGAACACCCCCCTGTTTGGTTTTCACCAGAACTCCCAAACAGAGAAAAAGTTGTGACTGAAACAGCAAACCCTAATAAAGTCTATGAGACCCAAACTTGAAAAATCAAAAGTCCCCATTTTGAAGGCTTATATACAAGTAATTGGCCATAAAAAGTGTATGGGGGCCAGGTACTGCACTGGGGGAAATTTATCAATGCAAAACATTGCTTTTAAAAAGATTGTTTTTCCAGGAGCAGTCATTTTAATGATGCTTAACCACTTTACTACCGGGCTCTTATATCCACTTCCTGCCCAGGCCAATATTCCCGCTTTCAGCGCTCTCACATTTTGAATGACAATTACTCAGTCATGCACTGTACCCATATGAAATTTGTTACCTTTTTTCACACAAATAGAGCTTTATTTTGGTGGTATTTAATTATTTTTGCATTATAAATAAAAAAAAGACAACATTTTGTTTAAAAAATGCATTTTTCTTCGTTTCGGATATAAAATTTAGAAAATTTGTAATTTTTCCTTCATAAATTTGGGCCAGAATTTATACTACTACATATCTTTGGTAAAAATAACCCAAATCAGTGTATATTATTTGGTTTGTGTCAAAGTTATAGAGTCTACAACTATGGTGCCAGTCACTGAAAATTGATCACACCGGATGTACTGACGGCCGATCTCATTTCTTGCGAGCCTAACAAGCCAGTTACAAATACCCCCCAAATGACCCCTTTTAAAAAGTAGACATTCCAAGGTATTAAGTAAGAGGAATGGTGAGTTTTTAGAACTTGTAATTTTTTCCCCAAAATTGTCATATTAACCACTTCACGCAAATTGCAGTACCCGTACGTTGGTACTTTGATGCTAAATACCGTTGTTATGGCAGCAGCTAGCTGCCATAACCTCGGTATTTTCAGGAACGGCGTGCGTTTCTCTTAAAGTGGTTATTGCATCCGCTCCCCTAACTGCCTGGATGCCGAGTAAGGAAAAGATGGACCCCCTCAGCTCCATAGCATTGGAGGGTGGAAACAACGTCAAACATCACTTCCGCCCAATGCTCTTAAAGGTTTTTTTTTTTTTTTTAATGACATATTTTTTTTTTTTATTGCATTTT
>CM053028.1:557438287-557682801 GCA_028564925.1 Lithobates sylvaticus | reverse complement strand
CCCGCCCTCAAGCGGGTCTGGTATGGATTTTGAGGGGACCCTACGCCATTTTTTTTTTTTTTGGCTGGGGTCCCCCTTAATATCCATCCCAGACCTGAAGGGCCTGGTTATTGAATTTGGGGGGACCCATACACATTTTTTTATCAATGACTTCAATGAATGACAGTTCTCTGTATTACGGATCCGACAATTCATTTGCCGGCATTAGCTGCGAGTGATTTTAATAGCTTTTTTTTTCCTGAAAAAATGACACTGTGCAGGAACAGTTCTCTATATTAGATATACTGAATCTCGAATCATTCGAAGCATTTGTTATATCCGCTATTATAATTTCTTTCATATTAGTTGAAATTACATATTTGTTAGTTACAATACAACATTCGAATTGTTCTCTGTATTACGGGAATCGGCAATTAGCCGCGAGTGATTTTAAATGTCTTTTTTTCCTGCAAAAATGACACATTGTACAGAGAGAGTTCTAAACACGGGAAACCTGCCCCCTTCTATATACTATATACTCTATAGTATGCCTATGAACGGGGTCATGTTTCCCGTGTTTACAACTCTCTCTGTACAATGTGTCAGTTTTGCAGGAAAAAAAGACATTTAAAATCACTCGCGGCTATTTGCCGATTCCCGTAATACAGAGAACAATTCGAATACCACAACTATCAAATATGTAATTTCAACTAATATGAAAGAAATTATAATAGCGGATATAACGAATGCTTCGAATGATTCGAGATTCAGTATATCTAATATAGAGAACTGTCTCTGTACAGTGTACAATGTGTCATTTTTGCAGGAAAAAAAACTATTTAAAATCGAGTCGCAGCTATTGCCGGCAAATGAATTGTTGGATCCGTAATACAGAGAACAGTCATTCATTGAAGTCATTGATAAAAAAAATGTGTAGGGTCCCCCCAAATTCAATAACCCGGCCCTTCAGGTCTGGGATGGATATTAAGGGGGACCCCCAGCCAAAAAAAAAAAAAATGGCGTAGGGTCCCCCTCAAAATCCATACCAGACCCTTGAGGTCTGGGATGGATTTTAAGGGTAACCCTAGCCAAAAAAAATGGCGTTGGGTCCCCCATAAAATCCATACCAGACCCTTTATCCGAGCACGCAACCTGGCAGGCCGCAGGAAGGAGGGGGGGACGAGAGCGGCCCCCCTCCCGCCTGAACCGTACCAGCCACATGCCCTCAACATTGGGAGGGTGCTTTGGGGTCCCCCCCAAAGCACCTTGTCCCCATGTTGATGAG
The DNA here is from genome assembly GCA_028564925.1 of Lithobates sylvaticus. Classification (NCBI taxonomy): domain Eukaryota; kingdom Metazoa; phylum Chordata; class Amphibia; order Anura; family Ranidae; genus Lithobates; species Lithobates sylvaticus. Next base: position 557,681,537 of record CM053028.1, on the reverse strand, counting down.
ACAAGGGCCTCATCCCCACAACCCTGGTCGGTGGTTATGGGGGTCTGCGGGCAGGGGGCTTATCGAATCTGGAAGCCCCCTTTAACAGGGGGACCCCCAGATCCCGGGCCCCCCCCCGCCCCCCCCCCCCCCCCCCCCGCCCCCCCCCTGTGTGAAATGGTAAGGGGGTACAAAAGTACCCCTACCATTTCACCAAAAAAGTGTCAAAAATGGTAAAAATGACAGGAGACAGTCTTTGACAATTTCCTTTATTAAAATCTTCTTCTTCTTTCTTCTGGTCTTCCTTTCTTCATCTTCTCCTTCCCGGCATCTTCTTCCATCTTCTTCTTCCTTCGATTCGCTTCTTCTTCCTCCGGTCTTCTCGTCCTTCTCGTCCGGCGTCGTCCTTCTCGTCCGGCGACGTCCTTCTCGTCCGGCGTCGTCCTTCTCGTCCGGCATCGTCGTCTCTTCTCGCAGGCCGCTCCTCGCAATGGAGGCTCCCGCTCTGTGAGGCTTCGCTCCGGGTGACAGGTCTTTGTATAACGAAGGCACCTGGTGACCCCGCCCCCCCTCTGACGTCAGGGGAAAGCCATAGGGAATTCCACATGACGTCCCCATGCGTCAGAGGGGGCGGGGTCACCAGGTGCCTTCGTTATAAAAGACCTGTCACCCGGAGCGGAGCCTCACAGAGTGGGAGCCTCCCATTGCGAGGAGCGGCCTGCGAGAAGAGACGACGATGCCGGACGAGAAGGACGATGCCGGACGAGAAGGACGACGCCGGACGAGAAGACCGGAGGAAGAAGAAGCGAATCGAAGGATGAAGAAGATGGAAGAAGATGCTGGAAGGAGAAGATGAAGAAAGGAAGACCAGAAGAAAGAAGATTTTAATAAAGGAATTGTCAAAGACCGTCTCCTGTCATTTTTACCATTTTTGACACTTTTTTTGGTGAAAAGGTAGGGGTACTTTTGTACCACCCTTACCATTTCACACAGGGGGGGGGCCGGGATCTGGGGGTCCCCTTGTTAAAGGGGCTTCCAGATTCCGATAAGCCACCCCGCCCGCAGAACCCCCACAACCACCGGCCAGGGTTGTGGGGATGAGGCCCTTGTCCTCATCAACATGGGGACAAGGTGCTTTGGGGGGGACCCCAAAGCACCCTCCCAATGTTGAGGCATGTGGCCTGGTACGGTTCAGGCGGGAAGGGGGGCCGCTCTCGTCCCCCCTCCTTTCCTGCGGCCTGCCAGGTTGCGTGCTCGGATAAAGGGTCTGGTATGGATTTTGAGGGGGACCCCACGCCATTTTTTTTTTTTTTTTTGGCCGGGGGTCCCCTTAAAATCCATCCCAGACCTGAAGGGTCTGGTATGGATATTTGGGGGGACCCCGACGCCATTTTTTTTTTTTTTTTTTGGCTGGGGGTCCCCCTTAATATCCATACCAGACCTGAAGGGCCTGGTTATTGAATTTGGGGGGACCCCTACGCTTTTTTTTTTTCTGCAAAAATGACACTTTGTCATTCGAATTCATTCGTTATATCTGCTATAATAATTTCGTTCAAATTAGTTGAAATTCGATATTGGTAGTTGGATTTACTAACGATTCGTAACTATTCATAACGATTCGTAACGATTCGTAACTATTCATAACGATTCGTAACGATTCGTAACTTGAAATTGAAATTCGATATTTTTAGTTGGATTCGAATTGTTCTCTGTGTTATGAGAACCAACAATTCATTAGCCGCGTTAACGATTCGTAACGATTCGTAACGATTCGTAACGATTACTAACGATTCGTAAAAAAAATTACGATTCGTCCGAATTTCGTATTTCGTACGAATTCGAACGGAATTTCGTACACGAATTACGAATTACGAATTTTTTTGATATACGAAACGGGACGAAACGAAACGAAACAAATTTTTTGGCAGTTCCCATGTCTACAGGATGTCACTGTCTATTTCTCCATGGAGGAGTGGGAGTATTTAGAAGGACACAAGGATCTCTACAAGGACATCATGATGGACAATCAGCCTCCCCTCACATCACCGGGTAAGAGGAGACTTTATTGTAAAGGAGAGAGCAGTACGGGGGGTCCACCTAGATCCCCCATCATCTGATAAACACATAGAAACAATGTATTCAGTCAGTGTGTGTGTTTCCTACAGATGGATCCAGTAATGAGAACCCACCAGAGAGATGTCCCCGTCCTCTGTATTCCCGGGATTCCACACAGGAAGGTCACACCATCCCTCACCATCATCAGGTAGATGATTGACAATTATTGGTAGTTTTGATTTATAGACAGTATGTTTGTTACAATGAATGTTTTATTATATATTCAGAGTGGAAACCTCGGGGATGATAATATTGATGTTAAAGAAAAGTATAAAGAGGAGGATGAGGAGTATGGAGTGATGGAGGAGTTTTCAGAAAGAAACAAGGATATGATGCAGCCACCAAATACCAGGAACCCACCAGAGAGATGTCCTTATCATCTGTATTCCCGGGATTTCACACAGGAAGATCACACCAAATCCCACTGTTATAAGGTTGGTGGGATGGAGGTTATAAAACACTGACTCATGGAGACAATGTGTGGATTGTTTATGTGATGTCACAATAATAAAGCTTATATCTTACAGATGATATTCTCTCTCATTTTCTTGGTTTAGAGTGGAGATCCAATCGATATAGAATTTGAGGTTAAATCAGAAGAAGAGAGGTATGCGAGGGATGATCAGCAGTCTATGGAGGAGGATGGAATAACGGGGACATTCATAGAAGAGGACACTCCTACAGATATCAGTACAGGTGAGTCATTAACACTAAACACATTCCTCCACCCATACTGCTCACTGATTGGTCCAGAGTAGGGTGGGGACTGGGTGATATCAGCCTGTAAAAATAAAGAAATATAATTAAATAATATAATAATAAAAAATAAAAAGAATTAAAATAATATAAATATAAATAATAATAAATATAAATATTAATATAAAATATTAAGTAACTATAAAAAAATAATAAAATATATATATAAAATATTATTAATAAATATAAAAAAAATATAAAATAAAAAATAAAAATAAATATAAAAAAAAAATAATAAAATAATAAAAATAAAATAAAAAAAAAAATAAAATAATATATAAAATAAAAAAAAATAAATAAATAACTAATAATAAATAAAATAAATATATTATTATGAAATATAAATAAAATAAAAAAAATAAAAACATAAAAAAAAAATAAAAATAAAGGGTAAAAAATCTATGAGAAAATAAAAATAAAAAAAAATAAAAAAATATAAAATAATAAAATAAAAAAAAAAAAAAAAAAAAAAAAAAAAAAAAAGAAAAAATAAAAATATAAAAATAAATAATACAATATCATTAAAATCAAATTTTCCCATAATGTTCAACTTTCCTGAGCTGTGTTCCCTATCCTGTTATCCTGTATTTCTCCCGGATAATCTTCCTTCTCTTTGCTGCTGACACAATTTATGTATCTAGACTGGATTTTTGGAGATTCCGGGGTTCAGCTGGCAGCAAAATGTTAATTTTCACCATAGACGATACTAGACCTAGGCATTTGGGGTATGTGAATTGGGTCTTCTGCCCCATGCCCAAGTATGGCAAGATCTCTGACAGAACAAATTCTCCCAGGGTGACTTGCTCTGTTGTTTACTGGCTCTGCTGGGTGGAGGGATATGTCTGTATAGTCTCAGACCCAAGTCACTGAGTGCAGTCTTAGGAGATGGGATGCAGCGGTGTGGGACCTCTGCAACTTGTCTCAACATGTAATCTTCCACTGATTACTGAATACCAATATTATGAGTCGTGACCCTTACGCTATATACTCTATGTTGTACATTACATACTCCTGACCCCTGCACTACATACTCTATGTTGTACATTACATCATGCTGATACTATATAGTCCTATCTGTTGTATCATATACAATATGTTGTACATTACATAGTCCCGACTTCTGCTCTCTCCCCTGTACCCACTGCTATTTATACACATAATATGTATTCTCTTTTGTTACACCCATTTCCTACCAGCTGGACATTTTATATCTGATGATTTGATTGGAGCACAGACTTTTACATGTTGATAATAATGTAAAAACATCCTGAAACTTTGTAACCTTAAACATAAAGTGATAATGAGGGAGGAGTCAATAACTCAAGGATGGTGGTCTTCAGGATCAGTCCATTCTTCATCTTTGTTGTTCTCCCCCCCATCTTCACTCTCTGACCCCTGGTGGTGCTCAGCCCCGCTGTTATTCATGACTAAATAATGGACTAAATAAGGAAGTGCAGGACTTCTTGTGTTGGGAAGATGGCAATGAGTGATAGAGGGGGTGGGGACACTCGTCCTATAATCCCCTCATCACTGTCACTCCTATAAAAGACAGTTCACGTTGTTAGTTCCCTCTCTGACTAAGATCCATGAATTAAGAAATTAACTGGTAGGAGATTCAGAGATGTAAGGCCGTAACAACGAATTGATTATGAAAATAGTTGTCAACTATTTTCATAATCAATTAGTTGGTCAGTCGATTAATTGGCCTGCATACAGAATGTATTATTTATTTACACATCAGAAAATACAGCTCAGTACACCATCCATACATGTCAGTAAATGCCTAAGAACTTGAATGTGTGATGATCAATGCCTCATGGGACATGTAGTCCTGGACAAGAGAAGGAAGCAAGTGATTCTAAAGGCAGAAATCTTACTATAGGGGAACTCTATACTATACTTTGCGGCTTCCTATAGGGGAACCCTATACTATACTTTGTACCTTCGTATAGGGAACTCTATACTATACTTTGCAGCTTCCTATAGAGGAACTCTATCCAAAAAAGAATTAGGGCTGCTCTGTGCAGAACCATTGCAAATTTATAATAATAATTTTTCTTCATATATTTTGGTCAAAATTTATACCCCTACATATCAAATCGGTGTATATTATTTGGTCTTTGTGAAAGTTATAGAGTCCACAAGCTATGGTGCTAATTTCTGAAAATTGATCACACCTGAAATACTGACGGCCTATCTAATTTCTTGAGATCCGAACAAGCCAGGAAAGTACAAATCCCCCCCCAAATGACCCCATTTTTGGAAAGTAGACATTCCAAGGTATTTAGTAAGATGCATGGTGAGTTTTTTGAAGTTGTAATTTTTTCCCACAATTCTTTGCAAAATCAAGATTTTCTTTTCTTTTTTTTTTCTTCACAAAATTGTTATATTAGCGGGTTATGCATAGCACAAATTACACCCCAAAACACATTCTACTACTCCTCCTGAGTATGGCGATACACATGTGTGAGACTTTTACACAGCGTGGCCACATAGAGAGGCCCAACATGCAGGGAGTGCCGTCAGGCATTCTTGGAGCAAAAATTACACATATCATTTCTTGACTACCTCTTACATTTTTGAAGGCTCTGGAGAACCAGGACAATGGAAACACCGCAAAAATCACCCCATTTTGGAAAGAAAACAACCCAATGTATAATCTATGAGGCATATTGAGTCTTTTGAACATGTCATTTTTTTCTAAAAGTTTTTGGAAAATGTGTAAAGAAAATGAAACCACATTTTTTTTTATCCCATTCAGCAAAAATAAGCTGTTCTAGTAATGCATGTGCTGGAAACACATGCAAAGGCTGAGAAGGTTTTAAGGAGCCCGAAGAAGAAAACCAAGATTTCAGCAGACTCCCTTAGGGGCAGCATGAAAGTGGAACAAACCATCTCCGGAAGAGAATGTATCAGCAATTTCTCTGATTCAGAGGCTGAAAAAGGTTCATCTACCATTATTTCCTCTGCAGGAATCATCGGTTTGCTTTTCTTCCTGATCGATTGAGGGTAACACCTCATCCTGAGCCCACTGTTCCCCTTAGTTTCTTACCTTACCTTATCCTCGCTACAGGATTTTGCTGAATTAACAAAAAATCCAACCTTCACCCATTACGGCTGGCTGTGTTTAGCAAACCTTCAAGGACTGGGTCCCTAAAACAGGGTTCCAACTGCCTTGGGCCATGTACAAGCACCCAACATCAGGAAGCTTTAGGTAATGTAACAAGACCTAAGCCCTGGGTTCCAGCCCTACAAAGAGACACGTTACAGGCAAAACCTTGTGCTTCAGGTACAAGATCCCTGGTACCATCCACTTAGACCTCAGTGGCACTTTGGATGGCTCTGGCTTCTTTTTATGGAGGAATTTAAATCCAGCATGGATCCCTCCTGGAGCTCCTCAGAGCACTTCTTCACTCGTGTCTAACACCTTAGACACTGGCGAAAAAACTGATGTGCTCCTGGAAGGACTAGGGGTTATATAGGGAGTGAACTTCCTGGATTGGGTATACCAGTGTCAACACCTGAAGGTGGCCTATAACCCATTAAGTAATTACTTAAAGTGGTTGTAAACCCTTACAAACTACTTTGACCTACAGGTAAGCCTAGATTAAGGCTTACCTGTAGGTCCAATAAATATCTCCTAAACCTACATGGTTTAGGAGATATTTAGAAAAGAAAAGGCACCGCTATGTACGGCGCATGCGCCGTAGACAGCGGCGCGCAGGCGGACTGAGCATGCCGAGATCACGGCTATATGCCGCTCTCGTGCGCATGCGCGGGGAGTGACGTCATCGCCGCTCCAGCGAATGACAGCGCTGGAGCGGCGAGACTTGGAAGTCACTCTGGCTTTGATGGCGGCGCAGAAGATCGTGGATGAGGGACACTTCGGGGCTTCATTCTCAGGTAAGTCATTCATAATGAGCTAGTATGCTATGCATACTAGCTCATTATGCCTTTGTCTTGCAGGTTCCGTTTTTTGTTTTGTTTTTTTAAATAGGCTTTACTTCTTACTCTTTAAGGCTCTATGTCCCATGATGTATGATATTGACATTTTTTAAATGTGTGCAAAAATAAAAAAATGTATACACTGGCAGAAATGTATAATCCCAAAAAGGCCTCAAAAAGTGGAGGAACTATAATTTCGTAATAGTTGACCTGTTCACTTCCTGAAGACTTTAGACGACCTCATATATTCTAAGTTGCTACAACTCAACTATTGAAAAGTTTTACAAGCCTGTATTGAGACAGAAACTTGCAGGACAATAAGGTCCCATTTTGAAAACAAAGGAGATGGTTTCCTATCTGTGGGGGGGGGGGTAAATACAACTACAAAACCTTTAACTCAAGGATAATTTGAGTAAATATGTCTTATTGTATCGGAGGACAATATGGCTTCCCCAGGCAAACCATGATGTTGACTCAGGCTTGTTCCACAAAACAATGGCTGAGAGACTCCAGTTAATTATATGCCAGTGTGGCAACAGTTATGCGGCGTACACACGGTCGGAATTTCCGATGGAAACAGTCCGATGGGAGCTTTTCATCGGCTTTTCCGACCGTGTGTATGCCCAACGGTCTTTTTCTGTCGGAATTTCCGACGGACTTTGAATTGAGAACCTGTTCTCAATTTTTCAGACGGAAAACCTTTCTATCGGATTTTCCGATCGTGTGTATGCAATTCCAACACGCAAAGATCCGACGCATGCTCGGAAACAATTCGACGCATGCTCGGAAGCATTAAACTTCCCTTTTATAGTGCTGTCGAACGTGTTTTATGCCGCTGTGTTATTGACCGTCGGAATTTGGTGTGTTCGTGTGTAGGCAACACAGCTTGAGCGGAATTCCGTCGGAAAAACCGACACAGTTTTTTCCGACGAGAATTCCGATCGTGTGTACGCGGCATTACAGGAACCTAAAGTGGAATGACAAATGCATGTATCTGGAATATGTTACAATGTTAAAATGGATGTGATAAGAATCATATACCAGTGTCATCCATATCTTTTATAAGCCATTCAAATTATATGTAGGTCTTAAAGATAATTATAATTTTAGTATCTGATGTTTGAAGAACTGTGTAATCAAGAAAATATATATGAAAGTGTGATTATAAGTAGAAGTGTTTTAAAGGAACAAATTAGTATTATGAAAAACGTATAATCGGGATTATAACTGTATAAGATTTGAACCTATGTTTAGATTAGGGATGGGCCCGGTGTTCGATTCGAGCCCACGTTCGAATCGAACATCGGGCGTTCGACCGCTCGTTGAGCCCAGAACTATTTGGGCCGTTCGCATCAAATTTGTGTGATGCGAACGGCCCACAATGCACTGCGCCAGTCGCAGTGCATTGCTGGCTGATGATTGGCCAGGATGCCTGTGGCCAATTATAGCTCAGGGGGTTTAGTACACGCCCCACACTATATAAGGCCGCCGGCATTGTAGTGTGTTCCGGCGTTAGTGACATTATCTGTGCTGTGATCAATTCTGCTGCTAGCTGCTGCTGACTGCTGACATTATCTGCTGTGATTCTGGGGATTAGTGTGTGCGTGCTGTTAGTACAGCATTGCAGTATCACATTAAACCACATTTACCCTTCTGGCCTGTTGTGTCATCTAAGGCAGCCATCTGCGGCTAATGAATTGCCGGTTCCCGTAACACAGAGAACAGTCATTCTTTGAAAGTCATTGATAAAAAAAAAGTCATTGATAAAAAAAAAGTGTGGGGGTCCCCCCAAATTCAATTACCAGGACCTTCAGGTCTGCTATGGATATTAAGGGGAACCCTGCGTCAAATTAAAAAAAAAAATGATGTTGGGGTCCCCCTAAATATCAATACCAGACCCTTCAGGTCTGGGATGGATTTTAAGGGGAACCCCGGCCAAAAAAAAAAAAAAATGAAAAAAAAAAAAATGATGTTGGGGTCCCCCTAAATATCAATACCAGACCCTTCAGGTCTGGGATGGATTTTAAGGGGAACCCCGGCCAAAAAAAAAAAAAATGAAAATGGCGTGGGGTCCCCCTCAAAATCCATACCAGACCCTTATCCGAGCACACAACCTGGCAGGCAACAGGAAAAGAGGGGGGACGAGAGCGGCCCCCCATCCCTCCTGAACCGTACCAGGCCACATGCCCTCAACATTAGGAGGGTGCTTTGGGGGTCTGTGACCCCTCAAAGCACCTTGTCCCCTTGTTGATGAGGACAAGGGCCTCTTCCCCACAACCCTGGCCATTGGTTGTGGGGGGTCTGCGGGCAGGGGGCTTATCGTAATCTGGAAGCCCCCTTTAACAAGGGGACCCCCAGATCCCGCCCCCCCCCTGTGTGAAATGGTAAGGGGGTACAAAAGTACCCCTACCATTGCACCAAAAAGTGACAAAAATTGTAAAAATTACAGGAGACGGTCTTTGACAATTCCTTTATTAAAATCTTCTTTCTTCTTCTTTCGGTTTCTTCATCTTCTCCTTCCGGCATCTTCTTCCATCTTCTTCTTCCTCCGATCCGCTTCTTCGTGCTCTTGTCTTCTCGTCCGGCATCTTCTTCCACGGCGTCGGTGTCTCTTCTTGGGCCGCTCCACGCAATGGGAGGCTCCCGCTGTGTGAGGCTTTGCTGCGTCTGACAGGTCTTTTATAACGGAGGGACTTCCCTATGGCTTTCCCCATGATGTCAGAGGGGGGCGGGGTCACCAGGTGGCCCCGCCCTCCGTTATAAAAGACCTGTCAGACGCAGCGAATCCGAGCATATATACTCACCCTGGAAGGAAGCTCAGGGACTCACCCTGGAAGGAAGCTCAGGGACTCACCCTGGAAGGAAGCTCAGGGACCCACCCTGGAAGGAAGCTCAGGGACTCACCCTGGAATGAAGCTCAGGGACCCACCCTGGAATGAAGCTCAGGGACCCACCCTGGAAGGATGCTCAGGGACTCACCCTGGAAGGAAGCTCAGGGACCCACCCTGGAAGGAAGCTCAGGGACTCACCCTGGAAGGAAGCTCAGGGACCCACCCTGGAAGGAAGCTCAGGGACCCACCCTGGAAGGAAGCTCAGGGACTCACCCTGGAAGGAAGCTCAGGGACCCACCCTGGAAGGAAGCTCAGGGACTCACCCTGGAAGGAAGCTCAGGGACTCACCGTGGAAGGAAGCTCAGGGACCCACCCTGGAAGGAAGTTCAGGGACCCACCCTGGGGAAGGGACACTGGGAGAAAACATACACTCCCAGACAGACTGACACCCATGCACCATGCATGAATATATATTGTAACATTCAAGAAGATTCCTGAACCCGGCAGCCATCTTAAATCCTGGTAACCAGCAATCCAGACTAATAGCCATTTTGGAATGGGTAAATATGTCATGTTGATTTTATCTGGTATGTTCTCTTAACTATTGATGTATTGAATATTCTCTTATTGATAATCATTCTCCAGAATCAATAACCGCCTTTTAGATTTTTTTTTTCTCTAAAATTCAATTTTCATCCTATATTACATTTGCATAGTTACCAAAACAGACGGCTCGGGTTTTTTCCGGCGCCGCTCGGTCTTTTCCCACGCCGCGGTCTTTCTAGGCGGCAAATTTAAATGTGGCTAACCTGCTAATGACACTGACAAGCTGCAAAACACACTGGACAAGCTGCAAATAACGCTGGGCAAGCTGCAAATGACGCTTAAAGGTAAGTGTTTTTTTTTCCTAAACTTCCCTCCTAAAACTTTTTTTCTTTAAAATGCCCTCCTAAACTTGGGGTGCGTGTTATACGCCGGTGCGTGTTATACGCCGATAAATACGGTAATCAATAATTATGCTAAGCGTATTTGATAGTATGTGGTTAGTAGAACCTCCAAATACTAAAGATATAGATATTTTCACTAAGCTACAATACACAGTATAAAATAAAATATATTAATTTACAGAGAAGCAGCAAAACACATGTGAGACACCTAGTGGGTGAAGGTGCTATTACCTTAAAATCATTAGACTCCTGGGAAAGGCAATCGTTACATTTTGCCTGCCAATAGGAAAGGAACACATACCTTTTGGGCTGAACATATTACAAGTTTTATTAGCTTATTGTTATGAGGGGCATTTAAGAGACAAGAAAGATACCATTGAGGACAAGAGCTCAGGGACCCACCCTGGAAGGAAGCTCAGGGACCCACCCTGGAAGGAAGCTCAGGGACCCACCCTGGAAGGAAGCTCAGGGACTCACCCTGGAAGGAAGCTCAGGGACCCACCCTGGAAGGAAGCTCAGGGACCCACCCTGGAAGGAAGCTCAGGGACCCACCCTGGAAGGAAGCTCAGGGACTCACCCTGGAAGGAAGCTCAGGGACTCACCCTGGAAGGAAGCTCAGGGACCCACCCTGGAAGGAAGTTCAGGGACCCACCCTGGGGAAGGGACACTGGGAGAAAACATACACTCCCAGACAGACTGACACCCATGCACCATGCATGAATATATATTGTAACATTCAAGAAGATTCCTGAACCCGGCAGCCATCTTAAATCCTGGTAACCAGCAATCCAGACTAATAGCCATTTTGGAATGGGTAAATATGTCATGTTGATTTTATCTGGTATGTTCTCTTAACTATTGATGTATTGAATATTCTCTTATTGATAATCATTCTCCAGAATCAATAACCGCCTTTTAGATTTTTTTTTTCTCTAAAATTCAATTTTCATCCTATATTACATTTGCATAGTTACCAAAACAGACGGCTCGGGTTTTTCCGGCGCCGCTCGGTCTTTTCCCACGCCGCAGTCTTTCTAGGCGGCAAATTTAAATGTGGCTAACCTGCTAATGACACTGACAAGCTGCAAAACACACTGGACAAGCTGCAAATAACGCTGGGCAAGCTGCAAATGACGCTTAAATGTAAGTGTTTTTTTTTTCCTAAACTTCCCTCCTAAAACTTTTTTTCTTTAAAATGCCCTCCTAAACTTGGGGTGCGTGTTATACGCCGGTGCGTGTTATACGCCGATAAATACGGTAATCAATAATTATGCTAAGCGTATTTGATAGTATGTGGTTAGTAGAATCCCCAAATACTAAAGATATAGATTATTTTCACTAAGGTACAATACACAGTATAAAATAAAATATATTAATTTACAGAGAAGCAGCAAAACACATGTGAGACACCTAGTGGGTGAAGGTGCTATTACCTTAAAATCATTAGACTCCTGGGAAAGGCAATCATTACATTTTGCCTGCCAATAGGAAAGTAACACATACCTTTTGGGCTGAACATATTACAAGTTTTATTAGCTTATTGTTATGAGGGGCATTTAAGAGACAAGAAAGATACCATTGAGGACAAGAGCTCAGGGACCCACCCTGGAAGGAAGCTCAGGGACCCACCCTGGAAGGAAGCTCAGGGACCCACCCTGGAAGGAAGCTCAGGGACTCACCCTGGAAGGAAGCTCAGGGACCCACCCTGGAAGGAAGCTCAGGGACCCACCCTGGAAGGAAGCTCAGGGACCCACCCTGGAAGGAAGCTCAGGGACTCACCCTGGAAGGAAGCTCAGGGACTCACCCTGGAAGGAAGCTCAGGGACCCACCCTGGAAGGAAGTTCAGGGACCCACCCTGGGGAAGGGACACTGGGAGAAAACATACACTCCCAGACAGACTGACACCCATGCACCATGCATGAATATATATTGTAACATTCAAGAAGATTCCTGAACCCGGCAGCCATCTTAAATCCTGGTAACCAGCAATCCAGACTAATAGCCATTTTGGAATGGGTAAATATGTCATGTTGATTTTATCTGGTATGTTCTCTTAACTATTGATGTATTGAATATTCTCTTATTGATAATCATTCTCCAGAATCAATAACCGCCTTTTAGATTTTTTTTTTTTCTCTAAAATTCAATTTTCATCCTATATTACTTTTGCATAGTTACCAAATTTTATTAACAAACAAATGTCTAATTTATTTTCGCATTGTTGAACGTTACTTACCTGCAGCATAGTAACGGCTGGGTGTGTGAAATACAGACGTTCTGTTATATTGTCAAGTATAAGGTTATTGATTCTACTAAGAAGTTATCATGGTGATATTGTGTCCAAGGTACTACTACGCTCAGTTTAGGGTATTTCCATTAATTGTCAAAATGTTCAAGTAATGCAATCTGTATTTTAATTTCATGTAAATATTTGTTTTCTGTCAACCAATAAATGTAACTATTTCGTATGATCACTCGTCTCCGTGAATAAGTTTCACATATATAGAATGTGTCATATAGATTGATTCTGTATCTTAAAAATATCTTCGTTCAAAATTACTTAATAAAATGTGCGGGAAACTGTCCTTAAAAAGCACAACAGAGTCCTCTGTGTGACAGCAGTGCGGGGAGAAGTTCCCGTACCGGCTGTCACTTTAGAGTTCTGTCCTTTGCCGATGTCGGCTTGTAGTTTTCAATGAACTCCCACACCTCTGCTGAGCTCTCTGGTAGATGATTGGTTCTTCCTGTCACTGTAACTGTCTTCCCGTATAATGTACAGGCAGACAGATTACACGGACAGTCTGCACGAGTCCTGCATAGCACCAGCCATCACCACATCATGGCTGCAATACTTTCCCGGCTCCTAAAAAAAATAACAAATTAAAATTTCTTTACCTGCAGAAAATGTGCATTTATTATTGTTTATAAAAGGTGAACTTTTCCTTTAATGAAGAGGACACCAGAGCGTGATTTGTCTGCTCAGCATGCGCTTGTACTGAGCACCCAAGATATAAAATTCCCCGACATTCTTAAAAGCACCTCAGATTTATATACAGTTTTGGTTTAAAAAAATAAATTATTTTATCAGAACAAGGAGATTGTCATAAGAGGCGAGGAGATTGGGACCCCAATTTAGTCCTTTAAGCAACTAGTTTTGTTTTTAATTTCAAACACCCCTGGAACTGTTTCTTCCATGATGAAGATCAGCCATGGAGTATATCTGAGGTGTATATCAGGGTGTGCTTCTTCCCCACATGAGAGCTGTGATGTCCAGCAACATTCATATAGAAGACATTTCCCACACTCAAGGCACTAATACACCTCAAGGGTTGTGTGGGATCCCCGATGTACAGGAAGACAGGACTTCAGTGAGGAACAATTCCCTCACTCAGGACAGGAATACGGCTTCTCCCCCGTGTGAGATCTCTGATGTGTGGAAAGATAGGACTTTGCTGAAAAACATTTCCCACACTCAGGGCAGGAATACGGCTTCTCTCCTGTGTGAGATCTCTGATGTGTGGAAAAATGGGACTTCCGTGAAAAACATTTCCCGCACTCAGGACAGGAAAACGGCTTCTGACCCGTGTGAGATCTCTGATGTCTGAAAAGTTTGGACTTCTCTGAAAAACATTTCCCGCACTCAAGACAGGAATACGGCTTCTCCCCCGTGTGAGATCTCTGATGTGTGTCAAGATTGGACTTTACTGAAAAACATTTCCCACACTCAGGGCAGGAATACGGCTTCTCTCCTGTGTGAGATCTCTGATGAGTGTAAAGATTGGACTTTCGTGAAAAACATTTCCCACACTCAGAACAGGAATACGGCTTCTCCCCTGTGTGATATCTCTGATGTGTGTCAAAAGAAGACTTATCTGAAAAACATTTCCCGCACTCAGAACAGGAATACGGCTTCTCCCCTGTGTGAGATCTCTGATGTGTGGAAAGATGGGACTTCTGTGAAAAACATTTACCGCACTCAGGACAGGAATGTGGCTTCTCTCCTGTGTGAGATCTTTTATGCCTATTAAGATAGGATTTATAATGGAAACACTTCCCGCACTCAGTACAGGAAAGCCTCTTCTCTGTTGGAAGGACGGCACCGTCCCTCACAGTCTGAGGTTCCTCAGGATAAGAGGAATACGATGGTCCATCTACACTGTGTGGTGCCGGATGGACATTTGCTGTAGCCAAGTTTTCTCCTGGACTATTCCTGTTATGAGAACTCTGATGTGTGAAAAGTTGTGACTTTAGTACAAAGCATTTCCCACACTTAGGACAGGAATATGGCTTCTCCCCCGTGTGAGATCTTTGATGTGTGTAAAGATGGGACGCCTTTGAAAAACATTTCCCACACTCAGGACAGGAATACGGCTTCTCCCCCGTGTGAGATCTCTGATGTGTGTAAAGATGGGACGCCTGTGAAAAACATTTCCCGCACTCAGGACAGGAATACGGCTTCTCCCTCGTGTGACATCTTATATGCACATTAAGTTTGGATTTAGAAGGGAAACACTTCCCGCACTCAGTACAGGAAAGCTTCTTCTCTGTTGGAAGGACGGCACCGTCCCTCACAGTCTGAGGTTCCTCAGGATAAGAGGAATACGATGGTCCATCTACACTGTGTGGTGCCGGATGGACATTTGAGGTAGTCGGGTTTTCTCCTGGACTATACTGTGTGATGTCCTCATCTTCTACTTTACAGTCTGGAGACAAAGTGAGACAATCCTCTGAGGTTTTCCTCATCTCCCGTCCATCTACTAAAATAGGAATACAAAGATTATTACTAGACATGAGCTGATTGATTCCTGCTGTGCTCCAATCAGATCATCAGATATAAAATGTCCAGCTGGTAGGAAATGGGTGTAACAAAAGAGAATCCATATTATGTGTATATATAGCAGTGGGTAGAGGGGAGAGAGCAGAAGTCAGGACTGTGTAATGTACAACATATTGTATAAGATACAACAGATAGGACTATATAGTATCAGAATGATGTAATGTACACCATAGAGTATATAGTGCAGGGGTCAGGAGTATGTAATGTACAATATAAATTATACAGTGTAAGGGTCAGGACTCATAATATTGGTATTCAGTAATCAGTGGAAGATTAAATGTTTACATGAGACAAGTTGCAGAGGTCCCACACCGCTGCCTCCCATCTCCTGAGACTGCACTCAGTGACTTGGGTCTGAGACTATACAGACATATCCCTCCACCCGGCACAGCCAGCAGACAACAGAACAAGTAA
The DNA here is from genome assembly GCA_028564925.1 of Lithobates sylvaticus. NCBI lineage: Eukaryota > Metazoa > Chordata > Amphibia > Anura > Ranidae > Lithobates > Lithobates sylvaticus. Next base: position 557,665,713 of record CM053028.1, on the reverse strand, counting down.
CCCTGGGGGAGATTGTTCTGTCAGAGATCATGCTATACCTGGGCATGAGGTAGAAGACCAAAGCACATGCCCAAGGTGCCTAGGTAGAGCAACATTTATGGTGAAAATCCACCTTTTTCTGCCAGCTGAACCCCAGAATTTCCATAAATGATTTCTAGATCCATAAATTGTGTCTGCAGCACAGAGGAGGATTATCACCCAGTCCCCGCCCTACTCTGGACCAATCAGTGAGCAGTATGGGTGGAGGAATGTATTTAGTGTTAATGACCCACCTGTGCTGATCTCTGTAGGAGTGTCCTCCTCTATAAATGTCCCCGTTATTCCATCCTCCTCCATAGACTGCTGATCATCCCTCACATACCTCTCTTCTTCTTCTGATTTAACCTCAAATTCTATATCGATTGGATCTCCACTCTAAATCAAGAAAATCAAAGTGAATATCATCTGTAAACAATAAGATTTACTATTATGACATCACATAAAAAATCCACATATCATCTCTAGGAGTCCATGTTCTAGGTGCTCCATCCCACCAACCTTGTAACAGTGGGGGATGGTGTGATCTTCCTGTGTGGAATCCCGGGAATACAGAGGACGGGGACATCTCTCTGGTGGGTTTCTGTAGCTGGATGACTCCACCATGGTGTCCTGGTACAGATCTTTGTGTTCTTTTAGAGACTCCTCCATCACCCCATCCTCATCATCCTCCTCTTTTATCTCTTCTTTAACCTCAACTTTAGAATCTCTCAGGTTTCCACTCTGAATATAAAATAAAAATGACATCAATGGTAACAATGCAGATAATGTACAGATCCTAATGATACTATCAGTGATTGTTCCTCATCTACCTGATGATGGTGGGGGATGGTGTGATCTTCCTGTGTGTAATCCCGGGAATACAGAGGACGGGGACATCTCTCTGGTGGGTTCCCATTACTGGATCCATCTGTAGGAAACACACACACTGACTGAATACATTGTTTCTATGTGTTTATCAGATGATGGGGGATCTAGGTGGAGCCTCCGTACTGCTCTCTCCTTTACAATAAAGTCTCCTCTTACCCGGTGATGTGAGGGCCGGCTGATTGTCCATCATGACGTCCTTGTAGAGATCCTTGTGTCCTTCTAAATACTCCCACTCCTCCACGGAGAAATAGACAGTGACATCCTGACACCTTATAGGAACCTGACACACACAATGATACAGTCACCATCCAGACACATCCCTTGTCTGTTACTGGATAATGTCCCAGAATGCCCAGCACCGCTCACCTCTCCTCCATCATCTCTCTGGTGACTTCTAGAATCTTCTTTGTATTTCTCTATTCTATCAGGGAGGGAGGTGGAGGCAATGTGATGGTCATATGATCTCCAGACTTCACAGGAGGAAAACTCTAGATCTGAACACAAATAGTAAAATGAAATGTTATTCCCAGAATCCTCCTCACCTCTCCATTCAGGTCTCCATTTTATTAAAGCCCAACTTCAGACTGAGATATAGTTTTCCCACACAGGACCCCCACACTATGCAGGATAAAAGCTTGTAGCAGGCATTCTGATGTCATTACATACAATGCAGGGCCAACAGTCCACATTTCTAGAAAAGATGTCAAGGGTCCGCCCACATCCTAAGAGCATCAGAAAAAAGTCAGATAGAGGGACATTGGGGGGAGGAGCTGTGAGGTTAGTGTGATGTCATAGGACATATAGACTCTGGATGGAGGGACATTGGGGGGGGGAGCTGTGAGGTCAGTGTGATGTCATAGGACATATAGACTCTGGATGTAGGGACATTGGGAGGAGGGGCTGTGAGGTCAGTGTGATGTCATAGGACATATAGACTCTGGATGGATGGACCTTGGGAGGAGGAGCTGTGAGGTCAGTGTGATGTCATAGGACATATAGTCTCTGGATGGAGGGACATTGGGAGAAGGAGCTGTGAGGTCAGTGTGATGTCATAGGACATATAGACTCTGGATGGAGATACATTGGGAGGAGGAGCTGTGAGGTCAGTGTGATGTCATAGGACATATAGACTCTGGATGGAGGAACATTGGGAGGAGGAGCTGTGAGGTCAGTGTGATGTCATAGGACATATAGACTCTGGATGGAAGGACATTGGGAGGAGGAGCTGTGAGGTCAGTGTGATGTCATAGGACATATAGACTCTGGATGGAGGGACATTGGGAGGAGGAGCTGTGAGCTCAGTGTGATGTCATAGGACATATAGACTCTGGATGGAGGGACATTTGGATGGGGGATTTGAGGGGTCCTCTATAGGAGGCTCCCATACAAACCAAATCATTGTTCCTGGGTGTGTCCTTCCTCTCCTAAACTGAAGAGTGATCTTTGACCTTTACCATACAGAAATCTGTCAGGAATCTGTGTAGTAAGCTCTCATGTGATCAGGTGACGTGCGGAGGAACGGAGTGTAAACAGCAGACAATTTTCTCCAGAGCTCCTAATGGTGAGGATGGATTTTGCTGAGTGCTGGTGCCAAGTTTCCACCCCCCCAGGATCACTGCAGGTGTGGAGAAAAGCTGTGTAAGAGGATATGGAGGAGAGATGAGGAGGAGATCCAGGAATCAGGATAAAGGTCAGGACAAGCAACAGACGAGCGCATCCAAGAGATGAAGCCGGGGTCACTACACAGAAAATCATTCCAAGGAAACAACAGGCAGGACGAGGAATAGCAAGAAGGAGCTCAGAGACAAATGAGAATATTGCTCAGCCAATGGGAGATTATCTCAGAATGACTTACATAATGAAGGAGATGAGGGGGAGGGGAGGAAGTCACTTAAAGCAGGGCTTGATAAATTTGCTTTGAATCTAGGAGTCAGCTGAAATAGCTAGGAGACAGATTTTTAGAGCAGTGTGGGTTGTCAGCACCAGGGTCCAGGCAAGTAATGTGTCAGTAATCTGTGAGGTGCAGAACTTTGGACATGGCGTACAGGGTGCATGAGCTGAATGCATGACATGTGGTGATGGATACCGGAGAAGACTGTAGGTCACTGCAGGGGTGCAGTGTGCAGAATGCAGGACAGGGGGTGCAGGGTACCAGTGTAGGATGCAGGACATGTGGTACAGGGTGCACAATGCAGGACATGGGGAGCCGAGTGCAGAATGCAGGACATGGGGTACAGGGTACAAGAGATGGGTGCAGCACATGGGTGCAGGGGGAAGGGTACAGTGTGCAGAACGTGGGGTGCAGGACATGTGGTACAAAACACAGGACATGGGGTGCAGAATGCAGGACATGGGGTGCAGGGTACCGGAGAAGGGTGCAGGACATGAGATGCAGGGGGAAGGGTACAGTGTGCAGAATGTGGGGTGTAGGACATGTGGTACAGAACACAAGACAAAGGGTGCAGGACATGGGATTCGGGGGTAAAAAACATGGGGTGCAGAAAGCAGGACATAGGGTGGAGGGTGGCGTTCAGAGGACATGGGGTGCAGTACACAGGACACGGAGTGCAGAATGCAGGACATGGGGTGCAAGGGAAAGGTGCAGAATTCAGGACAGTAATACAACCCCCCCTCCCCCTGTGTCCTCCTGCATGTCCTGTACATCTCCCCCAGCAGTGTGTGAGAGCAGAGTGGATGGAGAGGACATCTTGTGTACATAAAGCAGCATGTCCCTCCCTGGCTGGTTTCTTAGCTGGCTGATTTGCAGGCTTGTCCTGGTTACTCCTGTAAGGACTCTGTAGTCCTGTTTCTCAGCACCTTGTGGGGATCTTTGTGGCAGTGCCGAGGAGGCGCCATGTTGGAGATTCGGTCCCGCTCCTTCCTCTCTGTTCTGCCGGAGGGCTCTGCAGGGACACAGGCAGCTGTGGGTGGAAGCAGGAGCCGATGGTGACAGTAATGCGGCCGCGGAAAGGAGAAAGATTGGCAGCGGGAGCTCAGTGAGATGAGTCCTCTCATGCCGCTGTCCTGTCCAGTCCACCCCTGACTTCACAGGTCGGGTGCCATCATCTCCCCCTCCTCCCCTCACCCTCCCGCCTGGCCCCGCTCCGAGACACATTCCTGTCTGAATAATGTGTCCGGGTTTCAGGCAGAAACATTATTCAGACTAACAGTGAGAATGGGTTGACAAGAGCCCAGGGGCCAGGACGCCATTTCTAGTCACCATGGTGACCTGGGATTTGTTGAGCCCTGACTTATGGTCCATCCATGTGTGGTCACTGCCGGATAAAAGTCACTTGATCAGCGGCTGCAGCCAATAGCTTCATCAATGATCTGTATTCTGAGAGCGGAGGAGCGCCCCCCATTGTCAGAATACAATAGTGCAGCGGGGAGGATTCCCCCATCCCCCTCCAATGTGTGGATGGGGGAATCTCTTCAGTTTTTTCCTTTCATCCCACTGGCTGAACGATAAAACTGAACCATATATGGCCAGCTTTGGAAGGAAGATATATAAATCATTAGTGATGGGCTCCGGTGTGTTGTAAACCCCACATTCCCGATTCCACCAAGAAGCCGACACTGCACAGCGCTAATCACAGGCAGTGAGACATTTCCCGATCTGTACAGCTGAGGACCAGGAAAGGTCTCACTGCCTGTGATTAGCGCTGTGCAGTGTCGGCTTCCTGGTGGGATCGGGAATGTGGGGTTTCCCACACACTGGAGTCAATCACTATTCATCATCAACTGATCCCCCCTGAAGGGGTTAATCTACAGATTTCCACACTATATATGTGTGTATCATCATCTGCTGGAGATAAAAGACATCACAGTGACTATGGAGGAAGAGGACGGACATGACGGGGGTTACTGGGTGTAAATAGAAAATAAGATCTTATTACCTCGTCTGCTGCGTCTTCCAGCAATGTATCCTCTCTACTTCCTCCCGACTCACCTCTCACCCGGAACTTCCTGTCTGTACCTGACATCACTTCCTGTCTTCCGAGAGTGGAGCTCCACATTTGACAGGAAACATGTGGCCTCCACTCCACTGTTTTTGTTGTTTTTTGTTTTTTGTTTAATGAACTTTAATGTAACAAACATTCAATAGACATTAGAAACAATGTTTCCGGTCACATCTGCATTTCCTGATGGTATCTGGTTGCAGACTGGAGCTCCACTCTGCACAGGAGTCATGTGACCTCCACAGATTTTTTTTTTTTATATCAACTTTAACCCTTTCGATGCCAGAGTCGTTATTGCATTTTCTGCACACATTTAAAAAAAAATCACGGTAGGCCTGAAGATTACATAAAAACCCCAAAAAACATGATATATTTTCTGAAAACAGACACCCTAGAGAATGAAATAGTGGTAGTTCCAATATTTTATGTCACACAATATTATCGTAGGAAACTTTTTGGTAAAATATAAAAGCTGAGGTTGCACCGAGTAAAGAGATACCCAACATGTCACACCTTAAATTTGTGTTTGCCCGTTAAATGGTGACAAACTTCAGTACATTATATTTTCTATAGGTGATAAAGAAAAGCCCCCTATAGGTCATCAGTTTAGTGTTACGGAGGAGGTCTGGTGATAAAATTATCGCTCTCATTCCGGCGTGTGCAGCGATATGTAACAAGTGTATCGCAATAAATGTTTTCAAGTGTAGGCACCATCAACGCTTGTGCTTACATTCATGCGTGTGTATATATGGGGGTGGGGGGCTTTAAAATATTTTTTTGGGGGGGGGACTTTATGTGCTTGGGTGTAACTTTATTATTTTTTTTGTTTAACCACTTCAGCCCCGGACCATTTGGCAGCCAAAGGACCAGAGGTCTTTTTTCAATTTCGCACTGCACTGCTTTAACTGGTAATTGCGCGGTCATGCAATGTTGTAACCAAACGAAATTTATCTCCTTTACTTCCCACAAATAGAGCTTTCTTTTGATGGTATTTGATTGCCTCTGTGATTTTTATTTTTTGCGCTATAAACGGAAAAAGACCGCAAATTTTGAAAAAACAAAGATATTTTCTACTTTTTGTTATAAGAAAAATCCAATAAACTCCATTTTAGTCAAACATTTGGGCCAAAATGTATTCAGCCACATGTCATTAGTAAAAAAAAAATGCCAATAAGCGTATATTTATTGGTTTGCGCAAAAGTTATAGCGTCTACAAACTAGAGTACATTTTCTGGAATTTACACCGCTTTAATTTATGACTGCCTATCTCATTTCTTGAGGTGCTAAAATGGCAGGGAAGTACAAACCCCCCCCAAATGACCCAATTTTGGAAAGTAGACACCCCAAGCTATTTGCTGAGAGGCATGTTGAGCCCATTGAATATTTTTTTTTTTTTGTCCCAAGGGATTGAATAAAGACAAAAAAAAAACAAAAAAACAAAATACTCACAATACCTCTCAGCAAATAGCTTGGGGTGTCTACTTTCCAAAATGGGGTCATTTGGGGGTGGTTTGTGCCATCTGGGCATTCCATGGCCTCCGAAACTGTGATTGGCAGTGAGGAGTGAAATAAAAAAAATTACACCCTTAGAAAGCCTGAAGGCGGTGCTTGGATTTTGGGGTCCCGTACGCGGCTAGGCTCCCAAAAAGTCCAATACATGTGGTATCCCCGTACTCAGGAGAAGCAACAGAATGTATTTTGGGGTGTATTTCCACATATGCCCATGGCATGTTTGAGCAATATATCATTTAGTGACAACTTTTTGTAAAAAAAATTATTATTTTTTTTTTTTTTTATTATTCAATCTCTTGGGACCAAAAAAAAAAATATTTAATGGGCTCAACATTGCTCTCAGCAAATAGCTTGGGGTGTCTACTTTCCAAAATGGGGTCATTTGGGGGGGGGGGTTTGAACTGTCCTGGCATTTTATGCACAACATTTAGAAGCTTATGTCACACATCACCCACTCTTCTAACCACTTGAAGATAAAGCCCTTTCTGACACTTTTTGTTTACATGAAAACATATTTTTTTTTTGCAAGAAAATTACGTTGAACCCCCAAACACTATATATATTGTTAAAGCAAAGGCCCTACCGATTAAAATGGTGGGTGTTGCATTTTTTTTTCCACACAGTATTTGCGCAGCGATTTTTAAAACGCATTTTTTTGTGGAAAAAATACACTTTTTTTATTTTAATGCACTTAAACACACTATATTGCTCAAATTTTTGATGAAATAAAAAATATGATCTTAGGCCGAGTACATGGATACCAAACACGACATGCTTTAAAATTGCGCACAAACACGCAGTGGCGACAAACTACATACATTTTTAAAAGCCTTTAAAAGCCTTTACAGGTTACCACATTAGATTCACGGAGGAGGTCTACTTCTAAAATTACTGCCCTCGATCTGACCTTCGCGGTGATACCTCACATGCATGGTGCAATTGCTGTTTACATATGACGCCAGACCAACGCTTGTGTTCGCCTTTGCGCAAGAGAAGGGGGGGCAGGGGTGATTTTTTTTTTTTTTTAGTTTTTCTTTTTTTTTATTTAGCTTTTTTATTTTATTTTTAAAACTGTTCCTTCCATTTTTTTTTTTTTAGTTGTCATTTTTATTGTTATCGCAGGGAATGTAAATATCCCCTATGATAGCAATAGGCAGTGACAGGTACTCTTTTTTTGAAAAAATTGGGGTCTATTAGACCCTAGATCTTTCCTCTGCCCTCAAAGCATCTGACCACACCAAGATCGGTGTGATAAAATGCTTTCCCAATTTCCCAATGGCGCGGTGGGTATGCCCACCATTAGAATACCTCCCTTCATCCACCCACTTCTAATGATGGGCATACATGCACCATTTATATATGCCGAAGCATGGGGGCATCCTCCCGCAAAAAAAGTTATGCCACGTACACATGGTCGGACTTTTTTCGACCGTATGTACGTGGCATTAGGAGCAAAATCGCTCCTCCGCCCTCTGCTGCCCCCCATGCTTCGGCATATATGCTCTTTTTTTTAACTGTGGTGGTGAAATCACCTCCTACAGTGTTGGAGTCGCGGCTTTATGTATCGTGGGAGCAAACGCTGTTGCTGTCAAGATAAATAAATCCGTGCTGCAACTGAATGGCGCACCTGAAAACAAAAAAACTGGTTAACAATAAAACATACCTGAAAAGCAAGCATGATAAAACATAATAAAACATTGCAGAATAGAATAGAGTAAAAAAGAGCAACAATAGAGAGAGAGAGAGAGAGAGAGTAACAATAAAACGACAACTATTTTTGGTTTTTTATTTTATATTTTTTTTGGGGGGGGGGTTTTTTTTTTTTTTTTTTGTACTTTTTTTTTAATTTTTTTTTTTTTACACTTTTTTTTTTAACTATAACTATAATTTTAACTGTAACGGTCGGTCTCAAAATGCGATGGCATTCTTGAGACCCTGTAACTATAATTTTAACTGCAACGGTCGGGTCTCAAAATGCGATGGCATTCTTGAGACCCTGTGAAAGTGTATCCTAGCCTGTGAAATGCTGTACCCTACGCTAATACCTCACTAAGCATTCACCAATGCAGAGACCAGGATTGTCAGGACAGCGTGGACAATAATAACGGGTGTCACGCCTACATCCGCGCTTGCTACAGACACGACATCTTTTTTGGGGGGCTCGTTGGGTAGGGGTACTCTGGAGGGCATAAGGAAAATGCCTCTCATGCAGCCGGCTTACTGCATTTGGTAGGCGATGTTGAGGTGTGGAATCGCCTGGATACAGGAGTTCATGACAACCGCTCCCTGGAATTCAAGGAAGGGTAACGTCCCGCCTGAAGCTCCGTATAGCACATGAGCATTCAGCAAAGCCAATTGGAACAAATAAATAGACACTTTTTTGTACCAGGGTCTAGCCTTACGGGCAACTAGGTACGGCGCCAACAACTGGTCGTTGAGGTCCACCCCCCCCCATATTAAGGTTGTATTCGTGGACACAGAGGGGTTTCGTCACAACACCAGCCGCCGTACGAATTTGGACTGTCGTGTCTGCATGAAGGGAGGTAAGAACGAAAACATTCTTATTATCCCTCCACTTCATAGCGAGCAAGTTATTACACTTCAAGCAGGCTCTCTCCCCCAGCCTAAGACGGGAATCTACAAGCCGCTGGGGAAAGCCCCGGCGATTAGGTCGCACGGTGCCACATGCTCCAATCTGCTGATCAAACAAGTGACTAAACAGTGCCACGCTCGTGTAATAATTGTCCACGTACAAGTGGTACCCCTTTCCGAATAAGGGTGACACCAAGTTCCACACTATCTTGCCAGCGCTCCCTATGTAATCTGGACAGTTCTCCGGCTCTACGTAACTATCTTTTCCCTCATAAACCGAAAAGCTCCACGTATAGCCTGTTGCCCTGTCACAGAGCTTGTAGAGCTTGACCCCGTATCTGGCACGCTTGCTGGGAAGGAACTGTTTGAAAGACAAGCGGCCAGAAAACTTAATCAGGGACTCGTCAACGCAGACAACTTGATTGGGCGTAAACAAGGCTGCAAAACATTGGTTGAAGTGGTTTATGAGGGGCCGAATTTTGTAGAGCCGATCAAATTCAGGGTCTCCACGAGGACGACAAAGTTCATTGTCACTGAAGTGCATGAACCGCAAAATCATCTCGTATCGTGCCCTGGACATGGAGCAAGAGAACACGGGCATTTGGTGGTGCGGTGAGGTGGACCAATAAGACCTCAGAGTCGGGAATTTATGTATGCCCATGTTGAGGGAAAGGCCCAGAAAGGTCTTAAATTCGGAAACCGTAATTGGTTTCCAATCTCTGGCAAGGGAAGGCAACTGGGGATTAGCGGCGATGTATTGACCAGCGTATATATTACTTTGGTCCACAATAGATCTATAGAGATCTTCCGTGAAAAACAGCGAATAAAAAATCGGATGGCTTAAAATCAGCTGTTTCCACCTGAATACCGGGTTGGCCAGTGAATGGGGGAAGTACGGGTCCTGCAGAAGTGGTGGGCACCCAATCAGGATTGGCGAATTCTGCAGGAAGGACACTATGTGATCGACGGACCTGCCTTTGTCTTCTTCTTGGTGGCAGTGGGACACTACTTGTGCTTGCCACCTCGCCAGCTTGAACTGCACTTATGGGACTCGCCACGTCACCAAGTGTTACTGCAGTGCTGGTTTGACTACGTCCAGGGTGTACTAGGCCGTTGGTGCTTGCCAGTTCACCAGAAGGAATAGCGGCGCTAGTACTTCTCTGCTCCATACGAGAGACCTGCGGTTCCTGCACCTCAACAACAGCAGAAGATCGGGTACGCCTGACCTTAGCAGGGACCTCACCTTCGTCGTCAGAGCTATCTGTCATGGAGCCGCTGTCGTCTACTGGATCGTATTCTGAGCCTGATTCTGACAGATTCTGACAGATGAGTGACCTCCTCTTCACTCTCTGACATACTCAGAAACAAGTAGGCCTGTTCACTAGTGTACTTGCGATTTGCCATTTTGGGCTCTAAATTTAGTAGTACACTAGTGAGATTCACAGGAAAAAAAGCTCCTAGGCTGCTGAACAGGGGCAGAAAAATTGGGCTTAGGCGGCGGTGGTGGTGGTGCCACAACACTGTAACCCCTCACAGATTCTGTTGTTGAGCGCAGGAACGAGCCCTGCTGTGAAATATTAGATCAAAAATTGTAATTATGCTCCCCTGTTAAACAGGGGCAGAAAAATTGGGCCTTATGTGGCGGTGGTGGTGACACAACACTGTAAAGCCTCACAGATACTCTTGTTTAGCGCAGGAACAGGCCCTGCTGCGAAATATTACAGCTAAAAATTTAATTACGCGCCCCTGTTAAACAGGGGCAGAAAAAATTGGGCTTTAGGCACTGGTGCTGGTGCCCAGAACCAAAAATGTTCTTAGAAGCTATCAACATGAACATTCAGTAGGAATAGAATAGTCACTCAGCAGAACAGGATAGTCACTTAGCATCAGCATAGGCAGTCTTCAAAGGAATCTCACATTCATAAAAAAAAATGATCGGTTACATCAGCATCAGGTGCTTGGTAGCTGGTGATCCAAGACTGATTCATTTTTATGAAGGTGATCAGTTACAAAGCCTGCAGCAGCACTGAATGTGCAGTCAGATAGAATGCTGGATGCAGGACAGGCCAGTAGCTAGATTGCATACTGTGCAAGCTCTGGCCAGTGATCCATCCTCAAGACCCAGTAACCCAGAGGATTTTGAGTTGGAAAGGTCTCCAAGTCTGATCTTGCCCCTAGTTATTCCTGCACATGTAAATCAGACAGTGGCGATGGTTGCTGGAACCGATCAGACCTTGGGGCTGCGGACTAAAAAATTGTCTGAATGCATCTGTGACTGATCAAAGCCTCAGCAACACATTTTCCAGGAAGACCAGGAAATTAGAACCTCCCAGGCTCTGGAAACGCATTGCACAAACCTTTCTGCAAGGCCTCCCGAAGATATTTCATCCTCTGCTCCCTCTGCGAAGGCTGGATAAGTTCCGCAACCTTACCCTTGTAACGTGGATCAAGAAGGGTTGCTAGCACTGATCCCTCTCCTTGATACCACAAATCTACGGGTCCTATTGCAGGCTTTGCAGGATCAGGGAGGCCATGCAGCGTAGGTTTGCTGAGGCATTCAGTCCAGAGTCCTCTGGGTCACTAAGGACGACATGATCGGCAGCCACCTCCTCCCAGCCACTTGCAAGTCTATGGGTTTCTGGGGACTGAGAAATATCCCTTGAAAACTGCTGCTGATGCTGAGTTCCAGTCTCCACCTCCATGCTGACACAATCCTCATCCTCCTCCTCCTCTTCCTGTGTGATAGGCGGGCTACTGTCTGGATAAAGGGGGCCCTGAGAGGTAAAAAAGTCCTCTTCCTCACTCTGTTCTGCCTCAAGTGCCCTTTCCATTATTCCATGCAGCGTGTGCTCCAACGGGAAGACAAGAGGGACAGTATCACTGATGCATGCACTGTCACTGCCCACCATCCTTGTGGCCTCCTCAAATGGTGACAGGACAGCGCATGCATCCTTGATCATTAGTCACTGGCGTGGCAAAAAAAGGCAAGCTCCCCTGACCCTGTCCTGGTGCCATACTCGCACAGGTACTCATTGATGACCCTCTGCTGCATGTGCAGCCGCTGCAACATTGCTAACATTGAGTTCCACCTGGTGGGCATGTCACAGATGAGGCGGTTCTTGGGCAGGTTGCATTAATTTTGAAGGTCAGCCAGCCAAGCACTGGCATTATATGACCCGCGAAAATGCCCACAGACTTTCCTGGCCTGCCTCAGGAGATCCTGTAAGCCAGGGTACCTGCACAATAACCGCTGCACCACCAAATTAAGGACATGAGCAAAACAGGGAACATGGGTCAAGCGTCCCTGTCGGAGGACAGAGAGGAGGTTGGTGCCATTGTCGCAAACCACCATTCCTGGCTGAAGCTGGCATCTTCGTCAACCATCTATCTAAACCTGCCCCTGCATAGCTGCCTCTGCCCCTGTGTGGCTCCTGTCCCTTAAGCAGACACACTCAAGCACTGCATGGCATCTTTTTGCCTGAGTGGTTGCGTATCCCCTAGACGGCCTACGGAGCCTACTGGTTCCGAGGACAAATCTTCATAGGAAGAGGCCATAGAGGAAGAAGAAGAGGAGGGGGTGGAGGAGAGAGGTGTGGCAGAATCACCACTACCATCATTTTGGTGGCGTGCTGGCGGAAAAAGCTCCAACATTACTGCACCCAGTCCTGCATCCTTCACAGCTTCCAGGAGAGTTACCCAGTGCGCCGTGAAAGAAAGGTAAATGTCCCTGTCCATGCCTACTGGACCATGAGTCCGTGGTAATATGCACCTAACCACTGACCGCCCTGTCCAACGAGACCAAGACATTGCTTTCCACATGCCGGTGGAGAGCCAGAATGGCCTTCCAAGAAAAAAAAATGTCGGTTGGGAACCTGTCACTGAGCTACCGCACATTACACAAAAGGGGGCAGAGTCTACCAGCTGAAAAGGCAGCAGTTGCAGTGCTAGCAATTCATCCAAAGTAGCATTTAGCCGCTGAGCATGTGGATGGCTGGGACCAAATTTCTTTTGACGGTTTAGCAACTGGGGCAGGGAAATTTGCCTGCTACAATCGGATTTAGGTGTACCGCTAGCAGATTGCCGCAAGTGCTTGGGACACCTAATTCTACACCTTCATTCCTCTCAGTGCAGGTCTCTGAGAGGACTGAAGGTATAGTGGGGCTGTAGATCCCAGCTGATGAGGAGCAAGGAGAGGTCCGCCTTGTATTTTGGTGTGGGTCTTTTAAGTGCTGTTGCCAACGGACTGCATGTGAGCTCGACATATGTCTGGTCAAGCATGTGGTGCCCAACCAGCTCCTGTTTTGGCCACGCTTGATACGCTTCAGACATATGTTGCAAACAGCAACGATGCGATCTGCTGCACACATCTCAAAAAAGGCCCACACCAAATAACTTTTGAAAATATGCGCAGAGTCAGCAGTGCCCTGCACATGCAGAGCTCTGCGGTGTGATGCAGTCGGTTGGCTTTCCTTAAGCTGGCCCCTGGATGGCATCCTGCCTCATTGGAGATGTGCCTTCTCCTCTCTCCTATCAGGCACCCACGTAGAGTCAGTGACCTCATCATCCCCTCCCTCCTCGCCACTGGAGCAAACCTGGCAGTATGCTGCAGCTGGGGGAAATGACTGCCAGTTTCTTGTCCTTCTTGGGCACCCCTCTCTCTGGGCTCACGTTACTGCCTTCATCCTCAACCTGGGTACCATCATCAGAGCCTTCAAAATGCTACAGTGTTACCTGACACTGTGGTCAAACAGTTCGGGGGACTCCTCAGGACATGATGGTGGGGCTAGGGAAGGAGTGACTGATGCCATTAAGCCGATGGAATAGGTCACTTTTGCAGCTGCATTGGCATACAAACTTCTCTTAGCCTGGGTGACAGAGGATGAGGAGGATGAGGACGGCTTTGTGATCCACTCTACCAACTCTTCTGCATGTTGTGGCTTAACATGGCCAGCTGTCGAATAAAGGACAATCGTGCCCCACAGCCATGTGCTAAGGATGCACCATGTCCATGATCAGCACTGTTGACTGTAGACACAGAGCCTGCTTGTCCACTTTTAGTAGCCTGTGAGCATCTGCCTTTCCTTGGTGGCCTTCCAGACATGCTGTAAAATTGGATTAGCAAAACACTGCCTGAAGTTTACTAGAAAAATTACACCAGGAATGGCCTGCAGCCAGGTATAGGCTTGACTAGACTAGAATGCAGTTGATATATATATATATATATATATGTAGGAGACTGTATATATATTTTTATGCACTGCAGATCATTGAATCACCTGCCTAAAAGTGTATTTAAAAACGTACACCAGGAATGGCCTGCAGTCAGATATAGGCTTGGCTAGACTAGAATGCAGTGGATATATATATATATATATATATATATATATATATATATATATATATATATATATTGGAGACTGTATATATATTTAATGCACTGCAGATCACTGAATCACTTGCCTGCCTGCCTGAAAGTGTATTTGGAAACGTACACCAGCAATAGCCTGCAGTCAGATCTAGCTACACAGGATACAGTGTATATATATATATATATATATATATATATACACAAAGCCGGGATGCCTTTGGCCAATTATGGCTGTCTTTGCTGACGGCGCTGTGATTCGCCAAAGCATGCGGGTCATAGTGCATGCTTGGCCAATCATCAGCCAGCAATGCACTGCTATGACGCAGTGCATTATGGGGCGTGATGCACCGCTCAAATTTGGCGCAAACTCCCCATAATGTTCGATCTTCGCCGAACGATCAAACAGCCGAAGTTCGAGTCGAACTCAGTGGAAGAAGTCATCACACCAGGATTCTAGATTGAAGGATCACTTGGAGGATCCTCTGAGGGGTGTGGGGATGCTCCACACTCCTTAGATTGTATCAGATTTTATGAAAGATTTGTATCTGCCTGTGTGTGTCCAGCCAGATAAATGTGGGAGAGTCTCCCTCCAGTGGTGGTCAGCAGTATTGCAGGCTGTGGGAACTGTATCATAGCTGGTTTATCTTCCCAAATTCCTCCTCCACCAATCAAGACTCTCACTTCAGTTAGCAAATCAAAATGGGCATGATTTCCTTGACATCTAACATTGGTGTCGGTGAGATAAAATCAGCCCCATTGTTGGTGTCTCATTGTTGATAAAAGTGGTAACTCACTGTTTACCATAGACAACAGATTTATAAAATAAGCCTCATTGTTGGTGTCAGTGAGATAAAATAAACCTCATTGTTGGTGTCAATGAGAATAAAGTGTAACTCCAGCCCAGCATTGGTGGTCAGTGGTGGTACTCATCTGATCACACACTCCCGCTGCCTCTCTGCTGATGTCGGAGTTCTACTATCACTGTCAGAAAGGAGATCACTGTTCCCCACAGTCTGCTATAATCAGTGATGTAAGTAACTGAGTTAAAATAAACTGAGTTTCGTAACTCAGTTACTTTAGAGGGTAACTAGTAATCTAACTGATTACTTTTCCCCTCATGGTAACTCAGTTCCCATTACTTTGGCTTAGTTACCCCAATTACATCTACCGCCACTAGATGGCAGTAGTGTAATTCCGGTGTCCTGCCAAAAAAGTTCCCCCGCCGGATAAGGACCCCCTGTACTGCGCAGGCGCAGCGCTTGCGCAGTACGAAGGACTACGGAGCTTCCGAAAATTGCCGAACCTAAAACAGCTCTGAGTGAACTCTACACCGCGCAGGCGCAGTTAACATGTAATTGTACGAGGCGATGCCGCACCCTCATGATGCTCGTGCTACTCTGCAAGGGGCGTCTATCGTGTAACTAAGGGGCGGGTCTTGTATTACTGTAACCAAGGGTCGCATTTATTATTATTGTTATATATTGAGCTCTGCCCATTAATTTAACATTCGCCCTCTTCTGTAGAAATCCACCCCTTACACGATATAATAATAATAGACCTGCCCCTTACACGATATAATAATCATAGACCCGCCCCTTTCACGATATAATAATAATAGACCCGCCCCTTGCTTACACGCTATAACAGATCTGCCCCTTGGTTAGAGTAATAATAGAGCAGCCCCTTGGTTACACGATATATAACAATAATAAATGCGCCCCTTGGTTACAGTAATACTAGACCCGCCCCTTAGTTACACGTATAGAATATTTAAAAAAAAAGTCACAGTTACTTTGCTGAGTAACTAATTACTTTTCCAATGTAGTAACTGAGTTACTAACGCAATTACTTTTTGGGAGAAGTAATTTGTAACTTAACTAAATTACTTTTTTAAAGTAAGATGACCAACACTGGCTATAATTGCAGTGCCTGGTGATGGGGCCCAGAGAGTGTTCCAGCCGTCATCACCTCACGGACACTCTGCACTCTCCTGTCCTGGAACCTGTGAGATGAGGACATGATGGGACAGTGGACTAAATCCCAGGACTGTGTTTCATCATCTGGAAGCAATGGCAAGGCTGTAATCACACTATGAGATATTTCTCAGGGCTGCAGTTCCTCTGAAATCCACAAGATGGTGATCCCACTCCTACCCAGACAGCAAGTCTCCAATGAGAGGGGTATGGCTACAGAGTGGAGCTCCGGTGATGACAGGAAGCACGTGGCCTCCACTCCACTTCTTTTTTTTACTGAACTTTATTGTGAATCTATGCAGCTGAAGCTCCACTAAGGGAAGTGGAGGTCACATGATTTCTGTGTAGAGTGGAGCTCCACTACAGGAAGTGGAGATCACATGATTCCTGTGTAGAGTGGAGCTCCACTACAGGAAGTGGAGATCACATGATTTCTGTGTAGAGTGGAGTTCCACTACAGGAAGTGGAGGTCACATGATTTCTGTGTAGAGTGGAGCTCCAGTGACTGCAGTCTTCAGCACATACTGAACCATTCTGTTGTTACTATTTATTAAGCCTGAGATTTGCAGAAATACATGAAGATATTTTGGGAGGTTTTGTACTTTCTGGTAAAGTGTTCTTGTAAAAACAATTGTTTATTATTTACCAATGTACATTTTTGGTGATGATGGAAGTTCATGTTTATGTTGGAAAAAGAATACAATTCATGTCTCTAATCACAATCTCATTGTCCTTGTTTGCCCTCCTTCATATCAACTAACAGGACCAAGACTGAGACACACATCGATCTCCACACAAAAAATGTTTTAGAGTTCAATGGTATGTCGTCATTAAACCTCCATCTTCATGAAAATCATATCTGTTTTGTTGCAAATATTATCCACTTAATGCATCTGCACACTTAAATATTTTGTTTTGGAATTTCAGTTTCGTACAAAAATGTTTTAACTTATTTTTATTTATTTTGTTTCGTTAAAAAATGCATTCATCCAAAAATCCAAATGAATTAAGGTTGAATGTATCAGTTGAAGGCTTATGGTGTCTGTCGGATGTTCTAAGAAGATTCGACAAAGCAGCTAAAGTAAACTGTACGACACTGCGATTGTACGTTTCCAGTCGGATGCTCCGCCCACAAGTTATAGTAGAATTCTAATGTTGTTTGACTAGTAATATTGTAATTATTATTACTAGTCAAACAACATTTGAATTCTTCTATAGCCTATAGGCGGAGCATTTGACCGTAAATGTCCGGTCGTGGCGATCGTATGTTTTTAGCTGCTTCGTCGAATCTTCATGTCGAACTGTACTATACATATTTTTGATCATATCGAATGATCCAATAGTTGTTTGTTTCTGTTCATGTTGAACAGTCTACCCCAACAGTCAGCCAATGGAATTGTTCATTTAAATTCAAGCATATAACTTCCTTCCTGTTCGCTCTGCGCTCCTAACGGTTCCAAGTGCGATGGCCGCATCCTACGGTTTGCACCGGGCAGTTTGACCCAATGGAGGTTCCTGGCCCTTCTATGGAGGCAGCAGCAGCACCACCCCCACCATCAAAAAAGTGCAGGAGGGGGACACAAGCTGCTACCAGCAGGAAGCGTAATCTTACGTGGACTCACATTGAGTCCCAGGTCCTTGTAAGGGAAACGCTTCCTTGATGGATGCAGCTGTGTGTTTGTATTACTTGCGTCTATCTAGCAAGGTTACTCTGTGGTATAACAAGGAAGCTGAGACTTCTGCAGTGTATAAATGTGCTTTTTACTATGCAAAGCTGCTGTACAAAACTATTACAATCTTAGGAATACAATACAAGACTGACAGATATCTATAACAAGCAAAATGCCTAGAAAATAGAACAGCCTAAAGTCTAACAGTACAAATACATTTCAAAGGGTTACTTAACTTCTGTTACTGAATGTTCATGATCTCCAATTGGCAATATTTCTTCTTGGAGACCAGGTTCTGTTCTTGTATCATGAGCGGCTTCTTCTGATCTTCAAAGCATGATGATGTGTGTCCTGATGTTACAGCATGATGTGTTCCAGTCTTTCCTCTGTGTCTCTACCCATCCATTTTTATCCCAGTTTGTTGACCAAAGTTAACAACCAACTAATAGTCATTCTTTTCAGGTTGAGAGACCCTCCAAACCTGTTTACTGTAGCTGACGAGACAATGGGCTAACTAACCATTGTCTCCTCAAACGAAATCCTGTCATCAATACAACAGTCATTCTTTTCAGTCTGAGGGACACTCTCAGCCTGTTTACTGTAGCTGACGAGACAATAGCCTCTTCAAACTGTCAATTTGAATGAAAGAATGCTATCTAAACACCATTGTATGAAAACAGCATTTGTTTGAGAATTCTACTCAAACCAGAGAATCTGATCAACTGAACTTGTAATTTCTCCCATGTAATGTTAGGTCTGATGTTTTAAAAAATCATATTTTAACAAACGCAACACATTCCGCCCTAGATTTTTTCTTTCTTTCAGACTCCATATAGAAAATCACTTCATTACTAATAAAACTCATTCTAAACATTAATTTTCCTTGAATGCAACACCTCCAATTTCTGTCATTGAGAAGATGTTTCAGTCTTTTAACTTAAAAAAGTTCATTAGAAAGTCCATTCTAAAGTTCTGTAGAAACAAGTCCAGGCATGTAATACATCAAAGGCCTTGCTCTCCACAGCTCTTGCGATCTTCCCTCATTCTTTCCATCTTGTAATCACTTTTCTCTGGTCTTCCTATGGATCAAATCGGAGACAGCCTGTGGAGTGGAAAACAAAGCGGATTATCTTTTCCTTTTTCCTTATCCCTTCAGCTACAATCTCTCCTCTAAATGGCTTCTTGCCTGGATATCTGACTAACACTTTGCCTCCTGCCTGTACCCACTTCTGACCCTCCCAAAGAACATCAATAGGGAGGAGAGGAAATATACTGATATTTCCCAGAAGATCACTGCTGTTTATTTTGGAAGGTTTTATGTTATGTAGCCTCACTTTCCACTCTTGCTGAGAAGTATCCACTAACCAGTCAGAGTCCCAGCCACTGTCTTGAAGCTCATCTGCCAATGCAAATATAACTTCAAACCTTCCTGCCAGATTCCCTCTCATTCCTAGATAGGCTTCAGCTTCAGATACGTCACTCTTGGTTTCTATGTCATGGGAAGCAGTAACATGGTATCTGTTAAGCCCTGTTTTTTCAGGAACCTTACATAAATACTGAACTCTGCACTCAAGCTGTGGAATCTGTGCCCCAGCCCCTACCATCCTCTCATATGGTGTGCTTTTGGCTATTGGCCTAGAATTTAACAACATGACTGCGTGTGTGAGGACCCGATCCCACCCCCTTAGTGTATGTGTGGGTGTAAGTTTGCTTATCTGGTCCTTCAATAGCCCGTTGTATCTTTCAATCAAACCAGCTGCCTGTGGATGGTATGGGATGTGGCACAACCAGTACACTCCAGAATCTTTGGCCCACTGCTGTACTGTTGATCCGGTGAAGTGTGAGCCGTTATCACTTTGGACTTGCTTGGGACAACCATAAGCAACGACAAGTTTCTGTAGCAGTTGAAGCGTTGCGGCTTGATCTGCACGTTTGCAAGGATGAACAAGCATAAGTCCTGAATAGGTGTCCACTGCAGTGCAACAATATCTCAGTCCATTGTTTCCCCAGGGCAGGGGACCGATGAAGTCAATCTGCCATATCTCTGCAGGCCTCTCACCCCTCTTAATCGACCCGGTGGAGTACTTTTGTAATGGCCATTGTCGCACTTCTCCACACACTGTACAGTTCCCTATTACAGTCTTTATCATGTCCATGGATATAGGCAAGCCTCTCTGCTGTGCCCATTCATATGTTGCTTTCTGCCCCAAATGTCCAGATTGCTTGTGGGCCCAGTTGGCCAAGTTCATCAAGACAGGATCAATTGGCACAACTGCCTTCACTTTGGCGATTTCATCTGCAACTCTGTTATAGTTCTCAAAGTCTGGGACTAGGGGCACATGTGCATCAACATGCCCCACTTTTATGGTGCGCGAGTGAGCTTCCTTCCAGATGTAGTCCCAGACTTCCTTGCCTCCCCACACCACCTTTCCATGAATCATCCATTCATTGGATTTTCACGTGGGCATCCAAGTTGTCAGTCGTTTAAAAACCGCCCAGCTGTCAGTGTAGATAGTGACATGGGAAGAAGGATCCTCCTGAAGAGTCATCACTACAGCTTTCAACTCTGCATATTGGCTGGACCCTCCAATTCCGGTCTCCTGCAGGACTGTGTCTGTACTTGGGTTGTAGGCTGCTGCTGTCCATTTACGCCCAGACGAGGCGACTATGGCTGAACCATCAGTGAACCATGCTGACTGCTTCATGTCTTCTGACAGAGACTCAAAGGGTGGAGCCTCTTGAATGGGGGATGACTGCAGCACAGGAATTTCTTCTTCTGGCCAGGTGCTTGTAAAAGTAACAAGCCCTGCCAACTGTTTTGAAATGTCTCTAACATCCCCAGCTGCAATACCCCCTCTTCTTGAAGGTACCACTTCCATTTCATCAGTGTCTGGTTCTGGGCTACAGCTGCCCTAGTGATCAGTCCATTATCTCTCACCCATCCTGCTATTGGCAATGCAGTATGGATGGTGACTGTGTCCTTTCCTGTAATGGTCTCTACATGTTGAAGTGCTGTGTAGGCCCCAAACAGGTACTTCTATAGGGGCGTGTATCTCTTCCAGGGGAGGGCTGGCAGCCTTAGGCCAGGGGGGCAAGTCCAGTCAAGTGGCCCACTGAACCACCGAATCAGCCCACCATCACCAGTGCCCATCAGCGCAGCCTCACCAGTTCCCATCAGCTCAGGGACCCGCTGAGCTGGCACAGGCAGCTGCCATCGCTGAGGTGAGAGACCCTGACACCTGCAGCTGAACCCCACATCCCATCTATCCCCCCCATACACCCTATTCACCCTGCCCCAGGCCAGTGCCCACCTAGTAGTCTAAAAATAGCCCTCAACACTGTGGGTCCTGCTGTGAGCTGGCCATGGCCAGCAGGACCCACAGGCCAGCAGAACGCACAGGCCATGGCTAGCGGCCAGCAGGCTCCCTGCTGTGGGTCAGTGGGTGGGTGGCTGGCTGGCACAGTGCACCCTGCTGCAGGTGGCTGGCCTGGCTCCCTGCTGTTAAAAAGTGTCCCTTTCAGGCCCCATTAGAGACTAAAACAGAGTCTAATGGGACCTGGAGGGGGGGGTCTCTCTCTAAGGCCCCTTTCACACTGGGGCGGGGAGCCGCGGTGACGGTAAAGCAGCACTATATTTAGCGCTGCTTTACCATCGTTTTGACCGCGGTATTCGGCAGCTCGCGGTGCGGTTTTACCCCCCGCGAGCGGCCGAAAAAGGGTTAATATCCCCCGCAGAGCGCCGCCATATCGGTATTACCGCGGTGTCCCATTCAAATCAATGGGAAGGAGCGGTATAGGAGCGGTGAATACACTGCTCCTATACCGCTCCAAAGATGCTGCTAGCAGGACTTTTTTGACCGTCCTGCTAGCGCACCGCTCCAGTGTGAAAGCCCGCCGGCTTTCACACTGGAGTGAAAGAGGCCGGATTTTTTCAGGCGGTATACAGGCGCTATTTTTAGTGCTGTACCGCCTGAAAAACGCCCCAGTGTGAAAGTGGCCCAACAGTGTCCATTAGAAAGTGTCTGTTAGAGAGAGACCCCCTCCATGACCCATTGGAGACTTCAAAGGAGTATAATGGGACCTGGGGGGGGGGGGCTCTTTCTAACAGAGTGTACAGTGAACACCTTCATTCACTCTGGTCCTCATGGGACCCCCTCCTTGTGCCATGACTCTCACCCCTGCCCCAAAATCTCACAAAGTAAAAATATAATTGGCACTGTGTAGTGTTCCTCTTACCTTAACTTTGGGTACTGTAGCTGTGGCTGGCTCTCGCATCCTCTGTGGCTGGCTGGCTCCTGCGTCCTCTGTGGCTGGCTCCTGTTGGTGGCTGGCTCTTGCATCCTCTGTGGCTGGCTGGCTCCCGCATCCTCTGTGGCTGGCTCCTGTTGGTGGCTGGCTGGCTGCTGCATCCTCTGTGGCTGGCTCCTGTTGGTGGCTGGCTGGCTCCTGCGTCCTCTGTGGCTTGCTCTTGCATCCTCTGTGGCTGGCTGGCTCCCGTTGGTGGCTGGCTGGCTGCTGCATCCTCTGTGGCTGGCTCCTGTTGGTGGCTGGCTGGCTCCTGCATCCTCTGTGGCTTGCTCTTGCATCCTCTGTGGCTGGCTGGCTCCCGCATCCTCTGTGGCTGGCTCCTGTTGGTGGCTGGCTGGCTGCTGCATCCTCTGTGGCTGGCTCCTGTTGGTGGCTGGCTGGCTCCTGCGTCCTCTGTGGCTTGCTCTTGCATCCTCTGTGGCTGGCTGGCTCCCGCGTCCTCTGTGGCTGGCTCCGGTTGGTGGCTGGCTCCCGTGTCCT
Organism: Lithobates sylvaticus; assembly: GCA_028564925.1. NCBI lineage: Eukaryota > Metazoa > Chordata > Amphibia > Anura > Ranidae > Lithobates > Lithobates sylvaticus. Next base: position 557,642,945 of record CM053028.1, on the reverse strand, counting down.
CTGTGGCTGGCTCCTGTTGGTGGCTGGCTGGCTGCTGCATCCTCTGTGGCTGGCTGGCTCCCGCGTCCTCTGTGGCTGGCTCCGGTTGGTGGCTGGCTCCCGCGTCCTCTGTGGCTGGCTCCTGTTAGTGGCTGGCTGGCTCCTGTTGGTGGCTGACTCCTGCGTCCTCTGTGGCTGGCTGGCTGGCTCCTGTGGGTGGCTGGTCAGCACCCTGCTATGGCTGGCTGGCTTCCTGGTGTGGGTGGGTCACCGTTGGTGGCTGGCTGGCATCCTGCTGTGGATGATCACAGTGGCTGGTTGGCTCCTGGGGGTGGCTGGCTGGCACGCTGCTGTGGGTGGGTCACTGTGGCTGGCTCCTGGTGTGGCTGGCTGGTTTCCTGGTGTGGGTGGGTCACCGTGGGTGACTGGCTGGCACCTTGGCCCTGCTGTGGGTGGGTCACCGTGGGTGGCTACCTGGCCTGGCTCCCTGCTGTGGGTCAGTGGGTGGGTGGCTGGCACAGTGCACACTGCTGCGGGAGGCTGGCCTGGCTCCCTGCTGTGGGTCAGTGGGTGGCTGGCTGGCATGGTGCACTCTGCTGTGGCTGACAGAGGCGGACAGAGAGGGGTGGTACTGACAGAAAGGGGCAGCACTGACAGAGGGGCGAGCTGACAGGAGAGGGGGGGGGGGGGGGCTGATAGAGAGGCTGCACTGACAGAGAGGGGCGGGCTGACAGGAGAGGGGCGGGCTGATAGAGAGAGGCGGGCTGATAGAGGGGCCGCACTGACAGAGAGGGGTGGGCTGACAGAGAGGGGCGGGCTGGCAGAGAGGGGGGGGGGGCTGACAGAGGGGGGTGGGCTGATAGGGGCGGGCTGATAGAGAGGGGTGACACTGATAGAGAGGGGTGACACTGATAGAGAGGGGTGACACTGATAGAGAGGGGTGACACTGATAGAGAGGGGGGTACTGATAGAGAGGGGACACTGATAGAGAGGGGGACACTGATAGAGAGGGGGTACTGATAGAGAGGGGGACACTGATAGAGAGGGGGGCACTGATAGAGAGGGGGGCACTGATAGAGAGGGGTGACACTGATAGAGAGGGGTGACACTGATAGAGAGGGGGGCAGTGATAGAGAGGGGGGACACAGAGGGGGGACACTGATAGAGAGGGGGGCACTGATAGAGAGGGGTGACACTGGCTGGCACCTTGGCCCTGCTGTGGGTGGGTCACCGTGGGTGGCTGCCTGGCCTGGCTCCCTGCTGTGGGTCAGTGGGTGGGTGGCTGGCACAGTGCACACTGCTGCGGGAGGCTGGCCTGGCTCCCTGCTGTGGGTCAGTGGCTGGCTGGCATGGTGCACTCTGCTGTGGCTGACAGAGGCGGACAGAGAGGGGTGGTACTGACAGAAAGGGGCAGCACTGACAGAGGGGCGAGCTGACAGGAGAGGGGGGGGGGTGATAGAGAGGCTGCACTGACAGAGAGGGGGGGGCTGACAGGAGAGGGGTGACACTGATAGAGAGGGGTGACACTGATAGAGAGGGGTGACACTGATAGAGAGGGGTGACACTGATAGAGAGGGGGGTACTGATAGAGAGGGGGACACTGATAGAGAGGGGGACACTGATAGAGAGGGGTACTGATAGAGAGGGGACACTGATAGAGAGGGGGACACTGATAGAGAGGGGGACACTGATAGAGAGGGGGGCACTGATAGAGAGGGGTGACACTGATAGAGAGGGGTGACACTGATAGAGAGGGGTGACACTGATAGAGAGGGGGGCACTGATAGAGAGGGGTGACACTGATAGAGAGGGGGGCAGTGATAGAGAGGGGGGACACAGAGGGGGGACACTGATAGAGAGGGGGGCACTGATAGAGAGGGGTGACACTGGCTGGCACCTTGGCCCTGCTGTGGGTGGGTCACCGTGGGTGGCTGCCTGGCCTGGCTCCCTGCTGTGGGTCAGTGGGTGGGTGGCTGGCACAGTGCACACTGCTGCGGGAGGCTGGCCTGGCTCCCTGCTGTGGGTCAGTGGCTGGCTGGCATGGTGCACTCTGCTGTGGCTGACAGAGGCGGACAGAGAGGGGTGGTACTGACAGAAAGGGGCAGCACTGACAGAGGGGCGAGCTGACAGGAGAGGGGGGGGTGATAGAGAGGCTGCACTGACAGAGAGGGGCGGGCTGACAGAGAGGGGTGACACTGATAGAGAGGGGTGACACTGATAGAGAGGGGTGACACTGATAGAGAGGGGGGTACTGATAGAGAGGGGGACACTGATAGAGAGGGGGACACTGATAGAGAGGGGTACTGATAGAGAGGGGGACACTGATAGAGAGGGGGACACTGATAGAGAGGGGGACACTGATAGAGAGGGGGGCACTGATAGAGAGGGGTGACACTGATAGAGAGGGGTGACACTGATAGAGAGGGGGGCAGTGATAGAGAGGGGGGACACAGAGGGGGGACACTGATAGAGAGGGGGGCACTGATAGAGAGGGGTGACACTGGCTGGCACCTTGGCCCTGCTGTGGGTGGGTCACAGTGGGTGGCTGCCTGGCCTGGCTCCCTGCTGTGGGTCAGTGGGTGGGTGGGTGGCTGGCACAGTGCACACTGCTGCGGGAGGCTAGCCTGGCTCCCTGCTGTGGGTCAGTGGCTGGCTGGCATGGTGCACTCTGCTGTGGCTGACAGAGGCGGACAGAGAGGGGTGGTACTGACAGAGGGGCGAGCTGACAGGAGAGGGGGGGGGGTGATAGAGAGGCTGCACTGACAGAGAGGGGCGGGCTGACAGGAGAGGGGCGGGCTGATAGAGAGAGGCGGGCTGATAGAGGGGCCGCACTGACAGAGAGGGGCGGGCTGACAGAGAGGGGGTGGGCGGGCTGACAGAGGGGGGGGGGTGGGCTGATAGGGGTGACACTGATAGAGAGGGGTGACACTGATAGAGAGGGGGGCACTGATAGAGAGGGGGTACACTGATAGAGAGGGGGTACTGATAGAGAGGGGGACACTGATAGAGAGGGGGACTTTTTCCGTCGGATCCTGCTCTCAAATTTTCCGACAACAAGAGAGGGGTGACACTGATAGAGAAGGGGGCACTGATAGAGAGGGGGGGCACTGAGGGGTGACACTGATAGAGAGGGGGGGCACTGATAGAGAGGGGTGACACTGATAGAGAGGGGGACACTGATAGAGAGGGGGCACTGATAGAGAGGGGTGACACTGATAGAGAGGGGGACACTGATAGAGAGGGGGGCTAACAGAGAGGGGGTACACTACACTGATAGAGATGGGGGCTAACAGAGAGGGGGTACACTACACTGATAGAGATGGGGGCTAACAGAGAGGGGGTACACTACACTGATAGAGATGGGGGCTAACAGAGAGGGGGTACACTACACTGACAGAGAGGGCATGTGCACTAACAGAGGAGGTGACTGGGAGGGGGTAGATGAGAGAGAGAGAGTGTCCTCAGAAAAAACACAGAGCGCCAGGCAGAGAGGCGGGACTCCTGCAGCTAGTGGTTGCCACCCACAGATCGCTGCACAAGTGACCAGCCTCGCCGGGCCAATCGCAGGTGCCCATGTCGGCCGCCCGCACATGACCCTGTTCGGCCAATCACAGGGCGGTCGCATGGACTACATCTCCCAGAATGCCACAGCGTAGATAGATAGAACTACGCTGTGGCTACGTTTCTGAAAGAACACGCTGCTGCGGCCGTGCCCCTGGGACGACTTCTAATAAAAAAAAAAAAAAAAAAGTTAGTGGGCGGCCGCCGGCCGTTTTGCATACAAGATGGGACGGCCTGGGGGGAAATTGCCACCTTGCCCCCCGGCCCAGCCCGCCCCTGATCTCTTCTGTGCCCCTGTCAGTTGTTTGGACCAAAATCCAATGGGTATTGCTCTTAGTCCTTTCTTTTCATTTGGCTGCCACAGACTCCAAGATATGGTACCATTCTGCTCCACTACATCCAGCTGAAATGGTACTCTTTGTCTCACGGGTCCTAATCCCTGATGCTGCAAAATAGCTTCTTTAGCAGCCAGGGATGCAGTCCGCTGCTCTGAACCCCATGAGAACTCAGTCTTTTTTCGGGTGACATTATATATAGGCCTCAGAATCAGTCCAAGATGTGGGATGAACGATCTCCAGAACCCCACAACTCCAATGAACTTTTGTGCCTCCTTTTTGGTAGTAGGGGGCGACAGCGCCTGGATAGTTTGCACAACAGTCTCTGGAATTTTCCTCTGTTGCCCAGTCCACATCATTCCTAGGAATTTCACCTCTGTGGTAGGTCCTTGGAGTTTGTCTCTGTTGATAGCCCACCCTCTGTTCTCCATGTGATGTATCAGCAGGTGCAGTGCTTCAGATATATCTTCTTTTGTTCCAGAGATCATGATGTCATCAATGTAGTGAAACACAGCGACTTTCAAATTCAGGGTGCTTAAATCTCGGGCAATCAGTCCATGACAAATCGTTGGAGAATGAAAATAGCCTTGCGGAAGGACAGGGAAAGTGTACTGGCGGCCGTCCCACACCATAGCAAACTGGTCTTGACACTCTGGGTGTATTGAAATCGAAAAGAAAGCATTAGCCAGGTCTATCACAGCATGATATTCTCCTGCATCTTTAGCAATTTTTTCAACAATTGAGATCATATCTGGTACAGCTGACTTCAATGGAGGTGCCACTTTGTTTAGATCTCTGTAATCCACAGTCATTCTATATATCCCATCAGGCTTTTTTACTGGGAACACCGGAGACGAGAAAGGACTTACAGCAGGTCTAAGGATCCCTACTCTCAATAGTTCTTGAATAGTCTCCCCAATTTCTTTGTGGCCTCCAGGAAGTCTGTACTGCTTGAAACAGACTGGCTTCTCTGGTGGAGGAATGTAGACAGGGGTCCATTTTGCATGACCTCTGACTACAGCCTTCACTGCCCTTACCAGATACGCTTTATCGGGATACCTGAATGTGAATGTACCTCTTTCAGTCTGAATTGACTGACCTTGAAGTACATCCATCCCAAGAATATTTTCGGGCAACTCTGAAACCAAAACATTTGTCATAAATCCTGATCCCTTGCCAATAGCCAATTTCACCCGTATCCTAACTGCTGGTGTAGTTTGCCCTCCCAAACCTTCTACATAAATCAATTCTCCTTTGTGATGGGAAGGATTTCCTTGCAAAAGTGTAACTGCGGCTCCGCTATCAACTAAAGCCATTACATGTGTAGGAGAAGATGACTTTCCCCACCATACAGTGACAGGTGCATATGGGCGTCGGTCTCCTGCTGTCACTGCCCTCACGGCTATTACAGGAGACTCACCTTCCCTTCATAAAGGATAAGGAACCTCCCAATCCCCTTTTCTGATTCTCTCTAACTCCTCCCCAGGATAAAGGGATTTGTGTTTGTGCTCACGTTCAGTTTTGGGAATTGGTTTGGGGCTAACAGGAGGTGTCTGTTCTGTTTCCTCTAAGTCTAGGCTGATGTTATCTTCACTAGGAGTAGTGTTTCTAACCCTGACATTTTTACCTACTAAATCTTTCCACCTCTTCAGCATTTCTGCAGTAGAAATGACATCTATCTCATCTTTAGGTACTCCTGCCTTTAATAGGTCCACCCACATTTCTTTCCTAGAAATAACTAGCCTGGTTTTCTCTTCACCCTCCTGTCTTCTCTACCCCATTCCCTTTCTTCTCTGTTCTTTTCTGCTTGTATTCTTCCTGTCTGGCCTTGACTTTATCTACTGCCCTGACAGGTTTTGTTTTAGTCTCCTCTAGCTCCCCCAACTGGCTTAAAAGGGTTGTAGCTTCATGAATCTCGCTGTTTAATCCCAGGCCTCCCAACAAGGACAATAAAGGAGCCCTGAGATTATACGGCGCAGACTTCATCAGCTTAGACCGCAGAGCAGACGTGAAGGGTTCCATATCTGGACCCATCCATTCTGGAAACGTATTTAATCCGGTTATACAACCCATCTCACGTAACCTGGAAATACCCTCTGCTATTGACCTCCAGGAGTAGGTATTTTCCAGGTCAGTAGGACTAGCGTATACTCGGACTATTCCATCTCTCACGAGGTCTAACAGTGAACAATTCACGCTAAACTCTCGGGCTTTTCGCATTGCCTGACGCAATTGTGGATCATGGGTTAACACTCCCATAGTCACTGCTTCCTTACCTGACAAAACAACACTGTCCGCCCCTTCATCCCATAAGCGTAGGAGCCAACTCACTAGAGGCTCCCCAGACCTTTGTTTGTATTGTTTTGCCAGCTCATGGAGTTCAGTTTGTGTAAACTCCCGTACTTCTTCAAATTCAACATCTCTGGGGTTGCGATAATGCACCTTCCCATCTGCCATATCCTCTCTATCATGTTGCCGTTTCCTATGCTTAGTAATGAGAGGTCTGGCATACTTTTTCTTTCACACTAGCAGATCATCATGCAAAATATCAAACTCTATCTCCTCATCCTCACTATCATTTGAGGAGAGCACATCCTCACAATCCAAGTTTTGGGATGTGACAATGACATGTACCCTGGCTTTACTAACAGGTTTACGGCCCTTCTTTTTCCTTAAGGCATTAATTGATTTGGTCATGAGGGCTGCACACCGCTCTTGCAAATCATCAGCCCGACTAGCAGTTGAACGTACACACTCTGAAGCAACTGCTAGCTGGTCTTTTAATACCTTAACTTCTGCCTCTGCCTTTTCCCTTCTATGTGATTCAATGTAAAATGTGTGAAGAAAATACCATCCGACTTTGGACACCGTTCTCTTCTCTTTTTTACTTAAATCCAACCCCTTAAGGCTAAAATCTACAAAATGATCTGAGACTTTATCACCCCAAGTCAGCTTCAAGGGAGAAGCATACTTCACAAATTCTTTAGCAAGAGGCTCCCACTCATTGTCTCTGGCCCAGATAGGTAAGCTGCACACTTCCTTCTGGTCACCAGAAGCCTCTACAGCCTTTCCTTTCCTTTACAGCTTATGCAGCATTTTACCTAGCACAAGCTACACACTACAGAAAAAACAGCTCTACTTCAATTGAACTATAGCACAGTCACGGCCAAGCCCCCAAATGTATTACTTGCGTCTATCTAGCAAGGTTACTCTGTGGTATAACAAGGAAGCTGAGACTTCTGCAGTGTATAAATGTGCTTTTTACTATACAAAGCTGCTATACAAAACTATTACAATCTTAGGAATACAATACAAGACTGACAGATATCTATAACAAGCAAAATGCCTAGAAAATAGAACAGCCTAAAGTCTAACAGTACAAATACATTTAAAACGGTTACTTAACTTCTGTTACTGAATGTTCATGATCTCCAATTGGCAATATTTCTTCTTGGAGACCAGGTTCTGTTCTTGTATCATGAGCGGCTTCTTCTGATCTTCAAAGCATGATGATGTGTGTCCTGATGTTACAGCATGATGTGTTCCAGTCTTTCCTCTGTGTCTCTACCCATCCATTTTATATCCCAGTTTGTTGACCAAAGTTAACAACCAACTAATAGTCATTCTTTTCAGGTTGAGAGACCCTCCAAACCTGTTTACTGTAGCTGACGAGACAATGGGCTAACTAACCATTGTCTCCTCAAACGAAATCCTGTCATCAATACAACAGTCATTCTTTTCAGTCTGAGGGACACTCTCAGCCTGTTTACTGTAGCTGACGAGACAATAGCCTCTTAAAACTGTCAATTTGAATGAAAGAATGCTATCTAAACACCATTGTATGAAAACAGCATTTGTTTGAGAATTCTACTCAAACCAAAGAATCTGATCAACTGAACTTGTAATTTCTCCCACGTAATGTTAGGTCTGATGTTTAAAAAATCATATTTTAACAAACGCAACACAGTGTTGTATCAGGAGAAGTGGGAGGAGATCTCCTGAAAAGTTGAGGTAATACAGCACCATCAGTGTGACCCGTCTGCCTGACGTAAAAAATTCAGCGACATAAAACAGTAAGTAATGTGTCTGATTATTTTATTTTTCTACATTTAAAAAATCACATATTATGCCCAAAAACAACCCCCCCCCACACACACATAAACATGTATTACTGTTATCACATGTGATGTCAGTAAAGTTAAGTGAATAAAAAAAAAAAAGGAAAAATTATTTTCAAATCATCCTCCCTCCTGTGAGAAACCTAATTTGCGCACAGGTGTGCCAAGCCTACACATGAAAGCATAGTTTTCACATGTTACTTATTATCATCACGAACGTTGTGAGAGGAATGTTTCCATGGCCGTTATTCTAATCACTAAACTGATGAGCAGTAAGTGCTTTTAAGTTCCACTTCACCACCTGTAGGTTCCGCCCCCTTTTTGACCAGGCCATATTCTGATATTTAGCGCGCTGCAGCTTTAACTGACAATTGCGCGCTCCTGTGATGTACTACCCAAATGAAATGTATGCCTTTTTCCCACCACATATAGAGCTTTTGTTGGTGGTATTAGATCACAGCTGGGTTTTAAATTTTTTATTATTGAAACAAAAAAAAAATTTAAATATAAAAAAAAAGAAAAGATTGTTGTGTTGCGGTTTCTGGACTTAACCAGCTTGCGGAGCCGCCGTATGTTTACTATGGGAGGGTCGGCATCCGCAAGGGGTTAATGCTTTGCAAAAGAAACAAGAAAGGAAATTTACACCATACACAGTTCACACAAGCGTGTAATTAGAAAGGTGGACTAAACATCTATTTACTCGGCACAATCCTGTCTTTTATATTTTATTGTGCACCCAAAAAACATATATTTTACATTTTTCTTAAAATAAATGAGTTAATAAAAAAATGTGCAAATCTTGTGCTACATGAAAAAATGCGCCTAATCCAAAAATTCCATTTTCATTGTTTCATTCTACGGGTTCATTCTACATTTGTTTCATGTGTTGATGTCATTTTCAGATTACAATTGTAGTTTAATTAAGGAACCTGTTTCTCTTGTTTTTGTTTTGCAGCGCCGTAGCGAGTAAACACAGGCAGGCGGGATGCAGAGGGAAGCAGGTGACCATCCTCCTCTATGAGGCGATATGACATGTTCCTGACCACCGCACTCTATACACAGGACTGTATATGACATGTTCCTGACCACCGCACTCTATACACAGGGCTGTATATGACATGTTCCAGACCATTGCACTCTATACACAGGACTGTATATGACATGTTCCTGACCACCACGCTCTATACACAGGACTGTATATGACATGTTCCTGACCACCGCGCTCTATACACAGGACTGTATATGACATGTTCCTGACCACCGCTCGATACACAGGACTGCATATGACATGTTCCTGACCACTGCGCTCTATACACAGGACTGCATATGACAGGTTCCTGACCACCGCGCTCTATACACAGGACTGCATATGACATGTTCCTGACCACCGCGCTCTATACACAGGACTGCATATGACAGGTTCCTGACCACCGCGCTCTATACACAGGACTGCATATGACATGTTTCTGACCACCGCACTCTATACACAGGGCTGTATATTACATGTTCCCGACCACCGCACTCTATACACAGGGCTGTATATGACATGTTGCCGACCACCGCACTCTATACACAGGACTGTATATGACATGTTCCCGACCACCGCACTCTATACACAGGACTGTATATGACATGTTGCCGACCACTGCACTCTATACACAGGACTGTATATGACATGTTCCCGACCACCACACTCTATACACAGGACTGTATATGATACGTTCCCGACCACCGCACTCTATACACAGGGCTGTATATTACATGTTCCCGACCACTGCACTCTATACACAGGGCTGTATATGACATGTTCCCGACCACCGCACTCTATACACAGGGCTGTATATGACATGTTCCCGACCACCGCACTCTATACACAGGACTGTATATGACATGTTCCCGACCACGCACTCTATACACAGGACTGTATATGACATGTTCCGGACCACCGTACTCTATACACAGGACTGTATATGACATGTTCCCAAACACCGCACTTTATACACAGGACTGTATATGACATGTTCCCGACCACCGCACTCTATACACAGGACTGTATATGACATGTTCCCGACCACTCCACTCTATACACAGGACTGTATATGACATGTTCCTGACCACTGCACTCTATACACAGGACTGTATATGACATGTTCCTGACCACTGCACTCTGGGCCATTATTTCTGGTTATCACTAAACTGATGACCTGTAAAGGATTTAAAGCGTCCCCAATTTTGGGTACCAAAGACTTTCATCATTCCACGACACACATATTTTTATTTTTCAATACATTTTTTATTATAGTTTTACTTATAACAAGAGTGTAGTCATAGAATCAGGTAAAGTAAAGAAATAGTAATGGTAGAAATCAAATTGGTCAGGAAAATGACTTGTCTGGAATGTGGAGGCGGAGTCATTATTAATTTGTGTACAATACAATACACAACATGTTACATTATTATAACAAAGGATTGTAGAAAAGATCACACCATAGAAAATGGGGGAAAGTAGAAAATAAACCCGGATATGAAGGTGACATTTGTGTACGAGGAACACCTTATCAATTACCACCATTTTATTCTCCAGGGCCTCTGCTTTCAGAAAATATATGTTTGGGGGTTTTATCTAATTTTCAGGCCCAAAATCTCCATATTACCATGTGTGCAAAAATAATGGAAAACCAGCTCTGGCAGTGAAAGGGTTAATGTTAGCTAGATGGGATCACTCTGCTGTGGTCACACTCTAAACATTAGAGCTCTCCCTAGCTGTCGCCTGGTAATAACATTGCTAGGATGTCTATTCATTTATCTGCTACATACTTCCCATCTTTATATAAACGTCTCCTGACATTAAGGGGTCTATTCATAAATAATTTACATAATAATTCATAATTCAATAATGAAAATACATGTATATTCCTTCTGTGTGAATGAGGGGAAAATGGAGTTTAATTGGCTATTTGCTGGTCGAATAATTTCCATTGATTTAAAATAGAAAATACTACATTTGCCACTAGCTGGAGATAATTTCTATTATACTTAGCGCCATCTAAAGTCCAAAAATAGTATTTCTCATTTTAATTCAATGGTTAGTCTAATAGTGTTGGCTTATTTAAGTTCTATCCTTCAGTGTGTACTGTACTGATAAGTGTATGAGTATGATCTCAGGTATTAGTATGAAGACATGTCTGATGAAGGAGACTAAGAGGTCTATTTTTCAAAAAATGTATTGGACTAATGTGACAATCATTCATCCAGCTGTTACAATTTATGGCTGTGATTTAACACAGTGATTTCCTATGATAATGCCGCGTACACACGAAGGGACAATCCCGCGGGATTATCCTCTGGACTGAAGTCCAGCGGATAATCCCCTCGTGTGTGGGCGCCGGCGGACTTTTTGGCGCCGAAGTCCGGCGGACCAAAGTTTTAAGTTTGGTTTTAAAATTATCCGCTGGACTTGGCAGTCCAGCGGACAATCCCGCCGTTAGTGGGCAAGTCCGCGGGACTTTTGAAATGAACGGACTTGCCGCTCATCGGCAAGTCCGTTCATTTAGCACGTGACTTCAGGTTACGTAGCTAGCGTAGGCAGTTACTGCCGCCGCGCTAGCTCCGTGACCTGGCATGGATTTAAAGGGAATCCCCACGCCGAAAAAACGGCGTGGGGGTTCCCCCCAAATCCATGTCAGACCCTCATCCGAGCACGCAGCCTGGCAGGCCAGGAAAGGGGTGGGGACGAACGAGCGCCCCCCCCCTCCTGAGCCGTACCAGGCCGCGTGCCCTCAACATGGGGGGTGCCCTGGGGAAAGGGGGGCCGTGCGGCCCCCCCCCCACCCCAAAGCACCTTGTCCCCATGTTGATGAGGACAAGGGCCTCTTCCCGACAACCCTGGCCGTTGGTTGTCGGGGTCTGCGGGCGGGGGCTTATCGGAATCTGGGAGCCCCCTTTAATAAGGGGGCCCCCAGATACCGGCCCCCCACCCTATGTGAATGAGTATGGGGTACGATGTACCCCTACCCATTCACCTAAGGTGTAAAATGTAAAGTACAAAAAACACACACACTTTTGAAAAAATATTTTATTGCACTGCTCCGGGGTCTTCTTCCGTCTTGGGGGTCTTCTCGCCGGACTCCCCCGCCATTTACCAGGCTCTTTTACCGAGCGGGGGAAGTCCGGCTACCTTCTTCGTCGTCGCCGCCGTCTGGGGGCCTCGATCCGCCTTCGGGGGTCTTCTTCCGTCTTGGGGGTCTTCTCGCCGGACTCCTCCGCTCTCTTCTGCTCTTTTACCTAGCTCTTTCACGAGCGGGGGGAGTCCGGCTACCTTCTTCGTCGTCGCCGCCGTCGTCTGGGGGTCTCGATCCGCCTTCGGGGGTCTTCCGGGGGTCTCTTCTGTTCTTGCGGCGGTCGTCGTCTTCCGCGCCGCCGGCGCTGCCTTCTTCTTCTTCTTCTTGTCCTTCTTGTTCTTCTTCTTCTTCCGATGTTGACCCGTCGCTGTCTCTGCCCGGAATGCCTGTGCCGCTCTGCGCTCGGACTTATATAGGGACATGGGGGACAGGGTCACATGCACATGTCACATGGTGACCCCGCCCCCTTGTGTTGTCACAGTCCCGGAGGATGCTGGGACTGTGACATCGCAAGGGGGCGGGGTCACCATGTGACATGAACATGTGACCCTGTCCCCCATGTCCCTATATAAGTCCTAGCGCAGAGCGGCACAGGCATTCCGGGCAGAGAGAGCGTCGGGTCAACATCGGAAGAAGAAGAAGAACAAGAACAAGAAGGACAAGAAGAAGGACAAGAAGAAGGACAAGGCGCCGGCGGCGCGGAAGACGACGACCGCCGCAAGAACAGAAGAGACCCCCGGAAGACCCCCCGAAGGCGGATCGAGACCCCCAGACGACGGCGGCGACGACGAAGAAGGTAGCCGGACTTCCCCCGCTCGGTAAAAGAGCTTGGTAAATGGCGGGGGAGTCCGGCGAGAAGACCCCCAAGACGGAAGAAGACCCCCGAAGGCGGATCGAGGCCCCCAGACGGCGGCGACGACGAAGAAGGTAGCCGGACTTCCCCCGCTCGGTAAAAGAGCTTGGTAAATGGCGGGGGAGTCCGGCGAGAAGACCCCCAAGACGGAAGAAGACCCCCGGAGCAGTGCAATAAACTATTTTTTCAAAAGTGTGGGTGTTTTTTTTTACTTTACATTTTACACCTTAGGTGAATGGGTAGGGGTACATCGTACCCCATACTCATTCACATAGGGTGGGGGGCCGGTATCTGGGGGCCCCCTTATTAAAGGGTGCTCCCAGATGCCGATAAGCCCCCGCCCGCAGACCCCGACAACCAACGGCCAGGGTTGTCGGGAAGAGGCCCTTGTCCTCATCAACATGGGGACAAGGTGCTTTGGGGTGGGGGGGGGCCACACGGCCCCCCTTTCCCCAGGGCACCCCCCATGTTGAGGGCACGCGGCCTGGTACGGCTCAGGAGGGGGGGGGGCGCTCGTTCGTCCCCACCCCTTTCCTGGCCTGCCAGGCTGCGTGCTCGGATGAGGGTCTGACTTGGATTTGGGGGGAACCCCCACGCCGTTTTTTCGGCGTGGGGATTCCCTTTAAATCCATGCCAGCTTGCGGAGCTAGCGCGGCGGCATTTACTGCCTACGCTAGCTACGTAACCTGAAGTTACGTTCGAAATGAACGGACTGCTCCGTGTGTGGGCAAGTCCGTTCATTTTCAAAAGTCCCGCGGACTTTTGGCCGGCGGATTATCCGCTGGAGAAGTCCGTGCGTGTGTGGGCAAGTCCACACGCTCGGAAAGTCCAGCGGACCCAGCTGGAAAGTCCGGCGGGATTGTCCGCTGGACTAGGTCCGCCGGCAAAAGTCCGCACGTGTGTACGCGGCATAAGATTTCCCACACTCAGGACAGGAAAACGGCTTCTCCCCCGTGTGAGATCTCTGATGTGCGTAAAGATTGGAATTATCTGAAAAACATTTCCCGCACTCAGGACAGGAAAATGGCTTCTCTCCTGTGTGAGATCTTTTATGCACATTAAGTTGGGATTTAGAATGGAAACACTTCCCGCACTCAGGACAGGAAAACGGCTTCTGCCCCGTGTGAGATCTCTGATGTGTGTCAAGACTGGACTTCTGTGAAAAACGTTTCCCGCACTCAGGACAGGAATACGGCTTCTCCCCCGTGTGAGATCTCTGATGTCTGTAAAGATGAAACTTCACTGAAAAACATTTACCGCACTCAATACAAAAATACGGCTTCTCCTCCGTGTGAGATCTCTGATGTGTGTAAAGATTGGAATTATCTGAAAAACATTTCCCGCAGTCAGGACAGGAAAATGGCTTCTCTCCTGTGTGAGATCTCTGATGATTGGAAAGATGAGACTGCTGTGAAAAACATTTCCCGCACTCAGGACAGGAATACGGCTTTTCCCCCGTGTGAGATCTCTGATGATTGGAAAGATGAGACTGCTGTGAAAAACATTTCCCGCACTCAGGACAGGAATACGGCTTTTCCCCTGTGTGAGATCTCTGATGATTGGAAAGATGAGACTGCTGTGAAAAACATTTCCCGCACTCAGGACAGGAATACGGCTTTTCCCCCGTGTGAGATCTCTGATGATTGGAAAGATGAGACTGCTGTGAAAAACATTTCCCGCACTCAGGACAGGAATACGGCTTTTCCCCTGTGTGAGATCTCTGATGATTGGAAAGATGAGACTGCTGTGAAAAACATTTCCCGCACTCAGGACAGGAATACGGCTTTTCCCCCGTGTGAGATCGCTGATGTATGACAAAGTCTGATTTTTGTATAAAGCATTTCCCACACTCAGGACAGCAATACGGCTTCTCTCCTGTGTGAGATCTTTTATGCACATTAAGATGGGATTTAGAATGGAAACACTTCCCGCACTCAGTACAGGAAAAGCTCTTCTCTGTGGGAAGGACGGCACCGTCCCTCACAGTCTGAGGTTCCTCAGGATAAGAGGAATACGATGGTCCATCTACACTGTGTGGTGCCGGATGGACATTTGAGGTAGTCGGGTTTTCTCCTGGACTATACTGTGTGATGTCCTCATCTTCTACTTTACAGTCTGGAGACAAAGTGAGACAATCCTCTGAGGTTTTCCTCATCTCCCGTCCATCTACTAAAATAGGAATACAAAGATTATTACTAGACATGAGCTGATTGGTTCCTGCTGTGCTCCAATCAAATCATCCGATATAAAATGTCCAGCTGGTAGGAAATGGGTGTAACAAAAGAGAATCCATATTATGTGTATATATAGCAGTGGGTAGAGGGGAGAGAGCAGAAGTCAGGACTATGTAATGTACAACATATTGTATAAGATACAACAGATAGGACTATATAGTATCAGAATGATGTAATGTACAACAGAGAGTATATAGTGCAGGGGTCAGGAGTGTTCTGTCAGAGATCATGCTATAACTGGGCATGGGGCAGAAGACCCAAAGCACATTCCCAAGGTGCCTAGGTAGAGCAACATCTATGGTGAAAATCAACTCTTTGCTGCCAGCTGAACCCCAGAATTTCCATAAATCCAGTCTAGATCCATAAATTGTGTCTGCAGCACAGAGAAGGGAGATTATCACCCAGTCCCCGCCCTACTCTGGACCAATCAGTGATCAGTATGGGTGGGGGAATGTATTTAGTGTTAATGACCCACCTGTGCTGATCTCTGTAGGAGTGTCCTCCTCTATAAATGTCCCCGTTATTCCATCCTCCTCCATAGACTGCTGATCATCCCTCACATACCTCTCTTCTTCTTCTGATTTAACCTCAAATTCTATATCGATTGGATCTCCACTCTAAATCAAGAAAATGAAAGTGAATATCATCTGTAAACAATAAGATTTATTATTGTGACATCACATAGAAAATCCACATATTGTCTGTGTTTTACATTGTCCATCCCACCAACCTTATAACAGTGGGGGATGGTGTGATCTTCCTGTGTGGAATCCCGGGAATACAGAGGACGGGGACATCTCTCTGGTGGGTTCCTGGTATTTGGTGGCTCCATCATATCCTTGTGTCCTTCTGAAAACTCCTCCATCACTCCATACTCCTCATCCTCCTCTTTATACTCTTCTTTAACATCAATATTATCATCCCCGAGGTTTCCACTCTGAATATATAATAAAACATTCATTGTAACAATCATGCTGTGTATAAATCAGAACTACCAATAATTGTCAATCATCTACCTGATGATGGTGGGGGATGGTGTGATCTTCCTGTGTGGAATCCCGGGAATACAGAGGACGGGGACATCTCTCTGGTGGGTTTCTGTAGCTGGATGACTCCACCATGGTGTCCTGGTACAGATCTTTGTGTTCTTTTAGAAACTCCTCCATCACCCCATCCTCATCATCCTCCTCTTTTATCTCTTCTTTACCCTCAACTTTAGAATCTCTCAGGTTTCCACTCTGAATATATAATAAAAATGACATCAATGGTAACAATGCAGATAATGTACAGATCCTAATGATACTATCAGTGATTGTTCCTCATCTACCTGATGATGGTGGGGGATGGTGTGACCTTCCTGTGTGGAATCCTGGGAATACAGAGGACGGGGACATCTCTCTGGTGGGTTCCCATTACTGGATCCATCTGTAGGAAACACACACACTGACTGAATACATTGTTTCTATGTGTTTATCAGATGATGGGGGATCTAGGTGGAGCCTCCGTACTGCTCTCTCCTTTACAATAAAGTCTCCTCTTACCCGGTGATGTGAGGGGCGGCTGATTGTCCATCATGACGTCCTTGTAGAGATCCTTGTGTCCTTCTAAATACTCCCACTCCTCCATGGAGAAATAGACAGTGACATCCTGACACCTTATAGGAACCTGACACACACAATGATACAGTCACCATCCAGACACATCCCTTGTCTGTTACTGGATAATGTCCCAGAATTCCCAGCACCGCTCACCTCTCCTCCATCATCTCTCTGGTGACTTCTAGAATCTTCTTTGTATTTCTCTATTCTATCAGGGAGGGAGGTGGAGGCAATGTGATGGTCATATGATCTCCAAACTTCACAGGAGGAAAACTATAGAT
This sequence comes from Lithobates sylvaticus, assembly GCA_028564925.1. Lineage (NCBI taxonomy): Eukaryota > Metazoa > Chordata > Amphibia > Anura > Ranidae > Lithobates > Lithobates sylvaticus. The sequence goes on along the minus strand of CM053028.1, from coordinate 557,625,865 downwards.
CTGAAAACCAATACTACAATCAAACTTTATTCCCAGAATCTTCCTCAGTTAACCTTTTAAATTCTCCATTTTTATTAAAGCCCCACTTCAGGCTGAGGTATAATTTACCCACACAAAAGAATTCTGGTGTCATTACAGCAGTACTGTTTTTCTTGTGAGGATGCCAAGGGTCCACCCACATTCTTAAACCACCGAATAAAAAGAAAAGTGCCAGATGGAGGGACATTGGTCAGTGTGATGTCATAGCATTCTCCATCCCTAAGCACTAATAAAAGTGGTATAATCTGCTAGTATAGACTGATGAGGGGAGAAGGTGATTGGTGGGAAAGGTGACACATCTCCAAAATGAAGAGAATGTTTCGGCCCCGTAAGTGGGGAATGTTCTGCCCCTGAAGGGGTTAATCTACATTTCCACACTATATATGTGTGTATCATCATCTGCTGGAGATAAAAGACACCACAGTGACTATGGAGGAAGAGGACGGACATGACGGGGGGTTACTGGGTGTAAATAGAAAATAAGATCTTATTACCTCGTCTGCTGCTTCTTCCAGCAATGTCTTCTCTCTACTTCCTCATGACTCACCTCTCACTCGGAACTTCCTGTCTGTATCTGACATCACTTCCTGTCTTCCATAACAGACTTTCTGTCTGGGTTGAAGTGAGATCACCACCTTGTGGAGCTCAGAGGAACTGCAGAAACATGTTGTAGTGTGAACACGGCCTTGTGCTGTGTGTGTATGTACTGTATATCCTTATAGATGGGGTCATCGCCACTCCCACCAAGGGGGATAGAAATATATTACTGCCAAGTCCAGCCTTTCTTAGCCAGGGTTCCTCCAAAGCTATTGTGGAGCCACTTATTAAGAGGATGATGGAGTTCTGGTGAACGCACAATCGGAGTGTGAGAACCAGGAGAGCACGGGATTGGTGTTTGGGGAAGGAGGTGTTTTGTAGTCCACTACACACAGTTTGCTGGAACATATACTGAGATTTGGAGGAAGAGGATCTGGCGGTTTTGGAGACATTTATTGGTGGTGATATCATTTACTGAAGTATAAAGGAGATGTTGGGTGGACTTTGATGTCACTTTATGGTTTATCGATGAGGTGAAATGCGTCAATGATTTATCACAGATGTTGTCACATCTTTTCTTTGATGATAAAAGGGCGGGATTTCTGGATATAAGGGGAGGGGTCATTGTATTTATCACCCATCTCCCGATGCTGGACGATGCGAGAAGCTGACACTCTATAAGAAGTCTTGTCTCTGCCATCTGGGGAAATAGCGAGTGGGAGAACGAGTCGTTGAGGATTTGAATAGTAAATCCTTCATTGTTCTCAGCTGGAGAAATATTGACTCGCCGACCTTCCCAGACAGAACACTGCTTGGAGGACTGGAATAGTAATCTCCTTCATTGTTCTCAGCTGGGAGTGTCGGGGGTTTCATTGACTTGTACACAACTTCAGATTGTCTCTGTGGCCCCAAAATTATCTTTACTGAGTTTTTTACTGACATTGTGTGCTTCCTAAACCATTTCACTAATATTGTGTGACATAAAAAATTGGAGCTACCACCATTTTATTCTCTAATAGGAAAATGGGTGCTAATAGGCTGCAGGAGATCTGCTGAGACATAGAAAGGGAAATGGGTGCTAATAGACTGCAGGAGATCTACTGAGACATAGAAAGGGAAATGGGTGCTAATAGGCTGCAGGAGATCTGCTGAGACATAGAAAGGGAAATGGGTGCTAATAGGCTGCAGGAGATCTGCTGAGACATAGAAAGGGAAATGGGTGCTAATAGGCTGCAGGAGATCTGCTGAGGCATAGAAAGGAGAAAAATATAGAGGAAGTAGGAGAACTACAGGAAAAAAAATAAAAGTAAATGGGTGCTAATAGACTGCAGGAGATCTGATAAGAAAAAAGGAGAGGGTTGAAGAGAAGCAGATCTCCTGCAGCTTATTGCCACCCATCCCCCTTTTTTCAACAGATCTCCTGCAGCCTATTAACATCTATTTCTCCTGCTGAGAATAAAATAATGGTGGAATTATTTTTTCCTTTATTTTTATATTTTTTACTAAGTTGTGTATTCATGTACTACCGACCAGAACATGATACCCACCCACCAGAATATTAGGACCACCCACTAGAACATTATAACCACCTACCAGAATATTAGACCCACCCACCAGAACATGATACCCACCCACCAGAATATTAGGACCACCCACTAGAACATTATAACCACCTACCAGAATATTAGACCCACCCACCAGAACATGATACCCACCCACCAGAATATTAGGACCACCCACTAGAACATTATAACCACCGACCTGAATATTAGACCGACCCACCAGAACATGATACCCACCGACCAGAATATTAGGACCACCCACTAGAACATTATAACCACCTACCAGAATATTAGACCCACCCACTAGAACATTATAACCACTGACCAGAACATTAGGACCACCCACCAGAACATTGTACCCACCCACCAGAACATTATACCCACCCACCAGAACATCATACCCACCCACCAGAACATTATGATCATCCCTCTAATATTGAGTTGGTCCCCCTTTTGCTGCCATCAAGACATGGACTCCACCAGACAAAGCATCACACTCCTCCGCCGGCTTGTCTTCTTCCCATACTGCATCCTGGTGCCATCTCTTCCCCAGGTAAGTGACACACATACACTTGGCCATCCACATCCCACACAGCCCCATACACAACAAACTCTAATGCCCATTTTATTTGCTTTCAACACATCAACTTCAGGGACAACATGTTCACCTGCTGCCTAATATCATCGCTCCCAACAGTCCCTGATTTGGAACAAAGTCCCTCTTTCCTCCTCACTTGTCCCTCATTCTGGTCTTATCTATATAGTTGTATATAAAATGCACTATTTATCTCCCAGTGCTAAACCTTTCATTCAATTTCTAAATTGCTGTATTTGTAAATTGCAAAAGCCAATATAAAGGAATTATAGTGGTAAAAAAAAGCACTTGTGGGTTTAACAAATAATTGTTTTTTTAACTTGCGTTTAAGGGGGCGTGGCGGGGCAGTGTGTCCTACACCTACATACATTTGCTAATAGGTGTCCCTCGTTCTCATCTCAGAAAGTTGGGAGGTGTATATATAATAATATATCCCACCCGCTTCCAGATGCCATTATAATGAGATAATGTTATTCATTTCACCTGTCAGTGGTCAGAATGTTATGGCTGATAGGTGTAAGGTACATACACACATAGCACAAGGCCGTGTTCACACTACATGATGTTTCTCAGTTTGCAATTCCTCTGCAATTTACAAGGTGGTGATCTCTCCTCTACCCAGACAGGAAGTCTCTATGGATGACAGACAGGAAGTGATGTCAGGTACAGACAGGAAGTTCCGGGTGAGAGGTGAGTCGGGAGGAAGTAGAGAGGAGACATTCCTGGAAGTGGCAGCAGAGGAGGTAATAAGATCTTATTTTCTATTTACACCCAATAACCCCCCGTCATGTCCGTCCTCTTCCTCCATAGTCACTGTGATGTCTTTTATCTCCAGCAGATGATGATACACACATTTATAGTGTGGAAACCTAGATTAACTCCTTCAGGGGCAGAACATTTACGCACGTACAGGGCCGGAACATTCTTTTAGAGATAAATTCTAGTAATATGTTTCTATAAACAAACAGCACTGACAATACATAGACAAGACAATGACCATCCTAACCATACATGGCCTACAAAGGGCAATTATTACACTACACAGGCAGCCAATGGGCAATCATTACAATATGCAACCAACACCATGTAGTGCAGGGGTCAGGAGTATGAAGCATAGAGCCCCTTATATTGCTGGTCAGGAGGAAGAAAACATTCCTCAGCCTTCCATGAAGAATATGTTCCATCATTGGTGTCAGAGGGAGGAAAATACTGAGGGTTCTGAGGGAAGTAGAGGAGCCGAGGGGCTGTGCGGGTTTAGTAAAGCTGAAAGACTTTAGGGGCCTCTGAAGGGGTAATGTAGCTGAAGGACTCTGGGACCCTTGAGGGGGTAGTCTGGCTCAGGGGGCTCTGAGGGACATAAGGGGGTCTGTGATGGCCCTCCCACCCCACCTATTTTTCAGACCTTCTAGAACAGACAACCTTAACCATCTTATTGTCTCAGTGGTCATGTGATTTATTTTTTTCTGGAATATCAGGTAAGATGAAGAAGGACATTCCTTCTCGTTGGTGAGCATTTGTTCTTAGAGGAGTTCTGTTTCGGCTGCAAACCAGTTCAGAAAGAAAACAAACTCAATAGAGTAAAGAGGAATATCTGATCCGACAGGCCAAGAGGGTCCCCGGTCCTCCAAGATGTAACAAATACTACACAATCCAGACTAAATGTGTTCCCATGGGGGACAATAGTTTATTTCTTAAATGTACAGCAACCCTCCTATTTGCCCCCCCCCCACCCCCCCCCCCCACATCCACATTAGGGGTCGACCGATTATCAGTGTGGCCGATATTCAGTTTTTTTGAAGAATCGGTATCGCTAACATACTTACCGATATTATAGATATTTCTTCAAGGGATTGTACCGGAGTGATGCATGAAGATACAGGTAGCCCAGTACCGTACTTTAGCGTGGACGGTCAGCTTTCTTGTAATAACAACGGATGCGGGTAAGCAGCCGCGTGGCTGTTATTACAAGCAGTGGGAGGAGACCCCTCCCTCTTCCTGCCGCTCTGCCTGGGTCTCCCGTCCCACCAGCTTGGCCGATCTTGGCGTTTTGAATACTTTCAAGTGCAGAGGAGGGATTTGGTGTTTTATAGACCCCCCGATCTCTCCATAAAGAGGACCTGTCACTGCCTATTACTGTCAAAAACAGGAACAAAGGAGCGCCTTCTAAGTGTAGCAGTTAAGACATTTCATGAATTTTAAATCATAAGGGGAACACTCACAAACCAGCGATATAAAACAGCATAGATATCGGTGTCATCCGCGCCGTCCCGGGAACTGCCTGGTGTTGCTGACTGGAATGTCCGTGTGTCTGTCCTTTATCCGGTTACACTGGTGGAGCCCAGCGCTCCCGGAAAGCTGGGACAGGGATCGGTGATGCACAGGAACACGGCAGGGTGACGTCACTTCCGGGTACAGGGTCAGCGGGGAGGTGCGTGCGTTCGGAGCATACGTCCTCCTTCCTCAGGCTCTGCTGGGGGCCATCTTTGAAGAGGGTTTTTCATATATACACATAGACTGAGTACTAAGTGACTGGCTAAACGGGTAACCATGGGAACATGTAAACATTGAGGAAAATTACAATTCCACCAGCTGAATATACTATTTTGACACTGTTAAACAATTTCACGAGATTATGACTAAAATTACCAATAAACTTAAAGGTAAAATGAATAGCTTTAGAAAATTATTATTTAAAAATATACTTAAAAAAAAATGCATAATGTAATAAGCTTAAACTAATAGACTAAATACTTACAAAAGGCGACCAATGAGTCTTTAGATCCATAATTATATATCTATAAAAAAGTAAAAAAAATGTATATGTATTAGAATTGTTATATTCAGATTACTATATTAAATATATATTGGATATATATTATATGCTCAAAAATCATCAAATTATTAAAACGGGACACCCATGAGAGATCAATTATACTATATGGGAATTGGTAGTTATTGATTATTAATACTATATATTATTTCTATTTTCTATTTTTTGTTGTTTAATTTGTATATATATATATATATATATATATATATATATATATATATACAGCCCTCAAAAATTACACTCGCACACTCGCATTTTGCGAGTGATTTTTGAGGGCTGGCGAGGAGAAGAGAGGAGAGCCGCCACTGGGAGATCACAGCAGGGAACATTCAGACTTTTGTTTCATAAGCTGTGAGTGTTCCCCCGCCGTGAGCCATCACATAAGCTCCTCCCCTTTTCCGGGACTTTGATAGACAGATCACCCGTCCAATCCTAGGACGGGTGACCTGTATCAAACTTCCCCGGACAAGGGGAGGAGCTTATGTGACGGCGCGCCGCGGGGGAACACTCACAGCTTATGAAACAAAAGTCTGAATGTTCCCTGCTGTGATCTACCAGTGGCAGCTCTCCTCTCTTCTCCTCCACAGGTAGGCAGCACATGGGGGACACAGGCTGCAGATGGGGGGGAGACACAGGCTGCAAATGGGGGGGAGGACACAGGCTGCAAATGGGGGGGAGGGACACTGGCTGCAAATGGGGGGGAGGACACTGGCTGCAAATGGGGGGGAGGACACTGGCTGCACATGGGGGGGAGGACACTGGCTGCACATGGGGGGGAGGACACTGGCTGCACATGGGGGGGAGGACACTGGCTGCACATGGGGGGGGGGGACACTGGCTGCACATGGGGGGGACACTGGCTGCACATGGGGGGGACACTGGCTGCACATGGGGGGGACACTGGCTGCAAATGGGGGGGGGGGACACTGGCTGCAAATGGGGGGGGGACACTGGCTGCACATGGGGGGGGGGGATGGGGGGGGGGACACTGGCTGCACATGGGGGGGGGACACTGGCTGCTCATGGGGGGGGGGACACTGGCTGCTCATGGGGGGGGACACTGGCTGCTCATGGGGGGGGACACTGGCTGCTCATGGGGGGGGGACACTGGCTGCACATGGGGGGGGGGGACACTGGCTGCTCATGGGGGGGGGACACTGGCTGCTCATGGGGGGGGACACTGGCTGCTCATGGGGGGGGACACTGGCTGCACATGGGGGGGGACACACTGGCTGCACATGGGGGGGCACAGGCTGCACATGGGGGGGGGACACAGGCTGCACATGGGGGGGGGACACAGGCTGCACATGGGGGGGGACACTGGCTGCACATGGGGGGGGGGGACACAGGCTGGCTGCACATGGGGGGGGGGGGGACACAGGCTGCACATGGGGGGGGGACACAGGCTGCACATGGGGGGGGGGGGGGGGGGTGGACACAGGCTGCACATGGGGGGGGGGACACAGGCTGCACATGGGGGGGGGGGCACAGGCTGCACATGGGGGGGGGACACAGGCTGCACATGGGGGGGGGACACAGGCTGCACATGGGGGGGGGGGCAGGCTAGGGGTTGGGGGGGGGGCGGACCCAGGCTGCACATGGGGGGGGGACACAGGCTGCACATGGGGGGGGGCACAGGCTGCACATGGGGGGGACACAGGCTGCATGGGGGGGGGCACCAAGGGGGGGACACAGGCATGTTAAGAATATTTTTATAACTTAATTGCATAAAAAATTAAAGGTGTCATTTAATCAGATAATTTATGAGGGCGGGTTTAGGGGCAGGGTTGGGGGGGGGCGGGGGCAACTGGTGGCGAGTAACCCTTAAGGCCGGGCTAGTAGCTCAGGACTTGAAATTTTGCGGAGAGTCCGGATGGTGCAGCCTACATAGAGTAGGCCTTAATGTGCACGTCAAGCAGTATAAAACTTACTCAGATGAGCATGTAAAGAAATCCGGTATGGTGTACTGCTTTCCTTCAAATGTGATATCTTGTTGTCTATGTGTCGCGTGTTTACACGGGAGACATAGGGGAATTTTGCACTGATACGTTCCTTTGATGTTAAAGAATGTCAGGGAAGCACTAGCGATTGGTTGTGATGGTTTTATTTTACTCTTTGGGTTTTGATGTTTTTTGCTCCTCTATAAGTTACTAGAGGTCGATTGGTTAGTGTGGATTTTAAATGGGGATCCTCGCTCAATATGGACCAATGTTTAGAGAGGATCCTTTCCATCTTCCTGAATGGAGTATGGAACTGTGTGACGACCCGCACTGGTTGTGTACTGTCCTCTGTTTTAGCCTTTCTGTCACTTTTTACGTCTGTATGAAGATAGTGTTGAAAAGATTCTTGAACAATATCATCGGGGTAGTCCTTTTTCCTTAAATTTGGTCTGGAGTATCTGACCATGGGTATTGTAGTCCTGTGTATGAGTACAGTTATGCTTAAGACGTCAGAACTGGCTCTTCGGGATGTTGTTCATCCAACGTGGATGGTGACGATAGTGCAAATAGGAGTTGCCGGAGGCGGGTTTTGTGAAATTCTGAGCACAAATACTGTTGTCATGATGGAACAATTCTAGATCCAAAAACACAAGCTTATTGTCATCAGATACTGCGGTGAATGACAAGCCCATAGTGTTGGTGTTGGAATGTTGTAGAAATCCCGGGATTAGAGTATCTGGCCCATCCCAGATAATGACAACGTCATCAATATAACGTCCATAGAATACTAAATGGGAGGCGTAGGGGTTGTTCTGCCAAATATGTAGATGTTCCCAATAGCCCATGGTGAGGTTTGCATAGCTGGGGCAAAATTTGCCCCCATAGCTGTGCCCTGGGTCTGAATATAGACGTCACCATTGGTTTCAAAATAGTTGTGTGTCAAGATGTATTCCAACATTTCCAGAAGGAAGTCTACCTGACGGGGATTAAGTTGTGGGTCCTCATTGAGGTAGCACTGTGTAGCCTGTAGGCCTACATTGTGTGGAACGGAGGTGTAGAGGGAAACTACATCTAGCGAGAGCCAACGATAAGACGGCTCCCAGCAATATTGTTGTAGCATATTTAGTAGTTGGATACTATCCTTAATGTGTGAAGGAAGGTTATTGACTATATGCTGCAAAAAATGGTCAATGTATATCGAGAAGTAACTCGTAACGCTTTCCATAGCCGCAACAATCGGTCTCCTAGGCGGGTTAGCTAGGTCCTTATGAATCTTAGGGAGATGATAGAAGTACGGCCTTCTGTAAAATTCATGTTTAAGGAATGCAACTTCTGTTTTGGTAATGATACCCTCAACTGCAGCCCTATTGGTGAGATCATGGGCTTCCTTTGAGAACACGGGCAGTGGGTCACTGATAAGTTTACGGTATGTGGACCTATCTGAAAGGAGCCTGGAGGATTCTATCTGATAGTACAAAAGATTTTGAACCACTATACCTCCCCCTTTATCAGCTGATCTGATGATGAGCTGTCTGTTGTCTGTAAGTTGTTGGAGAGCTATGGTTTTGGCCGTGGGGAGATTTGATGATGACTGGGTGTGTGTGGAGGTTTGCTGACACATTCGTAGAATTTCCGCATAGACAACCTGATAAAAACTTCGGACATAGGGACCTTTGGCAAAGGTGGGATAAAATATGGATTTAGTTTGGAATTTAGTCTGCTGAACGGGTGGGGATGTGGACAAGTGCTGAGTGAGTAATTTGACGTAATCGTCCGAATCCTCAGTATAGAGGAGCTCCAGATGATACAGAGCCCTTCTTTCCCAGACTCTAAGATCCGGGGGATCGTCTGTTGGATAACTGGTGCCCAAAGGGCTGGTGACAGGCTCCTGTTCAACATTGAGATTCTTATGGGCTTTGATATTAAAGTAGCGTTTTACAGTAATACTCCTAATGAATCTATTGAGATCTAGAAAAAGGGTAAAATGATTGGGAGGTGCTGTTGGAGCAAAAGTGAGGCCACGAGCGAGAAGTGACTGCTCAGATTTGGGCAAAACATCATCAGATAGATTAAAAATCTTTATAGTTTGCGTAGTTCCCCCCTCCTTTCTGTGTCTGCGTCTTCCCCCTCTCCTGCCTCTACGGTGAGGACAGGGGGGGGGGGGACTACTAAAAAAGAGGAGGTAGAGGGTGTTGGTTCATCTGTGGTTATCACATTAGAAGTGATTGTGGACAAGGGTGGTAAGTCTAATCCAATCACCGTGGTGCTTTTATGTACTTCTGTGGGGATCAAGGATATCACAGATGAAGTGATTCATTTTAATTCATTAAATGTCTTAATTGCTACACTTAGAAGGCGCTGCATTGTTCCTGTTTTTATGTTCCAGAGTTTCTTCTATCTGTAAGCTGGCAGCCTTCTTGGGATCAGCGTTCCTAACAGTCCTACATGGACTATATGTCATGGACTTAGATACTTGCCCCATGTACTGATCCCATTCCCATATTCTTCTATGTATAGCCTCACCCAGAGTGCGCCAAATTAACCCATTGATTGTATGCCTATTACTGTCACATGGGATGTTTACATTCATTAGAGACCCCAGATCTCTCCATAAAGAGGACCTATCACCTCCTATTACTGTCACATGGGATGTTTACATTCATTATAGACTCCAGATCTCTCCATAAAGAGGACCTGTCACCATCTATTACTGTCACATGGGATGTTTACATTCATTATAGACCCCAGATCTCTCCATAAAGAGGACCTGTCACCATCTATTACTGTCACATGGGATGTTTACATTCATTATAGACCCCAGATCTCTCCATAAAGAGGACCTGTCACCACCTGTTAATGTCACATGGGATGTTTACATTCATTATAGACCCCAGATCTCTCTATAAAGAGGACCTGTCACCTCCTATTACTGTCAGATGGGATGTTTACATTCATTATAGACCCCAGATCTCTCCATAAAGAGGACCTGTCACCGCCTATTAATGTCACATGGGATGTATACATCCCTTGTGACAGCAATAAAAGTGATAAAAAAAATAAAAATCAATAAGAGGACAGTGTATAGTGCAGAATATTGGCACCTGATACTAACTATCGAAAAATTGGTATCGTATCGGCCCTGAGAAAACTATATCGGTCTACCCCCTCCCCCCCCCCCCCCACCCAATCCACATCCTATTATTGTGAGACCAATACCATCCAAATAATTATTATTTTTATTTCCAGAGTTATCCGTCTAAAAGAAGACCTGTATATATCAAATGACGGCACCAATGAGGATGGAGGAGGACTGGAGTCACGTGACTGAGAAGATAATAAACCTCACCATGGAGATCATCTACCTGCTGACCGGAGAGGTGAGGAGGATTCTGGGAGGTCACATGACATCACTCTTATCTCTATTAATAAAACTCAGACCTGACTGGAGAGGTGAGGAGGATTCTGGGAGGTCACATGACATCACTCTTATCTCTATTAATAAAACACAGACCTGACCGGAGAGGTGAGGAGGATTCTGGGATTGTAACATGATATTCCTTTTGGTTCCTCAATACAGAGATTTCCTCTTGTGAAGTCAGGTGATCATATGACCATCACAGTGCCTCCATGTGACTCCCTAAAACCTGAGAGACACAACATGCAGAAGATTCTAGAAGTCACCAAGAAGATGATGGAGCTGCTGACAGGAGAGGTGAGCGGTGCCGGGAATTCTGGGACATTATCCAGTAACAGACAAGGGATGTGTCTGGATGGTGACTGTATCATTGTGTGTGTCAGGTTCCTATAAGGTGTCAGGATGTCACTGTCTATTTCTCCATGGAGGAGTGGGAGTATTTAGAAGGACACAAGGATCTCTACAAGGACGTCATGATGGACAATCAGCCGCCCCTCACATCACCGGGTAAGAGGAGACTTTATTGTAAAGGAGAGAGCAGTACGGAGGCTCCACCTAGATCCCCCATCATCTGATAAACACATAGAAACAATGTATTCAGTCAGTGTGTGTGTTTCCTACAGATGGATCCAGTAATGGGAACCCACCAGAGAGATGTCCCCATCCTCTGTATTCCCGGGATTCCACACAGGAAGGTCACACCATCCCTCACCATCATCGGGTAGATGATTGACCATTATTGGTAGCTCTGATTTATAGACAGCATGTTTGTTACAATTAATGTTTTATTATATATTCAGAGTGGAAACCTTGGGGATGATAATATTGATGTTAAAGAAGAGTATAAAGAGGAGGATGAGGAGTATGGAGTGATGGAGGAGTTTTCAGAAGGACACAAGGATAAGATGGAGCCACCAAATACCAGGAACCCACCAGAGAGATGTCCCCGTCCTCTGTATTCCCGGGATTCCACACAGGAAGATCACACCATCCCCCCACTGTTACAAGGTTGGTGGGGTGGATCATCTAGATCATGAACTTGAAGAGACAGGGGGGTTTATTTACTAAAGGCAAATCCACTGTGCACTTGGAGGTGCAGTCGCTGTAGATCTGAGGGGAACATAGAAGGAAAATTTAAAAAAAATGAATTTTTGCTTGCATATGATTGGATGATAGAAATTAGCAGAGCTTCCCCTCATTTCAGATCTTCCCTCAGATCTACAGCGACTGCACTTCCATGTGCACTTGTAGTGTGTAGTGGATTTGCCTTTAGTAAATCAACACCAATGTGTATATTTTATATGTGATGTCACAATAATAAATCTTATATCTTACAGATGATATTCTCTCTCATTTTCTTGATTTAGAGTGGAGATCCAATCGATATAGAATTTGAGGTTAAAACAGAAGAAGAAGAGAGGTATGTGAGGGATGATCAGCAGTCTATGGAGGAGGATGGAATAACGGGGACATTTATAGAGGAGGACACTCCTACAGAGATCAGCATAGGTGGGTCATTAACACTAAATACATTCCTCCACCCATACTGCTCACTGATTGGTCCAGAGCAGGGCGGGGACTGGGTGATATCAGCCTGTAATCCCCTGGTCACTTTCCTGAGCTGTGTTCCCCGTCCTGTATTCCTGTATTCCTCTCGGATAATCTTCCTTTCTCTGTGCTGCAGACACAATTTATGTATCTAGACTGGATTTATGGAGATTCTGGGGTTCAGCTGGCAGCAAAATGTTCATTTTCAGCATAGGCGCTACTAGACCTAGGCACCTGGGGTATGTGTTTTGGCTCTTCTGCCCCATACCCGGGTATGGCAAGATCTCTGACAGAATAATTATCACAGGATTACTTGTTCTGTTGTCTGCTGGCTGTGCCGGGTGGAGGGATATGTCTTGTTGTGCTTTTTTAAGGAAAGTTTCCCGCACATTTTTATTAAGTAATTTCTAACGAAGATATTTTTAAGATACAAAATCAATCTATATGACACAGTCTATATATGCGAAACTTGTTCACGGAGACGAGTGATCATACTTAATAGTCACATTTATTGGTTGACAGAAAACAAATATTTACATGAAATTAAAATACAGATTGCATTATTTGAACATTTGACAATTAATGGAAATACCCTCAAAATGGGCGTAGTAGTACCTTGGACACAATATCACCATGATAACTTCTTCAGTAGAATCAATAACCTTATATTTGACAATTTAACATAATGTCTGTACACACACCCAGCCGTTACTATGCTGCAGGTAAGTAACGTTGAACAATGCGAAACAAATTAGACATTTGTTTGTCAATAAAAAGCAACTATGCAAAAAGTAATATATAATAAAAATTGAATATTAAAGAAAAAAATCTAAAAGGCAGTTATTGATTCTGGAGAATGATTATCAATATTAGAATATTCAATACATCAATAATTAAGAGAACATACCAGATAAAATCAACATGTTATATTTACCCATTCCAAAATGGCTATTAGTCTGGATTTAAGATAGCTACCGGGTTCAGGAATCTCCTTGGAGGTTAAAGTATATTTCCAGGCATGGCTGTCAGTCTATCTGGGAAGATGTTTCTCCCAGTGTCCCTTCCCCAGGGTGGGTCCCTGAGCTCTCAGGTTCCCCTGAGCTGTCTCCTTTCACTATCTCTCTAGCTTCTTAAATACCCTCTCACACAATAAGATTATAAAACTTGTAAGATGTTCAGCCCAAAAGGTATGTGTCTCTTTCCTATTGGCCTAAATGTTTTTAATGTAATTGCACCTTCAACCACCAGGTGTCCCACATGTGTTTTGGGGCTGCTCTGTAAAGTAATATATTTTATTTTATACTGGATATCATACCTTAGTGAAAATATCTATATCTTTAGTATTTGGGAATTCAACTAACCCCATACTATCAAATTGCCTAGCATAATTATTGATCAATCACTTGCATAAAATGGTGATATATATGCATATCATTGTATATCTGCAAATTTAGTCCATTTGAAAAGGACACAAGTTATATGTATATATATATTAATCAACATCACATACAGTCTTTATCTATCTGGATACCTGTATAATTTGGGTATCCAATCAATATTTGTTTATCTAAGCATTTCAATTCTAATACATTCATATCATAATCATATATTTGTCTTAATACTAATTTTGTTCCTAAAACAATTCTATTAATAATCACCCTTTATTTATTATGTTTTCTTTATAACCGATTTCATCAACTCATCAGATACTAACTCATAGTTTTCTTTTGTGACCTACACATCTCACAGATATTTTGAATGATTTATATTCACTGTCTTCTGAATATATATATATATATATATATATATATATTTTTAACATAGGTCGGTTTGCCTCTATTTTTAAAATCATGTTTTGAAATGGACTTTGAACAGTCCAATACATGTTTTGATAGCTTAGCTGTGTACACAATTCCTAGGACTTCACACAATGGGCTTTGTCGGGAAAGGCCTTGGCTTTAGAATTTTTGTATTGATGGTTGTAAATTGTCCAAACAGCCTTTACTTCAGCACAAAGGATTCTTCCCAGTCATGGACCACCTCCACGTGATGACACCTAATAAATTTGGCCTTCTCAAACTAATCAACAAAAATAAGTACACACCTTTTGTTTGGTGACAAAGGCTACCATTGTTCCTGTCTCCTTTCTGGTTCAATACAGGCTTGTAAACTTTATATATTTGAGACTTGTAAATTAGGCAACCAGTTCATCTGCTTTTCAGGAGCAAAAGTTCATTTCTATTTTTTTTTTGTTAGGCCTACTGAATCTCCCATCTCTGCCAGCGAATATTAGATATATTTCTTCATAAATTCACAACAGTCTGTATAGTCTCAGACCCAAGTCACTGAGTGCAGTCTCAGGAGATGGGAGGCAGCGGTGTGGGACCTCTGCAACTTGTCTCATGTAAACATTTAATCTTCCACTGATTACTGAATACCAATATTATGAGTCCTGACCCTTACACTGTATAATTTATATTGTACATTACATACTCCTGACCCCTGCGCTATATACTCTATGTTGTACATTACATTATTCTGATACTATAAAATCCTAACCGTTGTATCCTATACAATAAGTTGTACATTACATAGTCCTGATTTCTTTTATATCCATTTCCTACCAGCTGCACATTTTATATCTGATGATATGATTGGAGCACGGACCTTTACATGTTGATAATAATGTGATAACATCCTCAAACTTTGGAACCTTAAACAGAAAGGGATAATGAGGGAGGAGTCAATAACCCAATGATAGTGGTCTTCAGGATCAGTCCAGTCTTTATCTTGGTTCTCCCCCATCCTCACTCTCTGACCTCTGGTGGGGCTCAGCCCCTCTGTTATTCATGACTAAATCATGGAATAAATAAGAAGGTACAGGACTTCTTGTGTTGGGAAGATGAAAATAAGTGATAGAGGGGGAGGGGACACTCGTCTTATAATCCCCTCATCACTGTCACTCCTATGAAAGACAGTTATCGTTGTTTCCTCACTCTGACTAAGGTCCGTGAATAAAGAAATGAACTGGGAGGAGATTCAGAGATGTAGGGCTGAAACAACAAATCGATTATGAAAATAGTTGTCAAATATTTTCATAATCGATTAGTTGGTCAGTCGATTAATTGGCCTGCATACAGAAAATATAGCTCAGTACACCATCCATACATGTCAGTAAATGCCTGAGAACTTAAATGTGTGAGGAGCAATGCCTCATAGAACATGTAGTCCTGGGGAAGAGAAGGAAGCAAGTGATTCTAAGGGCAGAAGTTTTTTTGTACCTTCCTATAGGAGAACTCTATATTATACTTTGTACCTTCCTATAGGGGATCGCTATACTATACTTTGTAGCTTTCTATAGGAGAACTCTGAAGGCAGGAGGAGCCAAAAGTCCCGGGGGGTCCAGAAGAGGAGAATTAGGGCAAAACCATTACACGGAGGAGGTAAGTAGGGGTCCACTGAATGGAAATTTCGGTGCCGATATGGAAAATTAAGGATACACTAGGCAGAAAACCGATACTGAAAATGACAGTTTTTAAAAAAATATTTATGTTTTTATATACAACCACCATTTATATATAACCATCTCTTGTATCATGTCCTCAGTCTCTAACCATCTCATGTATCATGTCCTCAGTCTCTGGCCATCTCTTGTATAATGTCCTCAGTCTCTGACCATCTCTTGTATCATGTCCTCAGTCTCTGACCATCTCTTGTATCATGTCCTCAGTCTCTAACCATCTCTTGTATTATGTCCTCAGTCTCTAACCATGTTTTGTATCATGTCCCCAGTCTCTAACCATGTCTTGTATCATGTCCCCAGTCTCTAACCATGTCTTGTATCATGTCTGCAGTCTCTGACCATTTCTTGTATCATGTCTGCAGTCTCTAACCATCTCTTGTATCATGTCCCCAGTCTCTAGCCATCTCTTGTATCATGTCTGCAGTCTCTGACCATTTCTTGTATCATGTCTGCAGTCTCTGACCATCTCTTGTATCATGTCACCAGTCTCTGACCATCTCTTGTATCATGTCCTCGGTCTCTAAACGTCTCCTGTATCATGTCCTCAGTCTCTGATATCTCTTGTATCATGTCTGCAATCTTTTACTTAAACACACTGCTATAGTATTAGCAAAATCTCCATTTGGTGCACCTCTAGCAGACATGATACAGGATATGGTCAGAGACTGCAGACATGATACAGGAGATCAATGCAACCTCACCAGTGCCCGTCAGAGGCAGCCTCACCAGTACCAATCATGCAGCCTGCCTGTGCCCATCAGATGCAGCTACACCAGTGCATGTCATGCAGCCTCGCCAATGCCCATCATGCAGCCTGCCAGTGCCCGGATTAAAGTTGCTATCTCCGTGTGTCACGGAGCTATATTTGAATTGCCCGGGTCGCAGTAACAATGTCCCGCCTCCTGTGATCACGTCACAGAGTCAATATCCCACCATTGGATCATTGTGCTGTCTATCACAGGAGGCGGGACGTTGTTACTAAAACGCAGATCTTGAATACTTTCAAGTGCAGAGGAGGGATTTGGGGTTTTATAGACCCCCGATCTCTCCATAAAGAGGACCTGTCACTGCCTATTACTGTCAAAAACAGGAACAAAGCAGCACCTTCTAAGTGTAGCGGTTAAGACATTTAACCACTTCAATACCCGGCCATAGTCATATGACGCCCACAAGGTGGATCTACCATCCTGGGTGGGCGTCATATGACGTCCACGGATTCCCGGCCGCCTGGGGGGTGCGCGCGGCATCGCTCGGGACCCGGTGCGAGTGCCCGGCGGCCGCGATGTCCGCCGGGCACCCACGATTGCCCGTTAAAACAACGGGACCGGGCGGGACCGTGGAGCTGTGTGTGTAAACACACAGCTCCACGTCCTGTCAGCGGGGAGGAGACCGATCATGTGATCCCAGTACGGAGGATCACATGATCGGTCTCCTCCCCTTAAGTCCCCTCCCCCTACAGTTAGAATCACTCCTATCAGGGACACACATTAACCCCTCCAGCGCCCTCTAGTGTTAACCCCTTCCCTGCCAGTCACATTTACACAGTAATCATTGCAATTTTATAGCAACGATCGCTGTGTAAATGTGAATGGTTCCAAAAATGTGTCAAAAGTGTCCGAAGTGTCCGCCGCAATGTCGCAGTCACGAAAAAAAAATCGCAGATCCCCGCCATTACTAGTAAAAAAAAAAAAAAAAAAATTCAATAAATCTATCCCCTATTTTGTAGACGCTATAACTTTTGCGCAAACCGATCAATATACGCTTATTGCGATTTTTACCAAAAATATGTAGAAGAATACGTATCGGCCTAAACTGAGGAAAAAAATAGTTTTTTTTAAAAAAAAAAATGGGATATTTATTATAGCAAAAAGTAAAAAATAGTGTTTTTTTTCAAAGTTGTCGCTCTTCTTTTGTTTATAGCGCAAAAAATCAAAACCGCAGGGGGCGATCAAATACCACCAAAAGAAAGCTCTATTTGTGGGAAAAAAAGGACGTCAATTTTGTTTGGGTGTAACGTCGCACGACCGCGCAATTGTTAGTTAAAGCGACGCAGTGCCGAATCGCAAAAAGTGCTCTGGTAAGGAAGGGTGTTTAAAAGCCCTGTATTGAAGTGGTTAATGAATTAAAATCACAAATCAGCGAAATAAAACCGCATAGATATCGGTGTCATCCGCGTCGTCCCGGGAACTGCCTGGTGTCACTGCCTGGAATGTCCGTGTGTCTGTCTTTTATCCGGTTACACTGGTGGAGCCCAGCATCTCCCGGAAAGCTGGGACAGGGATCGGCGATGCACAGGGTGACATCACTTCTGGGTACAGGGTCAGCGGGGAGGTGCGCGTGTTCGGAGCATGCGTCCTCCTTCCTCGGGCTCTGCTGGGGGCCATCTTTGAAGAGGGTTTTTCATATACACATAGATTAAGTACTAAGTGACTGGCTAAACGGGTAACCATGGGAACATGTAAACATTGAGGCAAATTACAATTCCCCCAGCTGAATATACTATTTTTACACACTTAAACCATTTCACGTGATTATGACTAAAATTACCAATAAACTTAAAGGTGAAATTAATAGGTTTAGAAAATTATTATTTAAAAATATATTTTACATTTTTTTTTTATAAATTAATAATCTTAAACTAATAGACTAAATACTTATCTACATATTTGGCAGAACAACCCCTACGCCTCCCATTTAGTATTCTATGGACGTTATATTGATGACGTTGTCATTATCTGGGATGGGCCCGATACTCTAATCCCGGGATTTCTACAACATTCCAACACCAACACTATGGGCTTGTCCTTCACCGCAGTATCTGATGACAATAAGCTTGTGTTTTTGGATCTAGAATTGTCCCATCATGACAACAGTATTTGTGCTCAGAATTTCACAAAACCCGCCTCCGGCAACTCCTATTTGCACTATCGTCACCATCCACGTTGGGTGAACAACACCCTGAAGAGCCAGTTCTGCCGTCTTAAGCATAACTGTACTCGTACACAGGACTACAATACCCATGGTCAGATACTCAAGACCAAATTTAAAGAAAAGGCTACCCTGATGATATTGTTGAAGAATCTTTTCCACACACATCTTCATACAGACGTAAAAAGTGACAGAAAGGCTAAAACAGAGGACAGTACACAACCAGTGCGGGTCGTCACACAGTTCCATACTCCATTCAGGAAGATGGAAAGGATCCTCTCTAAACATTGGTCCATATTGAGCGAGGATCCCTATCTAAAATCCACACTAACCGATCGACCTCTAGTAACTTATAGAAGAGAAAAAAACATCAAAACCCAAATAGCTCCGAGTAAAATAAAACCATCACGACCGATCGCTAGCGCTTCCCTGACATTCTTTATCATCAAGGGAATGTATCAGTGCAAAACCCCTATGTCTCCCGTGTAAACACGTGACACATAGACAACAAGATTTCACATGTAAAGGAAAGCAGTACACCATACCGGATTTCTTTACATGCTCATCTGAGTACGTTGTATACTGCTTGACGTGTCAATGCGGCCTACTCTATGTAGACTGCACCATCCGGACTCTCAGCAAAAGGTTTGGTGAACACCGTAACTTTGTTGAGAAGGGTGTGGATAAATATAGAGTCCCGAGACACTATAAAGAGTTTCACAAGAAGTCATCTTTAAGCCCCATACACACGGTCGGACTTTTTCATGGATTTTGTCCGATCGGACAAGGTTGTTGAAAAATCAGACCGTGTGTATGCACCATCGGACAGTGTTCGTCGGTTTGTCCGACGGACAAAGTCTTATCTCCTGCTGGATAGATTTGCCGTCAACCCGGTCCGATCACACCAAACCCGATCGTGTGTACGGTTGTCCGACCGGACAAAGTGCTACGCATGCTCAGATCACATTACAAGACCAAAGCTATTGGCTACTAGCCTCTACGTTGTCCCGTCGTAGGCAACAAACGTCACCACGTTCAGAATGATCGGATTTTCCGACAACTTTGTCCGACCGTGTGTACGCAAAACCAACATCGGACAAAGTACGACGGACATGATCCGACGGACCTGGTCTGCGGATTGTCCGACCGTGTGTATGGGGCTTAAGGGTCATAGAGGCCAAATCCAACCATTTTCCCAAAGCAGAACCCTATAAACAGCTATGTGAGAGGGAAAATTACTGGATTTATACTTTGGATAGTCTATCACCCGGGGGCCTTAATGAGGGCATTGAAATTAATATTCTACTATGACCAGATCTGTCCTCGTTGGTCCATGTTGTGTGTGTGTGTGTGTGTGTATGTACATATGTACGTCATGTGTGTGTATGTATATGTACACACATATGTATAGATAGGATGTTTACATTCATTATAGACCCCAGATCTCTCCATAAAGAGGACCCGCCACCTCCTATTACTGTCACATGGGATGTTTACATTCATTATAGACCCCAGATCTCTCCATAAAGAGGACCTGTCACCATATATTACTGTCACATGGGATGTTTACATTCATTGTAGACCCTAGATCTCTCCATAAAGAGGACATGTCACCGCCTATTACTGTCACATGGGATGTTTACGTTCATTATAGACCCCAGATCTCTCCATAAAGAGGACCCGTCACCTCCTATTACTGTCACATGGGATGTTTACATTCATTATAGACCCCAGATCTCTCCATAAAGAGGACCCGTCACCTCCTATTACTGTCACATGGGATGTTTACATTCATTATAGACACCAGAGCTCACCATAAAGGGGACCTGTCACCGCCTATTACTGTCACATGGAATGTTTACATTCATTATTGACCCCAGATCTCTGCGTAAAGAGGACCTGTCACCTCCTATTACTGTCACATGGGATGTTTACATCCATTATAAACCCCAGATCTCTCCATAAAGAGGACCTGTCACCTCCTATTACTGTCACATGGGATGTTTACAATCATTATAGACCCCAGATCTCTCCATAAAGAGGACCTGTCACCGTCTATTACTATCACATGGGATGTTTACATTCATTATAGACCCCCAGATCTCTGCGTAAAGAGGACCTGTCTCCTCCTATTACTGTCACATGGGATGTTTACTTTCATTATATACCCCAGATCTCTCCATAAAGAGGACCCGTCACCTCCTATTACTGTCACATGGGATGTTTACAATCATTATAGACCCCAGATCTCTCCATAAAGAGGACCTGTCACCGTCTATTACTATCACATGGGATGTTTACATTCATTATAGACCCCAGATCTCTCCATAAAGAGGACCTGTCTCCTCCTATTACTGTCACATGGGATGTTTACTTTCATTATATACCCCAGATCTCTCCATAAAGAGGACCCGTCACCTCCTATTATTGTCACATGGGATGTTTACATTCATTATAGACCCCAGATCTCTCCATAAAGAGGACCTGTCACCGTCTATTACTGTCACTTGGGATGCTTACATTCATTATAGACCCCAGATCTCTCCATAAAGAGGACCCGTCACCTACTATTACTGTCACATGGGATGTTTACAATCATTATAGACCCCAGATCTCTCCATAAAGAGGACCTGTCACCGTCTATTACTATCACATGGGATGTTTACATTCATTATAGACCCCAGATCTCTCCATAAAGAGGACCTGTCTCCTCCTATTACTGTCACATGGGATGTTTACTTTCATTATAGACCCCAGATCTCTCCATATAGAGGACCCGTCACCTCCTATTATTGTCACATGGGATGTTTACATTCATTATAGACCCCAGATCTCTCCATAAAGAGGACCTGTCACCGTCTATTACTGTCACTTGGGATGCTTACATTCATTATAGACCCCAGATCTCTCCATAAAGAGGACCCGTCACCTATTACTGTCACATGGGATGTTTACATTCATTATAGACCCCAGATCTCTCCATAAAGAGGACCTGTCACCTCCTATTACTGTCACATGGGATGTTTACGTTCATTATAGACCCCAGATCTCTCCATAAAGAGGACCCGTCACCTCCTATTACTGTCACATGGGATGTTTACATTCATTATAGACCCCAGATCTCTCCATAAAGAGGACCCGTCACCTACTATTACTGTCACATGGGATGTTTACATTCATTATAGACCCCAGATCTCTCCATAAAGAGGACCCGTCACCTCCTATTACTGTCACATGGGATGTTTACATTCATTATAGACCCCAGATCTCTCCATAAAGAGGACCCGTCACCTCCTATTACTGTCACATGGGATGTTTACATTCATTATAGACCCCAGATCTCTCCATAAAGAGGACCTGTCACCATATATTACTGTCACATGGGATGTTTACATTCATTGTAGACCCTAGATCTCTCCATAAAGAGGACATGTCACCGCCTATTACTGTCACATGTGATGTTTACGTTCATTATAGACCCCAGATCTCTCCATAAAGAGGACCCGTCACCTCCTATTACTGTCACATGGGATGTTTACATTCATTATAGACACCAGATCTCACCATAAAGGGGACCTGTCACCGCCTATTACTGTCACATGGAATGTTTACATTCATTATTGACCCCAGATCTCTGCGTAAAGAGGACCTGTCACCTCCTATTACTGTCACATGGGATGTTTACAATCATTATAGACCCCAGATCTCTCCATAAAGAGGACCTGTCACCGTCTATTACTATCACATGGGATGTTTACATTCATTATAGACCCCAGATCTCTCCATAAAGAGGACCTGTCTCCTCCTATTACTGTCACATGGGATGTTTACTTTCATTATAGACCCCAGATCTCTCCATAAAGAGGACCCGTCACCTCCTATTATTGTCACATGGGATGTTTACATTCATTATAGACCCCAGATCTCTCCATAAAGAGGACCTGTCACCGTCTATTACTGTCACTTGGGATGCTTACATTCATTATAGACCCCAGATCTCTCCATAAAGAGGACCCGTCACCTACCATTACTGTCACATGGGATGTTTACATTCATTATAGACCCCAGATCTCTCCATAAAGAGGACCTGTCACCTCCTATTACTGTCACATGGGATGTTTACGTTCATTATAGACCCCAGATCTCTCCATAAAGAGGACTCGTCACCTCCTATTACTGTCACATGGGATGTTTACATTCATTATAGACCCCAGATCTCTCCATAAAGAGGACCCGTCACCTACTATTACTGTCACATGGGATGTTTACATTCATTATAGACCCCAGATCTCTCCATAAAGAGGACCCGTCACCTCCTATTACTGTCACATGGGATGTTTACATTCATTATAGACCCCAGATCTCTCCATAAAGAGGACCCGCCACCTCCTATTACTGTCACATGGGATGTTTACATTCATTATAGACCCCAGATCTCTCCATAAAGAGGACCTGTCACCATATATTACTGTCACATGGGATGTTTACATTCATTGTAGACCCTAGATCTCTCCATAAAGAGGACATGTCACCGCCTATTACTGTCACATGGGATGTTTACGTTCATTATAGACCCCAGATCTCTCCATAAAGAGGACCCGTCACCTCCTATTACTGTCACATGGGATGTTTACATTCATTATAGACACCAGATCTCACCATAAAGAGGACCTGTCACCGCCTATTACTGTCACATGGAATGTTTACATTCATTATTGACCCCAGATCTCTGCGTAAAGAGGACCTGTCACCTCCTATTACTGTCACATGGGATGTTTACATCCATTATAGACCCCAGATCTCTCCATAAAGAGGACCTGTCACCTCCTATTACTGTCACATGGGATGTTTACAATCATTATAGACCCCAGATCTCTCCATAAAGAGGACCTGTCACCGTCTATTACTATCACATGGGATGTTTACATTCATTATAGACCCCAGATCTCTCCATAAAGAGGACCTGTCTCCTCCTATTACTGTCACATGGGATGTTTACTTTCATTATAGACCCCAGATCTCTCCATAAAGAGGACCCGTCACCTCCTATTATTGTCACATGGGATGTTTACATTCATTATAGACCCCAGATCTCTCCATAAAGAGGACCTGTCACCGTCTATTACTGTCACTTGGGATGCTTACATTCATTATAGACCCCAGATCTCTCCATAAAGAGGACCCGTCACCTACTATTACTGTCACATGGGATGTTTACATTCATTATAGACCCCAGATCTCTCCATAAAGAGGACCCGTCACCTCCTATTACTGTCACATGGGATGTTTACATTCATTATAGACACCAGATCTCACCATAAAGAGGACCTGTCACCGCCTATTACTGTCACATGGAATGTTTACATTCATTATTGACCCCAGATCTCTGCGTAAAGAGGACCTGTCACCTCCTATTACTGTCACATGGGATGTTTACATCCATTATAGACCCCAGATCTCTCCATAAAGAGGTCCTGTCACCTCCTATTACTGTCACATGGGATGTTTACATTCATTATAGACCCCAGATCTCTCCATAAAGAGGACCCATCACCTCCTATTACTGTCGCATAGGATGTTTACATTCATTATAGACCCCAGATCTCTCAATAAAGTGGACCTGTCACCCCCTATTACTGTCACATGGGATGTTTACATTCATTATAGAGCCCAGATCTCTCCATAAAGAGGACCTGTCACCTTCTATTACTGTCACATGGGATGTTTACATTCATTATAGACCCCAGATCTTTCCATAAAAAGGGCCCGTCACCTCCTATTACTGTTACATGGGATGTTTACATTCATTATAGACCCCAGATCTCTCCATAAAGAGGACCTGTTACCGCCTATTACTGTCACATGGGATGTTTACATTCACTATAGACCCCAGATCTCTCCATAAAGAGGACCTGTCACCCCCTATTACTGTCACATGGGATGTTTACATCCTTTGTGTTAGCAATAAAAGTGATGAACAAAATAAAAGGACAGTGTAAAAATAAAAATGTTAAATCTGCAGAATATTGGCACCAGTTATCAACTATTGGCCTCAAAGGCAGCCGTAAAATTGGTATTGGTCCTGAAAAAACTATATCGGTCGACCCCTAATCCACATCCTATTACTGTTCGACCAATACCATCCAAATAATTCTTATTTCCCAAAGTTATCTGTCTTCAAGGAGACCTGTATAGATCAAATGACGTTACCAATGAGGATGGAGGAGGGCCAGAGTCATATGACTGAGAAGATACTAAACCTCACCCTGGAGATCATCTACCTGCTGACCGGAGAGGTGAGGAGGGTTCTGGGAGGTCACATGACATCACTCTTATCTCTTTTAATAAAACACAGACCTGACCAGAGAGGTGAGGAGGATTCTGGGATTCTAACATGATATTTTTATTTGTTCCTCAATACAGAGATTTCCTCTTGTGAAGTCAGGTGATCATATGACCATCACAGTGCCTCCATGTGACTCCCTAAAACCTGAGAGACACAACATGGAGAAGATTCTAGAAGTCACCAAGAATATGATGGAGCTGCTGACAGGAGAGGTGAGCGGTGCCGGGAATTCTGGGACATTATCCAGTAACAGACAAGGGATGTGTCTGGGTGGTGACTGTATCATTGTGTGTGTCAGGTTCCTATAAGGTGTCAGGATGTCACTGTCTATTTCTCCATGGAGGAGTGGGAGTATTTAGAAGGACACAAGGATCTCTACAAGGACGTCATGATGGACAATCAGCCGCCCCTCACATCACCGGGTAAGAGGAGACTTTATTGTAAAGGAGAGAGCAGTACGGAGGCTCCACCTAGATCCCCCATCATCTGATAATCACATAGAAACAATGTATTCAGTCAGTGTGTGTGTTTCCTACAGATGGATCCAGTAATGGGAACCCACCAGAGAGATGTCCCCGTCCTCTGTATTCCCGGGATTCCACACAGGAAGGTCACACCATCCCCCACTGTTACAAGGTTGGTGGGATGGAGCATCTAGAACATGGACTCCTAGAGATGATGTGTGGATTTTTTATGTGATGTCACAATAATAAAGCTTATATCTTACAGATGATATTCTCTCTCATTTTCTTGATTTAGAGTGGAGATCCAATCGATATAGAATTTGAGGTTATATCAGAAGAAGAAGAAGAGAGGTATGTGAGGGATGATCAGCAGTCTATGGAGGAGGATGGAATAACGGGGACATTTATAGAGGAGGACACTCCTACAGAGATCAGTACAGGTGGGTCATTAACACTAAATACATTCCTCCACCCATACTGCTCACTGATTGGTCCAGAGTAGGGCGGGGACTGGGTGATAATCTTCCTTCTCTGTGCTGCAGACACAATTTATGGATCTAGACTGGATTTATGGAAATTCTGGGGTTCAGCTGGCAGAAAAAGTTTGATTTCCACCATAAATGTTGCTCTACCTAGGAACTTGGGCATGTGCTTTGGGTCTTCTGCCCCATGCCCAGCTCTAGCATGATCTCTGACAGAACAATTATCCCAGGATTACTTGTTCTATTGTTTGATGATCACACACACAGGTTGGACTTTTTTCGACCTCACCTACTATGTAACTATAATTGTGTCGGGTGGAGGGATATGTCTGTATAGTCTCAGACCCAAGTCACTGAGTGCAGTCTCAGGAGATGGGAGGCAGCGGTGTGGGACCTTTGCAACTTGTCTCATGTAAACATTTCATCTTCCACTGATTACTGAACACCAATAATATGAGTCCTGACCCTTACACTGTATAATTTATAGTGTACATTGCATACTCCTGACCCCTGCACTATATACTCTATGGTGTACATTACATCATTCTGATACTATATAGTCCTATCTGTTGTATCTTATACAATATGTTGTACATTACATAGTCCTGACTTCTGCTATCTCCCCTCTACCCACTGCTATATATACACATAATATGGATTCTTATTTGTTGCACCCATTTCCTACCAGCTGGACATTTTATATCTGATGATCTGATTGGAGCACAGCAGGAACCAATCTGCTCATGTCTAGTAATAATCTTTGTATTTCTATTTTAGTAGATGGATGGGAGATGAGGAAAACCTCAGAGGATTGTCTCACTTTGTCTCCAGACTGTAAAGTAGAAGATGAGGACATCACACAGTATAGTCCAGGAGAAAACCCGACTACCTCAAATGTACATCCAGCACCACACAGTGTAGATGGACCATCGTATTCCTCTTATCCTGAGGAACCTCAGACTGTGAGGGACGGTGCCGTCCTTCCTACAGAGAAGAGCTTTTCCTGTACTGAGTGCGGGAAGTGTTTCCATTCTAAATCCAATCTTAATGTGCATATAAGATCTCACACAGGGGAGAAGCCATATTCCTGCCCTGAGTGCGGGATATGTTTTCCACACAAGTCCAATCTTTCCAGGCATCAGAGATCTCACACTGGGGAGAAGCCGTTTTCCTGTCCTGAGTGCGGGAAATGTTTTTCACGGAAGTCCAGTCTTTACACACATCAGAGATCTCATAACAGGAATAGTCCAGGAGAAAACCCGGCTACCTCAAATGTCCATCCGGCACCACACAGTGTAGATGGACCATCGTATTCCTCTTATCCTGAGGAACCTCAGACTGTGAGGGACGGGGCCGTTCTTCCAACAGATAAGAGCTTTTCCTGCCCTGAGTGCGGGGAATGTTTCCGTTTTAAATCCTATCTTAATCAACATCAGAGATCTCACACAGGAGAGAAGCCGTATTCCTGTCCTGAGTGCGGAAAATGTTTTCCTGTGAAGTCCAGTCTTGACAAACATCAAAGATCTCACACAGGGGAGAAGCCGTATTCTTGCCCTGAGTGCGGGAAATGTTTTTTAATGAAGTCTAATCTTTACAGACATCAGAGATCTCACACAGGAGAGAAGCCGTATTCCTGCCCTGAGTGCGGTAAATGTTTCCCTTTTAAATCCAATCTAGATGTGCATAAAAGATCTCACACAGGGGAGAAGCCGTATTCCTGTCCTGAGTGCGGGAAATGTTTTTCAGTAAAGTCCAGTCTTTCCACACATCAGAGATCTCACACGGGGGAGAAGCCGTATTCCTGTCCTGAGTGCGGGAAATGTTTTTCAGTAAAGTCCAGTCTTTCCACACATCAGAGATCTCACACGGGGGAGAAGCCGTATTCCTGTCCTGAGTGAGGGAATTGTTCCTCACTGAAGTCCTGTCTTCCTGTACATCAGGGATCCCACACAACCCTCGATGTGTATTAGTGCCTTGAGTGTGGGAAATGTCTTCTATATGAATGTTGCTGGACATCAGAGCTCTCATGTGGGGAAGAAGCACACCCTGATATACACCTCAGATATACTCCATGGCTGATCTTCATCATGGAAGAAACAGTTGATAAGGAGATCAGAGATCACCAAAGACATGGATGAAGTGTTGTACCGTGTTGCCATTGATATCAGGAGAAAAATAACGGTCAAAGACAGACACAGTCCAAAGTGGTAAATGATGAGTTACTTTTAGATCCCAAAAGGAGGTGAGAATCATTCACCACAAATGGCCGAGTGTAAAAAACAAACCTCTCAGGTTTATTACCTCAGATATAGAAGTGTCAGAAAAGCAGTGAGACAGTTTGCATTGCTTGAGAGACAATTTGCATTACCAAAATGTATCTTTTTGCTGAAGAATTCCGAAAACCATATGGGGGAGTCAGATAAGGACCGGCTTCGTGGAAATCCATCTCAATATCCCGGACACTTTTACCCCCCTTCCTGCCCAGTCCAATTCAGATTTCAGTGCTGTCACTATTTGGATGACAATTACTCAGTCATCCAACACTGTACCCAATTTGTAGCATTTTCTGAGACAGACAGAGCTTTCTTTTGGTGGTATTTAATCACCACTGGGATTTTATTTTATGCTATATAAGTGAAAAAATACAAAAAAATGTTTTCTAAGTTTCTGTTATAAAATGTTGCAAATAAATAATATTTATTCATAAATTTAGGCCACAAAGTTTTCTGCAACATTTCCTTGGTAAAAATGACCCAAATCTGTGTATTTAGTTAATATTTAGTCTGTGTAAAAGTTATAGAGTCTACAAACTATGATATATATATTTTACATTTGATCAATCCTGATGTCATGACGGACAATCTCATTTCTTGAGGCCCTTAAAATGCCAGGACAGTACAAATACCCCCAAATCACCCCTTTTTTGTAAAGTAGACGGTCCAAGGTAATAAGTAAAAGGCGTCCTAATTTTTGCTGAAGTTGTAATTTTTTGTCACAATTAAAAAGGAAAGAAAAAGACAAAAAGAAAACAATATATATATTTTATTTTTTTACAACTTTTTTACATACTGTCAACAGAGCAGTAAAACATCATCATACTTGTGTGGTGGTGATACTAATATTGACTTGTGGCAGTATGTAAATAAAAATTATATATATTTTCAATTTTTTTACAATTTTTTTTTCCCTTTTTTTTTACATTGTGACACATGCAGTGATAACATATTGACCCTGTACTACTCTGGGGAGGTGGTCAATAATTTTTTTTGATGATCTCTGTTATAAGCAATCGTTTTTATGAATGACACTGGGTGTACAACTGTGATAGCAGTGATTGGTCACAGCTATCACATGGTACAGATGTGATAGGCCCCGTCTGTACCATGTGATCACTGTAACCAGTCACAGAGATCATTACAATAGTACACAATAAATGGCTACGAATGAAAGCCATTCATTGTGTACAACTGTCATGTGATGGCTGTGATTGGTCACAACAATCACAAGGTACTGGTGCCAGCCCAGTCCAATAATCTATCATTCAGTGGAGCTGCAGCGTGGCCACTTGACTTGGAGGACTTCATATGACGTCCACTGAGGATGGGAGACTCGGCCATCATTCTGCTATAGGCCTGACAGGAAGCAGTTAATTCCAATCTAAATCCCCCTGGAGGCCTGGGGACACGGTACAAGTTTTATATATAATGTGTGGACATTTCTACCTATGATAAATGACAGGCTAAATCCACCTGGAGACTTTCTCCACACCTGGAGTGTGCTGAGTTCTTGGACAACGTCTACACAGTGTTTACAGATTGGCTTTATCACCCCAACGAGCTCCAGTTCATGGATGTAATCATTATGTTTGATCTCCCCAGTCAGGAGACTTTCCTGTCATCCTACATGATCCCTTCTGAGGATTCTTCTATCCTTCCAAACAAATGTATGAAATCCTCGATGAGTCCTCCTTCTATGTGATCTAGAAGATCTGGAATCACAATGTCTTTATGGATGAAGTGAATGACCCATTTATATATTATTTATTGTTTTACAGCTTTTTACTCCAGGATTAATTATTTTATTTATATAAACATTCAAGGAAGTGTTCTTACTTTGAGAGATCTCCACCACCATTCCTATGTGACCATGACATCCTTGTAATTTATGTTTAACATCTTCATTGTGAGTGTGTGTATATATATATATACCATGACAAGTTCTCCGGCCAGCAGAACCGTCACTTCTGGTTGGACTGTGTAGCTACTGATTTGGTTATAACAATCCGCCAATCGCCGTGCTGCCAACCCCCCATTCACCATTTTATAGACAATGCTCAGTCACTTTGCTCCGTTTTGTTCCTTTTATTGTGGGGTACAACTTGGATGGGAGAAAAGGGAAATATGAGATGCCCGTGGTACAGCACATTCTTGAAATTACTCGTGGCCTTGACCTTGTATCTTTGTATTTCTGTGTAGTAACTTCTCTACTGACCGTTGCTTCTTTTCTTTTGGGTGCAAATCCTTTACTGCATAATTACTGAGTTACGAACTTCACTTCCAATGGAACAAGAGGAATCACTCTGAATAATTCCGACTTGTAGACCAGAATGATATTGTCTTTATGATTCAAAGAGCCAGAGGCCTTCACATCCTCTCTTCCAGACTCCATGAAACTGACAGTCACCAGGCCAGAGATGATACGGCATCTCCCCCCCCGATGACCCGGCAATAAGCGGACTACTGCTCCCAGCCAGTCCATTACTGACAATGCTGTGTTCTCCGGCCACAGCATTCTACACTGCTCTGACCAGATTCTCTTCTTCTGAAACACTCACCTTCTCCTCTTAAAAGGACCATTCTGTGTCCCCGGTCACAGAATGCTGCTCTACTCTCTCCCGCCGCTTGACTGCTACTTCTTCTTCTGCTTGATCTTCTTCATATCCAAGTCCTGTGTTCCCCGGTCACAGCAGCTTGATGTCTCATTAGAGATGAAGATCCTTATCTTTAGCTCCTTCCCAGCGGTTCCTCCATCCCTCCTCCACCTTCGCCGGCACCCCCATGTGCGGACACGCAGAACAACACCTCAACACTCCATGCTGTCTCTCTGCTCCGTACATCTCCCCCTTGGAAGCATGTGACCCCAGCTTATATGGGAGGCCTGCCCCCTGCCAATACCAAGAGATAATTGGTCAGGGCTCCTCACATGAGCTGCCTGCCACTCAGATCTCAAGTCCAACCTCCCTTCCAGAACAATCCTTCTGAAAGCAGAGGAGGCATCTCTGAGTCAGAGCACAGGTGGCCACACCCCCTACTACACCAGACACTCCCAGATCAAAACAACCAGGCCCAGCCTGAAGCACAGCTAGAAAAATACTACTCTGGCACCTACCTTTAGGTAGAGGGTGCTACAACTG
The DNA here is from genome assembly GCA_028564925.1 of Lithobates sylvaticus. Classification (NCBI taxonomy): domain Eukaryota; kingdom Metazoa; phylum Chordata; class Amphibia; order Anura; family Ranidae; genus Lithobates; species Lithobates sylvaticus. Next base: position 557,594,243 of record CM053028.1, on the reverse strand, counting down.
CAAGCCGCAATCCCAACCCTCTTACTTCTGGATAGGCCCTTTAGACAGCCTAGCAGCCAGATGTCCCCGGGATAGGCCCAATCTCCAGCCTAGCAGCCCGGGGCAACACGACACACGTCCACCCAGACAACCATCCAGGTGACACAGAACATCGATCACCTGACTCCACCCCAAATATATAGGTTCTCCCAGCAGGCCAAGGGATTCAACAAAACCCCTGCCCATTGGCTGAGATACCCCATATACCCATAAGCTGACCTTGGGTTGTCCTTCTCATATCTAATTCCACCAAGTACCCGGCCACCTAGTGGTAGAAGAGAAAAGTGCAACAAGGCCAAACTTAGGGAGAAATCAATAGATCTCTAACAATCAACCAGGATAACGACTCCTGGCAAGTAAATGTGTGAGGATCTCCCTGACTAAACTCCAGGGTGCTACATAATCATACAATATGTTGTGCTCAATATAGTGTTCTCTGCAAGTCCACTGCTTCCACTTTGCATCTACTTCAATGAGCTTATTTTGCTCAAAAAAATTCCACCAATCAATGAAAAGTTGATAAGGTGTGAAGTTCTCGTGCTCCAAACTGTGCCAGCTGTAGTGTAGCCACGCCTTCTTCCACCTCTTACACACGTGATGGTGAGGGCGCCCCCTTAGTGGTGAGTTTTATTGATTTCTGGGTTATTATTTTTTTAGCAAAATACGTTTTTTTAAGTAGATGCAAAGTGGAAGCAGTGGACTTGCAGAGAACACTATATTGAGCACAAAATATTGTATGATTACATTATTTTTTTCACAGGTTTCTACTTTAATATAGCATCAAACATTATGAGATTAAAGAAGTAGGTGTAAAGTGGAAGCAGTGGATCTGCAGGGAACATCATCTTGAGCACAAAGCACTTTATGTTGTATATAAATTTGCACATGGATCAGTTTACTTCATTTATTGATAAACACCATAAGATCAGTGAAGTAGGTGTAAAGTGGAAGCAGTAGATCTGCAGAGAATATTATTTGAGCCCCTAGCACTTTATATATGAATGTCTCCACATATTTTAGTGTATTTGTGATGATTTATGTGCACACACAATAGGACAGCGCTGTGACACATAATGCTCTTCTAGGTGATAAAGGGAATACTTACCTTTGTTACAGCAGCAGTCCGGTATAAGTTATTTCTGTAGGTATTTGAGTTGTTACACATAGCGCAGGTTTTATTCTATTTATATTGGTGACATAATTGCCCAAATCTGGGGATCAGGAGCCATTTCCACCCTTTACTCTCGGCTGGGGATCTTTGTATCCATATAACAGATGTTCTACATGACTAAATCTGACATCAATTTTACTGCAAAATCAAAGGGGCCAAAATGTCCCCCCCCCCCCCCCCGAGCAGTAATATATTTCTATCCCCCTTGCTGGGAGTGGAGATGACCCCATCTATAAGGATATACAGTACATACACACAGCACAAGGCCGTGTTCACACTACCAGACGTTTCTGCAGTTCCTCTGAGCTCCACAAGGTGGGGATCTCACCTCTACCCAGACAGGAAGTCTCTATGGAAGACAGGAAGTGATGTCAGGCACAGACAGGAAGTTCCGGGTGAGAGGTGAGTCGGAAAGAAGTAGAGAGGAGACGTTGCTGGATGTGGCAGTAGAGGAGGTAATAAGATCTTATTTTCTATTTACACCCAGTAACCCCCCGTCATGTCCGTCCTCTTCCTCCATAGTCACTGTGAGGTCTTTTATCTCCAGCAGATGATGATACACACATATATAGTGTGGATATACGTAGATTAACTCCTACAGAGGGATCAGTTGATGATTTATATATCTTCCTTCCAAATCTGGCCATACATGGTTCAGTTTTATCATTCAGCCAGCGAGATGAGATGAAAAAACTGAAGTGATTCCCCCATCCACACATTGGAGGGGGATGGGGGAATCCTCCCCGCTGCACTATTGTATTCTGACAATGGGGGGCGCTCCTCCGCTCTCAGAATACACAGATCAGTGATGAAGCTATTGGCTGCAGCCGCTGATCAAGTGACTTCTATCCGGCAGTGACCACACATGGATGGAAATGTGACCGATCCCTGCTGAACCAGCTGAATTTCCATGTCTCTATGAATGAATGAATGAATGACTTGTATAGCGCTACCTATGCGAACTGAATCGCCTCAGGGCGCTTTTTCCACTGGTGTTCATCTGTGGTATAGCGCAGCCCTTGCCCTGTGGGGTCCTGACACGCTTACAAACACATACAACATACATATATTTGGCCAATTTTATTGACAGGATCTAATTAACCTACCAGCATGTCTTTGGATTGTGGGAGGAAACCGGAGTACCCGGAGGAAACCCACGCAGGCACAGGGAGAACATGCAAACTCCAGGCAGAGGATGTCTTGGTCGGGATTTGAACCAGTGACCCTATTGCTGCCAGGTGAAAGTGCTAACCACTACACCACTGTGCTGCCCTATGGTCACCATAAGTCAGGGCACAACAAATCCCAGGTCACCATGGTGACTAGAAATGGCCTTCTGGCCCCTGGGCTCTTGTCAGCTCATTCTCACTGTTGGTCTGAATAATGTTTCTGCCTGAAACCCGGACACATTATTCAGACAGGAATGTGTCTCGGAGTGGGGCCAGGCGGGAGGGTGAGGGGGGAGGGGGAGGAGATGATGGCACCCGACCTGTGAAGTCAGGGGTGGACTGGGCAGGACAGCGGCATGAGAGGACTCATCTTACTGAGCTCCCGCTGCCGATCTTTCCGCAGCCGCATTACTGTCACCATCGGCTCCTGCTTCCACCCACAGCTGTCTGTGTCCCTGCAGAGCCCTCCGGCAGAACAGAGAGGAAGGAGGGGGACCGAATCTCCAACATGGCGCCACCTCGGCACTGCCACAAAGATCCCCACAAGGTGCTGAGAAACAGGACTACAGAGTCCTTACAGGAGTAACCAGGACAAGCCTGCAAAGCAGCCAGCTAAGAGACCAGCCAGGGAGGGACATGCTGCTTTATGTACACAAGATGTCCTCTCCATCCACTCTGCTCTCACACACTGCTGGGGGAGATGTACAGGACATGCAGGAGGACACAGGGGAGGGGGGATTGGATTACTGTCCTGAATTCTGCACCTTTCCCCTGCACACAATGTTCTGCATTCTGCACTCCGTGTCCTGTGGTGACTTCCACCCTGCACCCCATGTCCTGCTTTCTGCACCCCATGTTTTTTACCCCCGAATCCCATGTCCTGCACCCTTTGTTCTGTGTTCTGTACCACATGTCCTGCACTCCACATTCTGCACACTGTACCCTTCCCCTGCATCTCATGTCCTGCACCCTTCTCCGGTACCCTGCACCCCATGCACCCCATGTTGCGAAATTTGAGAATTTTCGGATTTCCGAATTTTCGGAATTTCGGATTTCGGAATTCCGAATTTTCGGAATTCGGAAATTCAAAAATTAGAAAAATCGAAAATCTGAAAAAAAGAAAGAAAATCAGTTTAATTCTAAATAATAACTAACTATTAAATTATAGGTATTGGAATTCCCTATCAAATTTGACTGTTAGTGAATGTAACGAGTACGAATTTATCCGAAGTTACGAATTATCTGAAATAACAAATGCCGCATCTAACCAAATAGAACGTAACGATCTAATAATAATAAATAATAATAATAAAACATTTTTATTATTATTAATTATTTATTATTAATTTGTTCCGTTCCATTTGTTTAGATGCGGCATTCGTTATTTCAGATCATTCGTAACTTCGCATAAATTCGTACTCGTTAATTTAATAGTTAGTTATTAATTAAACTGATTTTCTTTCTTTTTTTCAGATTTTCAAATTTTCAGATTTTCAAATCTTTGAATTCCCGAATTCCGAAAATTCAGAAATCCGATAATTCGAAATTCGGAAATCCGAAAAATAGAAATGTGAAAATTCCTGAAATTTCCGAATTTGCGAATTTTCGTATTTCCGAATTTTCGATTTTCCGAATTTCCGAAAAAAGCAAAAAAAAAACGAATGAAACGAAAACAAAAATGAACAAATTTTTTGTCAGTGCACATGTCTACCTGCACCCCATGTCCTGTGTTTTGTACCACATGTCCTGCACCCCACGTTCTGCACACTGTACCCTTCCCCCTGCACCCATGTGCCGCACCCATCTCTTGTACGCTGTACCCCATGTCCTGCATTCTGCAAACAGCTCCCCATGTCCTGCATTGTGCACCCTGTACCACATGTCCTGCATCCTTCTCTGGTACCCTGTCCTCCCTGTCCTGCATTCTGCACACTGCACCCCTGCAGTGACCTACAGTCTTCTCCGGTATCCATCACCCCATGTCCTGTGTTCTGCACCACATGTCATGCATCCATCTCATGCACCCTGTACGCCATGCCCAAAGTTCTGCACCTCACAGATTACTCACACATTACTTTCCCGACCCCAGGCGCTGACATCCCACACTGCTCTAAAAATCTGTCCTCTATCTATTTCAGCTGACTCCTAGATTCAAAGCAAATTTATCAAGCCCTGCTTTAAGTGACTTCCTCCCCTCCCCCTCATCTCCTTCATTATGTAAGTCATTCTGAGATAATCTCCCATTGGCTGAGCAATATTCTCATTTGTCTCTGAGCTCCTTCTTGCTATTCCTCGTCCTGCCTGTTGTTTCCTTGGATTGATTTTCTGTGTAGTGACCCCGGCTTCATCTCTTGGATGCGCTCGTCTGTTGCTTGTCCTGACCTTTTATCCTGATTCCTGGATCTCCTCCTCATCTCTCCTCCATATCCTCTTACACAGCTTTTCTCCACACCTGCAGTGATCCTGGGGGGTGGAAACTTGGCACCAGCACTCAGCAAAATCCATCCTCACCATCAGGAGCTCTGGAGAAAATTGTCTGCTATTTACACTCCGTTCCTCCGCACATCACCTGATCACATGAGAGCTTACTTTCACAGATTCCTGACAGATTTCTGTATGGTAAAGGTCAAAGTTCACTCTTCAGATTAGGAGAGGAAGGACACACCCAGGAACAATGATTTGGTTTGTATGGGAGCCTCCTATAGAGGACCCCTCAAATCTCCCCCTCCAAATGTCCCTCCATCCAGAGTCTATATGTCCTATGACATCACACTGACCTCACAGCTCCTCCTCCCAATGTCCCTCCATCCAGAGTCTATATGTCTTATGACATCACACTGACCTCACAGCTCCTCCTCCCAATGTCCCTCCATCTGGCTTTTTTCTGATACTCTTAGGATGTGGGCGGACCCTTGGTATCTTCACTAGCAAAGTAGAATTGTTGGTCCTGCATTGTATGTAATGACATCAGAATACCTGCTACAAGCTTTTATCCTGCATAGTGTGGGGGTCCTGTGTGGGTAAATTATACCTCAGACTGAAGTTGGGCTTTAATAAAATGGAAACCTGAATGGAGAGGTGAGGAGGATTCTGGGAATATCATTTGATTTTACTATTTGTGTTTAGATCTAGAGTTTTCCTCCTGTGAAGTCTGGAGATCATATGACCATCACATTGCCTCCACCTCCCTCCCTGATAGAATAGAGAAATACAAAGAAGATTCTAGAAGTCACCAGAGAGATGATGGAGGAGAGGTGAGCGGTGCTGGGAATTCTGGGACATTATCCAGTAACAGACAAGGGATGTGTCTGGATGGTGACTGTATCATTGTGTGTGTCAGGTTCCTATAAGGTGTCAGGATGTCACTGTCTATTTCTCCATGGAGGAGTGGGAGTATTTAGAAGGACACAAGGATCTCTACAAGGACGTCATGATGGACAATCAGCCGCCCCTCACATCACCGGGTAAGAGGAGACTTTATTGTAAAGGAGAGAGCAGTACGGAGGGTCCACCTAGATCCCCCATCATCTGATAAACACATAGAAACAATGTATTCAGTCAGTGTGTGTGTTTTCTACAGATGGATCCAGTAATGGGAACCCACCAGAGAGATGTCCCCGTCCTCTGTATTCCCGGGATTCCACACAGGAAGGTCACACCATCCCCCACCATCATCAGGTAGATGAGGAACAATCACTGATAGTATCATTAGGATCTGTACATTATCTGCATTGTTACCATTGATGTCATTTTATTATATATTCAGAGTGGAAACCTGAGAGATTCTAAAGTTGAGGTTAAAGAAGAGATAAAAGAGGAGGATGATAAGGATGGGGTGATGGAGGAGTTTCTAAAAGAACACAAAGATCTGTACCAGGACACCATGGTGGAGACATCCAGCTACAGAAACCCACCAGAGAGATGTCCCCGTCCTCTGTATTCCCGGGATTCCACACAGGAAGGTCACACCATCCCCCACTGTTACAAGGTTGGTGGGATGGAGCATCTAGAACATGGAGTCCTAGAGATGATGTGTGGATTTTTTTATGTGATGTCACAATAATAAATCTTATATCTTACAGATGATATTTTCTCTCATTTTCTTGATTTAGAGTGGAGATCCAATCGATATAGAATTTGAGGTTAAAGCAGAAGAAGAAGAGAGGTATGTGAGGGATGATCAGCAGTCTATGGAGGAGGATGGAATAACGGGGACATTTATAGAGGAGGACACTCCTACAGAGATCAGCACAGGTGGGTCATTAACACTAAATACATTCCTCCACCCATACTGCTCACTGATTGGTCCAGAGTAGGGCGGGGACTGGGTGATAATCTTCCTTCTCTGTGCTGCAGACACAATTTATGTATCTAGACTGCATTTATGGAAATTCTGGGGATCAGCTGGCAGCAAAAGTTTGATTTTCACCATAAATGTTGTTCTACCTGCATCTACAAATACTCAGCGGAAACCCTTCGCAGGCTAAGAAACATCACCTCAACATTGCCAACGCCCATTCAAAAAATACTACAAAAAGAGCAATTACTAAAGATCAACCCACAATCAACCACCAATCAAAGGAAGGCCCCAATTCAGCAACACTTAACAGGCGCCCTGATTAACACCAGATCGGCAGTCAAACACAGATAAGAAGTCCACGACTTCATCACCCAAAACAACTTAGATTGTCTCTTCATCACGGAAAGCTGGCTAACACCCGACTGCAACACCATCCTAACCGAATTGGTCCCTGAAAAATACAGGATCCTAACAGAGCATAGAATAGGAAAAAAAGGAGGAGGCCTAGCAGTGAGCTTCAAATCTCACCTTACGCTCGGCAAACCTACGCTACAGAACCCAGTGCCTTTTATGGAGACACTTTCTCTACAGCTGCAAACAACACCCCAAGACACTATTCATATACTGCTATGCTACAGACCACCAGGACCAAAGACAAATCTCCTGATACCCTTCACCGAATTTATTTCAATGCACACCCTGAAAACTAAAAACGTTCTGGTACTTGGAGATTTCAATCTCTGGGCAAACAACACCGAAGACCCTATCGCCTCTGCCTGCATAAACCAACTGGAAGAACTAGGTCTTCAACAACTAATAAATGCTCCAACTCATGGTTCAGGACACACTCTGGACCTCATCTTCAAACAAAATATCGACATCAACATACTCAACAACTCACCGCTACCATGGACTGACCATCACGCCATCAAATTTGAAATCACCACCAACACCACCCTCCAGAAACCGAACCACTCAACAACAACATACTGGACTAGATCTCAGAAGAAACTACACTCGGAACTCTTCAAAACCACACTATCTAACAAAATAACAATTCTAAATTTAAACCACTCGATGGAAAAAGCTCAGCTCCTTAAACAAAGCGTTACTACAAACAGCAGGCGCAGGCACTCCGAAACGCAGAACACTCATCTGCAACAAAAATTCTGGATGGTTTAATGGAACTCTTACTCTACTGAAACAGGAACGCAGAAGAGCTCAAAGAGCCTGGAGAAGAAACTCTTCAAAGGAGAACCACACAAACTACAATACTCTCACAATGAAATATCACAAAGCTATCTTCAAAGCTAAAAAAGAACACTTCTCAAACACCATCACAAAAGCCCTAAACCGCCCTCGTGAACTATTCAAACTAGTCGCCCAGACTATGAACTCTACCTGCTTGGAGCCCCCTACAAACGAAACTCAAGAATTTTGCAACGAGTTATCGGATTTTTTTATCGACAAAATCGACAACATTCGGGAAAAAATCCAACAGAAAAATACAATCAACCCCATCCAAAAAGAGGAAACCGATTAAAACACTGCACAACCACCAAACTTTTCGCTGACCCCTATCGCCATGGACACCACAAAAAACATCATCAGAAGCCTTCGAGACAGTACATCACCCAACGATATCATCCCCACAAAACTTCTGAAAGAATGCTCCGACATCTTGGCACCTACTATAACACTACTCATAAATCAGTCATTCAAAGAAGGAATTGTTCCTAACTCCCTCAAGCAAGGCATAGTTAAACCCCTCCTAAAGAAACCCAACTTGGATTCAAGAAAACCTAACCACCGAAGACCGATAACTAGCTTGAACACCATCTCCAAGATTATGGAGAAAGTAGTGGTACAACAGCTACAACTCCATCTGGACACACACAATCTCCTGGACCCTCTGCAATCAGGCTTCCGCCCGGGCCATGGCTCAGAAACAGCACTCCTCAAAATATGGGATGATGCCTTGGAAGCAGCAGATGATGGAGAATCATGTCTCCTGGTACTAATGGACTTTAGTGCAGCATTTGACACACTGGATCACAACACTCTACTCACCCGCCTCAAAGAAGTAGCAGGAGTCACAGATTCAGACTTACTATGGTTCACTTCCTTCTTAGGAAATCGGTAACAGACAGTGAAACTTGGAGCCTTCACCTCTGAATCTCGCACAGTCTCCTATGGAGTCCCTCAAGGATCACCTTTATCACCTATGCTCTTCAACATTTACATCCGTCCACTCCTTAAAATCATCAGCAATTCAGACCTATGCTTCCACTCATACGCGGATGATACTCAACTCTACCTTCGGATCCCCGGACAAAAAGACCAATATCAGGAATTGGAAAAATGCCTCACATCGATAGACGACTGGATGTCCACAAGCTCACTCAAACTTAATGGAACCAAAACAGAACTCCTCCTAAATGCAAACCGGAAAACTAAATCTACAACACCATGGACTCCGCCCACCATCCTTGGACAGACCATCCCCCTAAGCATAAAAGCCAAAAGTCTCGGAGTCACCTTCGATTCAGAAATGTCAATGAATGCACAAATAGGATCAGTAGTCAGCGGATCTCACCACCTTCTACGCCTGCTACGTAGACTCATCCCCTTCATTCCAGAAAAGGACAAAGCCATAGTGGTAGGAACAATCATCAACTCTCGACTCGACTACGCAAACTCCCTCTACATAGGACTACCTAAATTCCAGATTGCACGACTACAAGTCGTTCAAAACACGGCAGCAAGACTAGTCACAGGAAAAAAAACATGGGAATCCATCTCCCCCTCCCTGAGGACCCTCCATTGGCTAACCGTAAAGGACCGGATCACATTCAAGACCCTCTGCCTGACCCACAAATGCACACAAGGAGATGCTCCTCAATACTTATGCGAAAAAATACAACACTACACTCCCAATCGCAACCTCCGATCCAACAACCAAAACCTCCTCCTCGTCTCCAAGTCCCGGTAAAAAATCAAGGGGAGAACGAAGATTTGCAGTCCAAGGACCACGGCTTTGGAACACTCTACCTACGAGCATTCGCTTGGAAAAAGACCATCGGGCCTTCAGGAAAAAACTCAAGACCCACCTCTTCTAAGAAGGAATCAACGCAGGTCAGATCAAGAGCCTCCAGGCGATTCAGTTCGCAGTTGCAGCGCTATACAAATCAATCATTCATTTTACCTAGGCACCTTGGGCATGTGCTTTGGGTCTCCTTACCCATGCCCAAGTCTAGCAAGATCTCTGACAGAGATCTCCTGACCCCTGCACTATATATTCTATGTTGTACATTACATCATTCTGATACTATATAGTCCTATCTGTTGTATCTTATACAATATGTTGTACATTACATAGTCCTGACTTCTGCTCTCTCCCCTCTACCCACTGCTATATATACACATAATATGGATTCTCTTTTGTTACACCCATTTCCTACCAGCTGGACGTTTTATATCTGATGATCTGATTGGAGCACAGCAGCAACCAATCAGCTCATGTCTAGTAATAATCTTTGTATTTCTATTTTAGTAGATGGACGGGAGATGAGGAAAACCTCAGAGGATTGTCTCACTTTGTCTCCAGACTGTAAAGTAGAAGATGAGGACATCACACAGTATAGTCCAGGAGAAAACCCGACTACCTCAAATGTCCATCCGGCACCACACAGTGTAGATGGACCATCGTATTCCTCTTATCCTGAGGAACCTCAGACTGTGAGGGACGGTGCCGTCCTTCCAACAGAGAAGAGCTTTTCCTGTACTGAGTGCGGGAAATATTTCTCTTCTAAATCCAAAATTAATGTGCATATAAGATCTCATACAGGGGAGAAACCGTATTCCTGTCCTGAGTGCGGGAAATGTTTTTCAGTGAAGTCCAATCTTTACAAACATCAGAGATCTCACACAGGGGAGAAGCCGTATTCGTGTCCTGAGTGCGGGAAATGTTTTTCACAGAAGTCCAGTCTTGACACACATCAGAGATCTCACACGGAGGAGAAGCCGTATTCCTGTCCTGAGTGTGGGAAATGTTTTTCAGTGAAGTCCAATCTTTACAAACATCAGAGATCTCACACGGGGGAGAAGCCGTATTCCTGTCCTGAGTGCGGGAAATGTTTTTCAGTGAAGTCCAATCTTTACAAACATCAGAGATCTCACACGGGGGAGAAGCCGTATTCCTGTCCTGAGTGCAGGAAATGCTTTGTACTAAAGTCACAACTTTTCACACATCAGAGATCTCATAACAGGAATAGTCTTGGAGAAAACCCGACTACCTCAAATGTCCATCCGGCACCACACAGTGTAGATGGACCATCGTATTCCTCTTATCCTGAGGAACCTCAGACTGTGCGGGACGGCGCCGTCCTTCCAACAGAGAAGCCGTATTCCTGTACTGAGTGCGGGAAGTGTTTCCCTTATAAATCCCATCTTAATAGGCATACAAGATCTCACACAGGAGAGAAGCCATATTCCTGTCCTGAGTGTGGGAAATATTTTTCACAGAAGTCTCATCTTTTCATGCATCAGAGATCTCACACCGGGGAGAAGCCGTATTCCTGTCCTGAGTGTGGGAAATGTTTTGTACTAAAGTCACAACTTTTCACACATCAGAGATCTCATAACAGGAATAGTCCAGGAGAAAACCCGACTACCTCAAATGTCCATCCGGCACCACACAGTGTAGATGGACCATCGTATTCCTCTTATCCTGAGGAACCTCAGACTGTGAGGGACGGTGCCGTCCTTCCAACAGAGAAGAGATTTTCCTGTACTGAGTGCGGGAAGTGTTTGCCTTGTAAATCCCATCTTATTGTGCATATAAGATCTCATACAGGAGAGAAGCCATATTCCTGTCCTGAGTGCGGGAAATGTTTTTCAGTGAAGTCCAGTCTTTACAAACATCAGAGATCTCATACAGGGGAGAAGCCGTATTCGTGTCCTGAGTGCGGGAAATGTTTTTCACAGAAGTCCCATCTTTACAAACATCGGAGATTTCACACGGGGGAGAAGCCGTATTCCTGTCCTGCGTGCGGGAAATGTTTTTCACAGAAGTCCAATCTTTACACACATCAGAGATCTCACACGGGGGAGAAGCCGTATTCCTGTCCTGAGTGCGGGAAATGTTTTTCAGTGAAGTCCAGTCTTTACACACATCAGAGATCTCACACAGGAGAGAAGCCGTATTTCTGTCCTGAGTGCGGGAAATGTTTTTCAGAGAAGTCCAGTCTTTACACACATCAGAGATCTCACACGGGGGAGAAGCCGTATTCCTGTCCTGAGTGCGGGAAATGTTTTTCAGTGAAGTCCAGTCTTTACACACATCAGAGATCTCACACGGGGGAGAAGCCGTATTCCTGTCCTGAGTGCGGGAAATGTTTTTCAATGAAGTCCAGTCTTAAAAAACATCAGAGATCTCACACGGGGGAAAAGCCGTATTCCTGCCCTGAGTGCGGGAAATGTTTTTCAGATAAGTCCAGTCTTTATTCACATCAGAGATCTCACACGGAGGAGAAGCCGTATTCCTGTCCTGAGCGCCCATTTTAGCTAAATAAAATTTTAACAGACGAATGTGCGAATGAAAAAGAGCGCTATTAGCGGCGAACAAACGTTAGTAAATTTGAAATCAGTGCTAATTAGAGCTTCCGCGTATATGCAAATGCCAATTTCTACTAAGTTGTTGTATAGCACTGCACTGTAACCATGATCCATGTATGTGAAAGAAACATTTTTATGTGAGATGTGCTCTACCTCGTGTGCATCTATTGATGAATATTGCAATTAGTATTCCTAGTTTTTTTCCTTCTTTTGCTAACGAATGCAGTTATGAATGATTATTACAGAGTAATGTCTGCTATTCTGTAAAGTTACATGTATTAAACATTTAGGTTACCTATTTGTTGTATGTTGTTTTTAATTTTTTTATTTAGGTGACTATAATGCGGTAATTATTTCTATTCATTCTTTAATCATACTACACTATTATGCAGGTCTCGTACTTAGCACAATGGCTTAGTGGTCTGCTCAGATGTCTCCACAGCACTCGCGGTACAAGTTCAAATACCAGCCGACCTACCATCCACCAGCTGTGATTATTTTTTCAGTGCACAAGCAAATTAAAATAAACAAACAAAGAAATGTAAACTGCCCGTTAGCTAGTGTGTGATGTTTGGAATTTCACACCATAATATTATTGAATACTTACATATCATTGCATGCATTTGAAGAGTTAATATAATAGAATCAGCCAAATTAAAGTGCATTGGCTAATTGGCATTCACCTATTTTCAGCATATGCTGCTTTGGCTAATTGGCATTCACCTATTTTTAGCATATGCTGCTTTGGCTAATTGGCATTTTTTCACAAATTCAATCTTTTAGTATCTCTCTGTGGGATTTGAACCCATGAGTCCTTCAAAGCCTGAGCTTTCCAAGGTAGAAGTGCTGACCACTAGCCTATTGTGCGTAGCACAATCATACACAGAAAATACATTTACAAGTGTTTGATGTTTCTTCTCCCCGAGCTGTCTCCTGCCACCGCCGTCTTCTCCCGCTGATGTGTTCTTCCGCGCAACCGGTTACTCACTAATAAAAAAAGCCGGTCTTCTGTGGCCATCCGATAATGTCACCTGGAGGGTCCGCTCCATGGCTATGTAAGAGACGCCACACAGCGGGTGACAACACAGCAGAGGCAGACCGCCACAGAAGAAGAGCAGCTTTTTTTTTATTAGCGGGTAACCAGCAGTGCGGAAGAACACAGCAGATGGAGAAGATGGCGGCAGCAGGAGAGACGGCTCTGGGAAAAAATTGAGGAGGGAGAGACAGCGTCTGGAGAACACGGCTCAGGGAAGAATACAGCTCGGAGCTATTTTACAATAAAGGACTTGTCAAAAACCAGCTATTGATTTTTTTTTACATTTCACTGCTTTTTTTGGTAGGGGTTCGATGTACCCCATACATATTCACATAGGGGGGCAGGATCTGGGCAGGATCTGGGAGCCCCCTTGTTAAAGGGGGCTCCCAGATTCTGATAAATTGATAAATAAACTGATAAATAATTCTGATAAATTATCAGATTCTGATAAACCACTAAGATACTGATAAACCACTTTGCCTGCAGACCGATAACCACTGACCAGGATTGTCGGGAAGAGGCCCTTGTCCCCATCAACATGGGGACAAGGTGCTTTGGGGCATGTGGCCTGATACGTTTCAGAAGGGGATGGTGCTCGCTCATCCCCCCTATCCTGACCTCCAGGCTGCATGCTCGGATAAGGGTCTGGTATGGATTTTGGGGGGCCCCACAGCAATTTTATTTTACATTTTGGTGTGGGGTTCCGCTTAAAGTCCATACCAGATACGAAGGGCCTGGTATGTACTGGGGGGACCCTGCAATGTTTTTTTCCTTGATTTTTGGAATTCCACACCATAATATTGATTAAGAACCATTGCAAACCAAACTGATGTGCATTGGCTAATTATGCTGCTAAGTACAATGCACACTTCCAGGACGTGATGCTGTCAGTGGGATTTGAACTCATGGCTTAGAACCTTTGAGGGCAGCAGGGCATACCACTATGCTACAGAGCTGAGCACATACCACATTAATATTATAGTAACAACCATGCTCATGCTGATGTGGCATTGGCTAATAGACGTTCGCCTCTTTTCAGCATATGCTGCTGAGTCTAATGCAAGCTTTCAGTAGGTGACACCATCTGTGTGATTTTCAGCCATTTGAGCACAATTATATTGAGAACATATACATTTACTAGTGCTTGGTGGGACTACTTTATATTCTAGGTATAATAGTACTCAGCACAGTGATTTAGGCCCCTTTCACACTTGTGCGACCTGAAAGTTGTGTAATTTTGATTCAACTTTAAGCAATGCCTGTGTAATCTTGAGGTCCATGGACACAGGAGTCGCAGGGAAAGGCACGTAATTTCCCCACAATTTTGCGTCTGCAATTTTGCCGCGATTTCTGGGAATGCCTGTGTAAACTTGAGGTCTATGGACCTCAACTCGCATCAAAGTCACACCAAAGTAGTACAGGGAATACGTTGAAGTCGGTGTGACTTGAAGTCGCACAGATATGAATGGTACACATTGAAAATCATGGGGTATAACTTGTCATGTGACTCTGATGTCCAAAGTCACACAAGTGTGAAAGGGGCCTCAGCCCAACTTTGTGAGCAATTTCAGAGACATCAGTGCACTTTCCTACACAGATGTCTAGTGAAATCATATAGGTCCAAACTGTCCCAACTGTCCCTCTTTCCTCCTCCTTTGTCCCTCATTTTCTTCTGATCTGTATAGTTGTATATAAAATGCACTTTTTATCTTTCAAAAAGGGTTTCCCAGCACTAAACCTTTCATCTAATTTCTAAATTGCTTTGTTTGTAAATTTCCAAAGCCAATCTAAAGGAATATTATTGGTAAAAAAAGCACTTAGAGGTTAGCACACTGACACACACCCACTAGAAGTACACGCCCACTAGAAGTACACGCCCACCAGTATCTTTCAATCTGTCTCTTCATGTATGTCTAAAGTGATTGCACCTGATGGGCAGGAACACATAATACTATTCACAACTGTGTTAGCCACTCTCCAACTACAGACCAAAGACCAAAGATCAAAGTGTATTTGCATCCACAAAGCAACAGTTTTCTAAGCATATGTACCTGTGCAGTGTAAACCCTACAATTTTAAATGTCCAAGTCCCTGGGCATGATTAGTGCTAACAAACATTATTTACGAAATGCAAATCCACTTTGCACTACAAGTGCACTTGGAAGTGCAGTCGCTGTAGACCCGAGGGGGACATGCAAGGAAAATAAAAAACAGCATTTTAGCTTGCACATGATTGGATGATAAAATCAGCAGAGCTTCCCCTCATTTCAGAGCTTCCCCTCAGATCTACAGTGACTGCACTTCCAAGTGCACTTTCAGTGTAATTTCAAGTGCACATTGTAGTGCAAAGTGGATTTTACTTTCGTAAATAACCCTCATTAACATCAGTCCCTGGCTGCAATGAGCTTCCAATCTAAAGTCCAAAATTAACTTTCCTACATTAGAAACTATTTCGATAGGAGCCAAATAAAATACCAGCATGTCTTTGGATTGTGGTGAGAAACCCACACAGGGAGGTCATATAAACTTCAACACAAGCATTAGGATGTTGGGGAATTGAAGCAGCAACTCCAGTGCTGCTAGACAGGATTGCTACCCACTAAGCCAGAAGGCAGCATCACACATGTTGTGGTGTGAACCAGCCCTAAGTCCATAGCCATGCTCAGTGTCACAAGCAATATACAATATATTGGCCTAAGTATTGGGACGCCTGCCTTTAGACGCACATGAACTGTAATGGCGTCCCAGTCTTAGTCCGTAGGGTTCAATATTGAGTTGGCCCACCCTTTGCAGCTATAACAGCTTCAACTCTTCTGGGTAAGGCTGTCCACAGGGTTTAGGAGTGTGTCTATGGGAATGTTTGACCATTCTTCCATGTGCATTTGTGAGGTCAGGTACTGATGTTGGATGAGAAGGCCTGGCTTACAGTCTCCACTCTAATTCACCCCCAAGGTGTTCTGTTGAGGTCAGGACTCTGTCCAGGCCAGTCAAGTTCCTCCACCCAAAACTCACTCATCCATGTCTTTATGGACCTTGCTTTGTGCTCTGGTCCAAATTATTTGGTGGAGGGGGGATTGTGGTGGGGGGTTGTTTTTCAAGGGTTAAGCTTGGCCCCTTAGTTCCAGTGAAGAGAACTCTTAAGGCGTCATCATACCAAGACATTTTGGACAATTTCATGCTCCCAACTTTGTGGGGACAGTTTAGGGATGGCCCCTTCCTGTTGCAACATGACTGCACACCAGTGCACAAAACAAGGTCCATAAAGACACGGATGAGCAAGTTTGGGGTGGAGAAACTTGACTGGCCTGCACAGAGTCCTGACCTCAACCCGATAGAACACCCTTTGGCTATATTAGAGCAGAGACTGCAAGCCAGGCCTTCTCATCCAACATCAGTGCCTGGCCTCACAAATGCACTTCTGGAAGAATGATCAAACATTCCCAAAGACACACTAAACCTTGTGGACAGGCTTCCCAGCCTTCCAGAAGCTGTTCTAGCTGCAATTTGCAAAGGGTGGGCCAAATCAAATTTTAACCCTACAGACTAAGACTGGGCTGCCATTAAAGTTCATGTGTGTGTAAAGGCAGGCGCCCCAATACTTATGGCTAAATAGTGTATCTGGCAAGATTTACAATGGTGGTGGAACCCTCCTACACATAAATACTACATTTTAGACATGTGCACACTAGAAAAATTTGTTTATTTTGTTTTGTTTCTTTCGTTTCCATTGATTCGTAACGATTCGTAAATTCGTAAGTCGTCGGTGTTCATATTCGTAACGATTCGTAAATTCGTAAGTTGTCGGTGTTCGTATTCGTAACCATTCGTATTTTCGTAAGAGTTATTTTTTCGTTGATTCATTTTTCTGTTAGTTTAATTTTCGTTTATTCGAAATTCGGACGCATTCGTATTTTCGTCGATTTAGTTACATTCGTACTTTCGTTAGATTGATTTATTCGTACTTTCGTAACATTGTTTTCGTAGATTCGTAATCGGAGCATAATTCATAATTTTATGTAATGTGTATGCTATTATTAGATTTTAAGAGACACGGAAAATTACGAATCGAAAAAAAAGTTACGAATGTACGAATTTTTTCGTTCAACCCATTCGAAGCACGTTAGGCAGCGCCATTGTAAGAGACACGGAAAATTACGAATCGCAAAAAAAAAAAGTTACGAATGTACGAATTTTTTCGTTCAATCCATTCGAAGCACGTTAAGCAGCGCCATTGTAAGACACGGAAAAAATTATGAATCGAAAAAGAAAAAAAAAGTTACGAATGTATGAATTTTTTCGTTCAATCCATTCGAGGCACGTTAAGCAGCGCCATTGTAAGGGACACGGAAAATTACCAATTCAACAAAAAAAAAGTTACGAATGTACGAATTTTTTCGTTCATTTTGAATTTCGTTGTTCCTGTTTTCGTTTTTCGGATTTTCTTTTTTCGTAGTTTCGTTATTTCTAATTTGGTTATTTCGGATTTTCATGGTTTTTCGTATTCGTTCGATTCGAACGATTCGTTAAAATTTTTAGCAAATCGTTTGTTCATTCGTACGATAACGAATGAACGAATATAACGAAAAACGAATTGCACATGTCTACTACATTTAGACATAGTTATAAGACCTGGGAGATGAAGACAACTTCTTTACATGAAGCGGCATGTTTGGGATTTGAACCCAGACGCTCAGGGATACTAAACATAAGTTCTAACCTCTAAGCCACAGAGCTGTCACATGTGAGAAACTCTGACACATAAATACACATAAATACTGTACTTCTTTGGACAGGTGATGGAATTACATTACTCAAGAGTAATTCTCCTTGATTTATTCTGTAATATTTGGTGGTTCTTTTTGGGTCAGTGTAGAGTAGTGATATTACCCTCACATTTTTGGGAATTACATTTTGATTTCTGATGTTGGTACACATATCACATTTTTTGGCCTCAAATTATGAATATTTGAAAATAATAAAAAGCACAAAAAATTGTGACTCATTTTAAATTTGCATCAACAATGGTATTGTTTGTGGATTGTAAAGACACCTGTGTGAGTTTTGGGTAAAGATTGTTGTGAGATGGAGAGTAACAAGAGAAAGTGACAGAGAAAAATATATTTTACCAAAACATCAAAACATTCCACATTCTAGGATTCTTAAAAACAAAATAGATGAAAAAAAATAGAAGCAGCAACATTGTTGCAAGGAACATTTATTTCAGAGAAAGATATATTTCATTTCAACATTAAAGTATTTATTTATTGTGCCATTAGAATCAATGGCTGAAACTTGTATTAGGCTATAATAGCGCCTATTTTCATTCTCAAAAACGCATTTTACCCAAGCGCTCATTCTGGTATTTACTATAGCGCCTGTTAAAAAAGACACTGGAGCTAAAATGAGAGCTATTTGCAGGTCTGAGCATGCTCAGTTGTGTTGGCACCTAGTTTTACGAAAACGGGAAATTTATCTCTTCTCAGACTTTTAAAGATATTTCAGTGTAGAAATCACTTTTTCACAAATTTTAAAAGCATAATATCTTTAAATAATATATCACATATTACAGTACTATTTAGGCAATTATATCATGTTCTAAACATTATTTCCATGTGCAATTCTCCAGCTTTTAGCAGAGTAAGGATTTGGGCGCTATTTAGTTTCAGGGAACTATAGTAAATTCGATTTTGGGGGTATTTTCTCACCAGCGCTATAGTGAATACCGTTTTAGCGCTAATTCACGCAAATTTCCTCAAATTAGCGCTAATTTGCGGCAATTAGCATTGCGGCATATAGTAAATGACCCCCATATTATTGTTATAAAATTTGATGTCAGTAAAGTTACGTGAATAATAAAAAAAAAAATTATTTTCAAATCATCCTCCCTCCTGTGAAAAACCTAATTTGTGCATAGGTGTGCCAAGCCTACACATGAAAGCATAGTTTGTACATGTTACATATTATCACCACGATCGTTGTGAGAGGAATGTTTCCATGGCCGTTATTTGTTCTCATCACTAAACTGATGAGCAGTAAGGGCTTTTAAGTTCCACTTGACCACCTGTAGGTTCCGCCCCCTTTCTGACCAGGCCATATTCTGATATTTAGCGCGCTGTCTCTTTAACTGACAATTGCGCGCTCCTGAGAAAGAGTTAAATATTTAAAAAAAAAAAAAAAATTGTTGTGTTCCGGTTTCTGGACTTAACCAGCTTGTGGATCCGCCGTATGTTTACTATGGGAGGGTCGGCATCCGCAAGGGGTTAATGCTTTGCAAACAAAACAAGAAAGGAAATTTAAACTATACACAGTTCACACAAGCGTGCAATTCACAATCCTGTCTTTTATATTTTATTGTGCACCAAAAAGCAGACGTTTTACATTTTTCTTAAAATAAATTAGTTAATAAAAAAATTTGCAAATCTTGTGCTACATGAAAAAATTGCGCCTAATCCAAAACTTCCATTTGCATTGTTTCAATCTACGGGTTCATTCTACATTTGTTTCATGTGTTGATGCAATTTTCAGATTACAATTGTAGTTTAATTATGGAACCCGTTTCTCTTCTGTTTTTGTTTTGCAGTGCCATAGTGAGTAAATGCAGGCAGGCGGGGCGCAGAGGGAAGCAGGTGACCATCCTCCTCTACGAGGCCGATATGACATGACATGTTCCTGACCACCGCACTCTATACACAGGACTGTATATGACATGTTCCTGACCACTGCACTCTATACACAGGACTTTATATGACATGTTCCTGACCACTGCACTCTATACACAGGACTGTATATGCTAGGGATGGGCCCGGTGTTCGATTTAAACCCATGTTCAAATCGAACATCGGCCATTCGTCTGCTCGTCGAGTTCAGAACTCTGAGGGCCGTTCGCATCAAATTCGTGTGATGCGAACGGTCCACAATGCACTGCGCCAGTCGCAGTGCATTGCTGGCTGATGATTGGCCAAGCATGCACTGTGACCCTGCATGGTTGGCCAATCATAGAGCCATCGGCAAGGAGAGCAATAATTGGCCACAGGCAGGATGCCTGTGGGCAATTATAGCTCAGGGGGTTTAGTACACGCCCCACACTATATAATGCCTCCGCGCCGGCGGCCTCGTGTAGTGTGTTCCGGCGTTGAGGGAAAGAGTATTGCTAGGCAGGGACAGTGTACTGTACACTATATGTGAATCATTTCTGTGTGGGGAAAGTGTAGGGATAGAGGAAAAATAGGCAGATATAATGTATTCTTCTCAGGCTTTGCGTGTGGGGAAAGTGTAGGGATAGAGGAAAAATAGGCAGGGATAGTGTGTTCTTCTCAGGCATTTGCGTGTGGGGAAAGTTAGTGTGTGTGCTGTGTGAGTCTAGCACAGCACAGTATACAACCTGCAGCTGTATCTGCCCTTCTGCCCCGTTTTCATCTAATCCAGCCATCTGCGACATGACATTAAAGCCGCAAGCAGTTTTAAATGGCTTCTTTTTTTCCTTTACAAATGTCATTTTGTGCAGGGACAGTTCTAAACACGGGAAACACATGCCACTTCACAGGCATACTTTAGACACCCCCAGGTACCATATTTAAAGGAATATTTCACTTTTTTTTCACTTTATGCATCATTAAAATAACTGCTCCAGAAAAAAACGTCAGTTTTTAAAACGTCTTTTTGCATTGATACATGTCGTTCCGAACTTTCTGTCCGTTCGCAGGTTCTGGTGCGAACCGAACCCGGGGGTGTTCGGCTCATCCCTATATATGACATGTTCCTGACCACGCACTCTATACACAGGACTGTATATGACATGTTCCTGACCACCGCACTCTATACATAGGACTGTATATGACATGTTCCTGACCATCGCACTCTATACACAGGACTGTATACATATAAATATATCGCTCACAACCACAATAAGTGTAAAACAACAATCAAAAAACGAACAAAGCGAAGTCCAAACAAAAAATGTGTGAAAGTGACTCAAGGTGCTCCAATCCGAAGGGAAAACAGTGCAAAATTGCTGCAGAAGTATTCAGGTGTATAACACCCCCTCATGTATCCCCACTCACCAGATTGCGACGACCCCCAGCTTTTCAGTCTGGTGGGTCACTTTAGGCTTTGTATTGGTGTCCAGGGAAGATGGATATTGTGTCAAAATCCTCAGATTCAGTATTCCTTAATGAAGTTTCTCAGCAGAGCAAACAGGTACCCAAAAGTGAAGAAAAAAATTGGAACTGATAGTGAGGTACCATTAAAAAAGGTTTTATTGTAAAAGGGAATGGGTACTTACAAAAAGTACGATCAAAAAAGCCTCAAACATGGAGCTGTGAGTGTAAAAACGCCGTTCCTGGCATGCGTTCCACGGGACCGGAAGTGACGTCAGTGATACCGGAAATTGCGTCAAAGTTTCACCCTCCCACAGGGCGTCATCAAGGACCTAATTTCCGGTGACCTGGGCCAACTTTAAATAGGGAGTGGAGGAGAAAATACCCCTAAATAGAACCAATCAAATATGGCATGGCGGACATTTTGTTGGTAGGATAAAGACGTCGCTCCTAAGGATAGAGCACAATCCATAGGAGAGACAAAAACGCAATTTTTTGGGTTTGATTAAATCAAACAAATACTTCCAAGGCATCATTTGATGTAAATTCTGGTGAAACAGTGGAACCAAATAACATAAAAAAACCTTAGGACTGTATATGACATGTTCCTGACCACCGCACTCTATACACAGGACTGTATATGACACGTTCCTGACCACTGCACTCTATACACAGGACTGTATATGACAAGTTCCTGACCACTGCACTCTGGGCCATTATTTATGGTTATCTCTAAATTGATGACCTGTAAAGGATTTACCCGCTTTTGGACCAGCCGCCGCAGTTGGCTCCCCTGCGTGAAAGCACGTAACTGTACGTTGGCTCGCAGGATCGGGATAGCAGGCGCGCGCTCGCTGCACAGCAGGGGGTGCCGATGCTCGTGGCCGATGGTCATGATGACCACCGGCCACAAGCGATTGTGACCAGGAGACACAGAACAGGGGCGAGTGTGTGTAAACACACACTTCCCTGTTCTGTTCTATTGGCTAGGAACCACGATCTGTCACTTCCTGTAGTTAGTCACCTCCCCCTTCAGTTAGAATCACCTCCCAGGGAACACAGTTAACCCCTTCACTGCCAGTGACATTTTTACAGTAATCAATGCATTTTTAATCGCACTGATCGCTGTATTAATGCCAATGGTTCCAAAAATGTGTCAAAATTGTCCAATGTGTCTGCCATAATGTCGCAGTCCTGATAAAAATCGTAGATCGCGACCATTACTAAAAAAATAATAATAATAAAAATGCCATAAAACTATCCCAAATTTTGTAGATGCTATAACTTTTGCACAAACCAATCAATATACGCTTATTGCGATTTTTTTTTACCAAAAATATGTAGAAGAATACATATCAGCCTAAACTGAGAAAAAAAAAAGTTTTTTTACATATTTTTCGGGGATATTTATTATAGCAAAAAGTAAAAAATAATGCGTTTTTTCCAAAATTGTCGCTATTCTTCTGTTTATAGCGCAAAAAATAAAAAACGCATGGCGCATGCGCGGCGCTCTGTGAGATGGACGCCTAGTCACAGAGCTCCGTCCCGCTCCGGAACATCGGCGCCCTCCTCGGCAGGTACACTCCTCCTAATAGCCTGGCACACAGACCGGACAGCCTGCAGAACCCTCAGGCACAATTGGGGACACTTTTCGCCGGCAGATCGGCACCCCACAAGCAAAATTACATCCCTGGGAGAAGCGGCTGTATTATCCAAAATGGCCGCCTCAGGAATACACAGGCACAGCAGCTTCCTCCCCCTGGAGAACAGCGCTTCTGGCAGAGGTATGTGGCGATGCTCAGTCTCTCCCCTCCGTTGTGGAACCACAATCCCCAGCATCCACTATCTCTCTGCTCCATCACACATTAGAGGATATGAATATGCCACTCACAGTTCCTCCCTGCACTGCAGCAACTAGGCCCAAGCCTTTTTACCTCACATCCCCAAGACATCTCTATGCTGTTTACAAGATTCGCTGAAATGTTTGACAGGGGACTTGCGCAAACAGCAGCTAAGATTACCTCAGACATCACCTCTGATATTAAAGCAGATCTTCACATGCTAGGCTCACGCATTGAGCATATTGAAGATAAATTAGATGCCACAATTGATCGCGTCAATCAGAACACCGATCGTTATCAGGAACTTCATGGTCAGCTTGAGGAAGCCGTTGCCAAAATTGATGACCTCGAAAATAGGTCCAGAAGGCTAAACTTCCGGATCAGAGGTCTTCCTGAGAATATCACTGACGTCACGGGAGCAGTTCATACTTTGATCAAAAACTTGATTCCTGACATCAGTACCCAAAATTTGGAGCTTGACCGGGCCCATAGAGCTCTGGGGCCCCAGCGTTCGGATGGTTTACCACGTGACATAGTGGTGAAACCCCACTTCTATAATACCAAGGAAGAAGTCATGAGGAAAGCTCGCTCAATTCCACAAATACAACTTTTGGGACATTCCGTGCAAGTATACGCTGACATCTCCCCCTATACTATACAAAGACGGCGGGCACTCAAACCTCTCCTCACAGTTTTACAACAGAAAAACATCAAATATTGGTGGCTCTTCCCCCTGAGCCTGAAATTTGAATTTAACGGCAAACCATACAGATTCTCTACATTGGCGGAAGGGGAACTCTTAATGAAGAAAATGGGACTCTTGCCTACTGAACCAACTTCACCGATGCAATCCTCATCCTCCAACATGACCAAACAACCTCCTCCTCCGAGCCCTCTCACCCCGGCGTGGCAAAAGCCGAAATTCAAGAAGAGCAAGGAGTCTGCTAATACCTGATCTAAACTCTCGTACTCTTTTCCACTTTCATAACCCCTTACGGGGATCTGGAGCACGGCTGGCCCCTTAGGCTTTATTGCCTACCACGAATTTTTACAATAATCCCCTTTTTTATTTTTATTTATTATTTTTTAATATTTTTTATAAAAAAAATTTTTAATTTATTTATTTTATTTTTTTTTTATATATATATTTTTTTTTTTTTTTGAGGTAACTCAGACTTACCTCTTCACTGAAATCAGTCTACTGGGTTCCTTGGCGTAACAATTATTTTTTTTTTTTTTTTTTTGGTTTTAGTGTCACCGTGACTGACCCCACCGTGACTGACCCCCTTACTCGCCTCTACTTTATTTTAATGTTTATTATCTGATGTGTCAATAGCTTATATTTGGAGGGGGGAGTGTACCTACATTTCATGCTTGTATTTGTTGTACCATTATTACAGAGGGCGCCGTGTTTGGAGCGGTAGCCATGCACCTCATCCTACCCTGGAAGCCGGAATTTTCTCCTGCTTCTGGTTGGGATTTCCCCCACTGGTGGGGGATACCGTATTTATACCACGGAATATGGTGAACATCATCTCACCATATTCTTGGATCTCTCTTTGTGTTTTCTTTTCCTCTATCCTCCTTTTCTCTTTTTGGCCCTTTTCTAACCTTTCATTTCTTTCAGTGGCAAGTGCGATCTCCTTCACTGACGGCTTCTGGATATTTGTGTTCTCGGCCTCTCGGATGGATGATTTTCATGGACCGCCTCCCCAAGGTCAGGTAAGTGATTGGGACCTTCTGGCATCACACCCGATACTGCTCTATGGCTGACCACACCACTACTACACAAGACGTGCGCTTTGCCTCACACAACGTTCAGGGAATTAACTCCCCTGTCAAACGCCGTAAAATATTTCAATACTACCATGACCGCAAGATTGACGTTTTATTCCTTCAGGAAACTCATTTCCCGAAATCCTATGTCCCCTCCTTTATTCACTCCAAGTTCCCTACATTCTATCTTGCTAACTCTGACACTAAAACCAAAGGGGTAGGAATATTTTTTTCCCGGAACACCCAATTCTCACTTGTTTCGGAACACAAGGACCCTGAGGGTAGGTTTATTCTGGTGAAAGGTCTCATTGATAACCAACTATACTCCCTGATCTCATACTACGCGCCTAATCGAGGCCAATCCAAATTTTTTCGATCTCTTTTCAGCACCCTGGCCCCAAGATTGGAGGGCACGGTTCTCTATGGAGGTGACTCCAACATTGCATTTGATGCAGGTAAAGATAAGTCTCGACCCCCGGGTAGGGATGGCGTGCACCCCACCAGACAGAGCCTGGACATAGCCAGACAGTTGTTCCATCAGGGCTTGATTGATGCCTGGAGGGAATCTAACCCTGGATCCCGGGACTATACACATTACTCCAACCCCCATAACACATATGCTAGAATTGACCATTTCTTTATTCTACAAAAACACGCTCCGATGCTAAGAAAAGTTATTATCAGGGACTCTGTCTGGTCGGACCACTCTATCCTTATTCTGACTTTACACAAACCACCGACTCACCAACGTGAGTTTCATTGGAGACTGAATGCCTCTATTCTTAGTAATCCCGCACATGTTAGTGAGCTTGAAAAAGATATTCGTGAATATTTCCTGCTTAATGATATTGATAATATCTCGGCCACAACACTGTGGGCTGCCCACAAAACCTTTATCCGTGGTAAACTTATCCAACTTTCCTCTAGGATACACAAGGCTCGTAAACTAGAAATAGGACGCCTAGAAAATGATTTTGCTTGTCTAAGCAAACAACATAAACGTAACCCCTCCTCTAGCTCTAAGGCTAACCTTGAAACTGCACGTACAGCACTTAACTTAGCACTCACAGCCATAGCTGAAAAAAGCCTCAGGTGGGATGGTGGGATGGTGGGAGGTTTTATCACCAAAAGGACAAGTTGGGGACCATGCTCTCACGCAGAATTACTCCTATGATTAGGGCACGCACTTTGCCAAAGATACGTCTTCAAAATGGTTACCTTACACAAAACCCCCAGAAGATCATGGAAGCCTTCCATGATTTCTACCGTTCGCTATACAGTAAAAGTACGACGGATCCTCCATCTAACTTTATAGACTCCTACCTCAACTCTCTGCAGATCCCCAAACTCCAAACACATCATAGGGACAGCCTTGAGGATCCTATCACATCGGATGAGATTTCACAAGTTGTCCATAATCTTAAAAATAACTCCAGGGCCGGATGGCTTTTCAACCCCATACTATAAACATTTTTCCCCACTACTATCCCCATACCTGGCGAGATTCTTTAACCAACTCCGAACAGGCTCGCCTCTGGACAATTCTCTAAATTCAGCCTTTATCACGGTTTTACCCAAACCTGGCAAGGACACCAGTTGTACTGCAAACTATCGCCCCATATCTTTAATCAATAATGATCTTAAAATCTTAACGAAAATCCTCTCAAACAGAATCTCTTCCTTTATTAGCCTATATGTACACAAGGACCAAGTGGGATTTATCCCTGGAAGACAGGGTCCGGACCAGATCAGAAGAGCCATAGATGTGATTTCGCTCCTGAAATCTGGCTGGGATAACGGTCCTCCACAACAGGGTTTTATTCTTTCATTGGA
Organism: Lithobates sylvaticus; assembly: GCA_028564925.1. Taxonomy (NCBI): domain Eukaryota; kingdom Metazoa; phylum Chordata; class Amphibia; order Anura; family Ranidae; genus Lithobates; species Lithobates sylvaticus. The sequence continues at coordinate 557,567,366 of CM053028.1, read as the reverse complement.
TTTAATGAAGGCCTTTGACTCTGTCTCTTGGTCCTTCCTATTTCCCATTCTACAAAGATGGGGTTTTGGTAACTCCTTTATGAATTATTTTTTTTTTTTTTTTTTTCTTTTTCTTTTTTTTTTTTTTTTTTTTCCACTTCAGAAAGAATATTCGTGGGTGAGTGTCAGCTATGCCCGCATCTCCATCCCTCCAATTGTCTTAGCATCATTAGTGGATTGTTTCATTCTCACCCTTTTTTTTTTTTTTTCCCTGGAGTTGGGGGGGATAGGGGTCCTGAGTCGGACATCCATGAAGTTTACAAAGCCCAAAAATACATATATACATCCTAGATCCCACCCAGCCTCCGCTCCCCCTCCGCTTCCTTTATCCTAGATCCCGTTCCATCACTCTTCCAGTTAACCCCCCTGGGGGTTTTTTATTTTTATTTCCCCCCCCCCCCTATCCCCCCCATCCCCCCACCCTCCCCGTCCCCGTCCGCTGTTTTGTTGTTGTAAGGTGGCCCTTTCTCCCCAGTGTCTTCTCCTGCCCTTAGGGTCAGCCTTTCCGTGGCTAGATCTCTTTTCGGCTTCACCCCCCAGGGATCATCGGTTGTCACGGCTGCACTCGCAAAGCCTCCCTGTAGCTCCAAGACCTCTTGAATTTTCTCCAGCTCTCCCATCTAGCCCTCGTGGCCTCTCTGTCCTCCTCCCCGGTGTACAACACACATTCCATCATGTAAGTGGACTCCACTGCGTCAACCCATTCCCATAAGGGTGGGCTTTCCTTGTCCTTCCATCTCCTTGGAATTACCTTTTTAGCCGCGTTAAGCAGATGGGGAATCAATGAGCCTTTATATTGTTTAATTTCCTTGGATGTGGCATGCATAAGTGCCACCCAAGGGTCATTTTTTTACCTCGATCGTTGTTATTTCTTTTATGTATTTTAGGATAGTCTCCCAAAATTTTTTGATTTTAGGACACCCCCACCATAAATGACCCATTGTGCCCCTTTGATCACACCCCCTCCAACAGTTCGCAGATGTATCCGCCTGAAAATTGCTGACCCTGTCCGGGGTTCTATACCACCTAGCCATGCACTTAAAGTTTGTTTCTGCAGTTCTCGCATCTACCGCTGACCCATGTGCTAATTTTAAAATTTTCTTACTTGTGCCTATTTCTAATTGTGTTCCTAGTTCGCTTTCCCATTTGGTAAGGTATGGCGGCATCTCCGGTCTATCTCTTTCTAATAGCAGTTTATATATTCTGGATATTCTTTTTTTTGAACATTCAGCCGTAAAGATTTTCTCTAATTTTGTTAGATCCTTAGCCTCCCTTAATGGGCTAGGAAGAGAGCCCACAAAGTGGGTTAGCTGGCGATGCCGCCATCCATCTATGGAGAAAGCCTCATTATTCTGTAACTCGTGCAATGTCATAACCTTCCCCTTGCTGATAACTTCCCCTAGTCTCGTGCAGTCCTTTCTAATCCAATCACCTCCTATTTCCTTTAACCCTGGCGGGAAAAAAGGATTTTCTTTAAGTGCTATAAGTGGCGAATTATAATTTTTGTTGAATATTTTATATATTTTGTCCCAGATTTTCAAAGTCGTGATGGTAATTATATGTGTTTTTTCTCCCAGTGTCCGGCTTTTCGGAGGATTCCACACAATCTTCCCCAGCCTAGCTTCACTCAGTGCTTCCTCCAAACTAACCCATCTTTTAGTGTTACCTATTTTACCCCATTCTGCGATTCTTAATAGTGCTATAGCATGGTAGTAGCTTTCTATGTCTGGGACCGCCAGACCGCCCTGACTTTTGTCTTGTTTTAGAACTTGGAGGGAGATTCTATGTTTTTTGTAATTCCATATGAAATTCATTATAATAGCTCTTAGTTTACCGAGGTACTGTTTTGGGAGAGGGAGGGGGAGCATCTGGAGTTTATATGTGATGACTGGTAAGATCATCATTTTTACCGAATTAATCCTGCCTATCCAGGATAGAATTTTTCCCTTCAGCTCTTGGCATTTTTTTTTTATGTCTTCTAGGAGTGGGATATAATTTATTTTGTATAATTTCCTCGGGTTGTTGGCCAGTTCTATTCCTAAGTATTTTATCCTTTTTTTCCAGACGAAACTAACTGTTTTCTGTAGGTTCTGTTTCTCTATTTTATTGAGGTTAATATTAAGGATAAATGTTTTTGAGGCATTGATTCTAAAGTTTGTTAGTTCCCCATATTCCTTAAAGGTTTTAAGCAATATGGGGACTGACTTCTGGGGTGAGCTTATGTAAAAGAGGACGTCGTCCGCGAAGGCCGCAAGTTTGTGCTCTTCGCTGCCGACTTTACAGCCTTCCACCTCTGGGTTTCCGCGAATTGTGGCTAACAGCGGTTCCAGGGATAGAACAAAAAGGAGAGGGGAGAGTGGACAGTCCTGCCTAGTACCATTAAACAGTTCGAACTCCGCGGAGGTCGTTCCATTGACCTTGATGTTGGTTTTCGGATGATTATATAGGGTTTTGATTTTTTGAGTAATTCTGGGTCCGAAACCCATCCTCTGTAGGGTATTGAACATGAACCCCCAGTCTACTCTGTCGAACGCTTTTTCAGCGTCTATCGAGAGGAGTAGACTGGGGGTTCTCGAATCTCCCATCCTCTGTATGGCTAGCAATGTCCGAATCCCATTGTCCCTCCCCTCTCTGCCCGGGACAAACCCGACCTGGTCCGGATGGATCAGTGTGCCCAAGTGCCCCTTTATTCGATCCGCCAGTATCTTAGCGTATAATTTTGTGTCGAAATTTAATAAGGAGATGGGTCTGTAGTTCGAGCACACCGATCCATCCTTCCCATCCTTCCTCAACAGGGTGATTGTAGCTTTTAGGGCCTCTTCGCTCATTTCATAGTCTATCCCTAGTCCATTCATATATCGCAGCAATCTCGGTATAAGAATCTCTTTATACGTTTTATAATATGAGGCCGTGAAGCCGTCCGGGCCCGGGCTCTTCCCTGTTGGAGAGTTGTTGATGGCTGCTAAGATCTCCTCCTCAGTTATTGGCCTCTCAAGCTCATCTCTCTCCTCCCCCCCTAGAGCCATTAACCCTGCCCTCTCTAGGAACTCTAATGTTTTCTGGTTATTTCCCATGCTGTCGTTGTTTCCCTTGGTTTTTACCTCGTAAAGTTCTTTGTAATAGTCTCTGAATGTAGAGGCTATTTCACTAGAGGTAAACTTCATCTCCCCGTTTCTTGTTTGAATTTTTTCAATAAAATTTCTGGTTTTCTTTTTTTTGTAATTTCCTTGCTAAGTATTTCCCTGGCTTGTTGCCCCATATATATTGTTCCCTGGCCAATTTGTTGAACTTCTGTCTAACTTCCTGTTCAGCCAAATCTTTCAATTCCTCTCTCTTATCTGTAAGCTCTGTGTATGTGCTCTGGCTACGTGCCCCCCCAGTTTTGTGCTTTTGCTCCAGGGTTTTAATCTCGGCCATCAGCGCCTGCGTCTTTCCCACCCTCTCCTTTTTTTTCCATGAGGCTTTAGCTATCAGAAGCCCCCTAATGAACGCTTTATGAGCGTCCCACAGTTGTGCCTCTGAGACCTCTCCGTTGTCGTTGATTTGAAAGAACCATTCTATTTCCTTTTTGATATAATCCCGAATTTCTTTGTCATGTAACAATTCAGGATTAAGTTTCCATCCGCTAGAGGGTTGTTTGTGTTCGGGGAACCTTAGCCTCATGGATACCGGCGCATGGTCCGAGAGGGAAGCTATTCCAATTTCGGTTTCTTTGACCCTTTCCAGTATGCCATGGTCTATTAAGATATAATCCAGGCGAGAATACATCTGGTGGACGGGGGAGAAGAACGAGTAATCCCTCAACTGCGGGTGCTGGATCCTCCACACATCCAACAGTTGGTCCTCCGATAGTTTTTTTTTAATCCGCTTCAGTTGAATGTTGCCCCTCCCCGTGCCACCAGACGTACTGTCCTTCGCGGGGTCCATCAGGAAATTGAGGTCCCCCATCAGGATCAGATATCCTTTCCTGAAGGCCCTTAGCTTACGCAGAATTGCTTCGAGGAATAAGATAGGTTTGGCGTTGGGGGCATAAACATTGGCCAGTGTGAGTTCTACCCCTAGGAGGGAACCCCTAAGAAACAGGTACCTCCCCTCGGGGTCCGTCATTCTCTCCTCCACCTTGAAATCAATGTCCCTCGCAATCCCAATAGCCACTCCTCTTGCCCTGCTCGAGATAGTATCTCCATAAAACCAATTTGGGAGAGCTGGAGAAAAAAGTCTAATATTTGAGGAATGTGCCAGGTGAGTCTCTTGCAAGAACACTATACCTGCGCCATATCTCTCTGCTTCCTCCAAAATTTTAGATCGCTTGCCGGGGGAGTTTAGGCCTTTCACATTATATGATAAGAATTTGATTTCTATGTCCTTCATTTATTTTTTGGGATTTTTTTTTTTTTTTTTTTCCCCTCTGACGTATTGATGGTGATAACAGCCCCACAGCGGACGTGGTTTCCCTCCCCCATCCCCCCCTCCTTCTTCTAGCTGAATCTGACAATTATGTCCCGGGACCGCTCTGCGCCCCCCTTTTCGGGTCTTCCTACTCGGTGTATCCTTTCTATGTGGGGAAAGTGATCTGCGTCCTTGCCACTTATGGGGCCCAAGATTTCCCGTAGTTTTCTTTCTAGGTCTTCCCCTCTTTGTTCCGGGACGGCACGCGGCCTCAGATTTTGCCTCCTATCCCTATTTTCTTGGTCCTCTATCTTGTAGAGGGTGTCTCTCTGAGTGAGATAGGCGCCTTTTAATTGTGTTTTCAACTTCGCGATTTCCAAATCTATAGAGTCCGCTCTCCCCTCCACTGCTTCAACCCTGGACAACAGATGTCCCATATCCTCCCGTAGGGCGCCAATTTCAAGTTTGATTACATTTTCCAGGCGCAATAGCATCGCCTCCATTTCAAGTTTATTGGGGATGTGGGTTCCTGATTGTTGATCCTCCCCCCTACTAGGCTCAGTCTCAGTCTCCATCGTGAGGTCCGCCCTGGAGTCGTTGATTTCTCCTTCCGCCCCGTCCCTACTCTCCGGGGCGACTCCGGCCCGTGTTTCTTTTCCCAATGTTTTTGGACTTGTACCCTGTCTTAAATAGTGTTTTATTGTGCTTGTCTCCCCTTTACTGCCTTTGGTGGTAGTTTTCTTAGGCTGTTTGGCTGGGTCTTTGCCAGAGGCGTATCTAGTGAGAATGGCACCTATGGCAAGCACTGAAACTGCGCCCCTGTCAAAACATTTAAAACCCATCTTTCAGATAACCTTAACAGAAAAGACAGCCAGACAATAAGTATTTCTAGACAGGGGTCAGGTCAGCCCTGTAACAGCACAGAGCCTTTTACTTTATATGACCAATTTTGTGCAAAACGCTTCATGGCCACAGCATATATTATCCACCCTCGGCTGATTTGCAAAATAAGGGGAAGTGGTTGGGGATACACATGACGCTTTTACCACCCTCCCAAACACAAGTGCGAGGGCACATTCACACAGGGCACAGGCACCCATGTCTCATGCAGAGACTTTTACCAGCACAGTGCTGTGTACATCCTCATGCCGATGTTCCATTTCTATTAGGACATGCACCCTCAAGACATATTGGGACACAGACAGTCTCTGTGTCCATGCAGCCATGTGTCCCAAAATAAATGAATGGGACACTGACATGATGATGCACACAACACTGTGCTGGTAAAAGTATGTCCCATGTGTGAATGAGCCCTAAATGAGTGCCAAGGATGCATTTCACTGTCCCATCATCATTACCATGATAATTACACACACAGTACAGGTCATGTGGCTTAAAGCACCTGTACTGTGTGACTATCATGAAAATCATTGAAATATAGAGCAGCCAAATATGATCAACATGATCAATGAAGATTATCACATTTAGCCTTGTATAATTCAGTCATGGGCAACAAGTCAGGGCATGGGTGAAGGGGGCTTGAGTCTTAACTGTGACTGTACCTTTTGATAGAAAAATAATCCTCTGAAGTCTTGATGGTTCCCACTTCAGTTCCCTCACTCAGTAGAAACAGTGTGTTGCTGTGCTGTTACTTTCTGTGTGTTCACACAGACACTGCACTGATGATGACAGCCACTACTGCTGATTTCCCTTCAGTCCGAGCCCGCCGTCTTCTGAAACTTATTTTCTGGAGGAGTCAGGCAGTGAAGTGTTTTTTTAATATCTCTCCGCCTGGCTGGAAATTTATTGCCATTAACTGCATACAAGCGGGGAGGAATTGACATTCCAGCAAGCCGAATTAGAAATAATAATCCCTCCATTCTACAGCCTCCTGGGCCCCTGTGATCGATCTCATGGGGCCCAAAAAAATATGATTTAGACTACACAGAAACCATGGCCTGCAGGGAGAGGGAAATGCATGAAAAAATTGCCTGCAGCTTCATCAAGAGGATCAGTGTCAGCATAAGGCACTGGAAGTACACCCGTCCCTCCTCCTGGGCATGTGGCTGGGCTCTGCTTTTGCACTGATAGGACCCCGAGCCAGAAGGCCTGCCAGAGACATCTGACTGAGTTCACTCAACAGTCCAGGTGTCCTGTTGAGAAATACACCGGCCCCAATTCCACCACTATAGTCCTGGCTATAGCATCCCTGACAGCAGGCGGCGGAGTGATATTCAGCTGTCAGGGCTGCTGTAGCCGGAACTATAGAGGTAGCATCGGAAAATGCGGCCACTTGCCTGCTTACTCCGCAACCAGTGACTCCACTCACAGGAGTAACTCAGCCAAATGAGAAATAGTCCCACTCGCAGCGCTGCCATTGTCCATTAGCAAAGGTGCTGAAAAGGAGATCCTGCCTATGCTCGGGAGCCTGAAGGGAAGAGGAGACCCTCAGACCATGGTAAGTGCCATGCTGCCCAGCCACTCACCAGCGCCCCCTTCATATGGCGCCCATGGCACTTGCCATGGCTGCCATACCCTAGATACGCCACTGGTCTTTGCTCATGTTGGCCTTTTTAGTGGGTCTGATTCTCTTCCCCAGTCTTGTAGTAAACCTAGGCCTCCTGGGCCCTTTTCCACCTCCTACCTTTTAATGGGATCCTTGCTTTAAGGCCGTCTTTTGCCCCTCTGGGTGTCCCTCTAATGTATACAGTCGAGTTTGCAAAGGGCTGGGGGGGGTCTTTTCCGTCTGTAGGGTCTTTGAGTGGGGCACTAGACACTTACGCAATGGCCGGAACTGTTATATTTGAATGGGGGAGTTTGTTCGCCCTTCCTGCTAGTTAGCTTCAGCAATAAGCAGTTTACACCTTTTCAATGTCCTACCAAATAGCTCTACTGGTAGAATCGATAGATAATTACAATATGTTACATAGAGTCTCTGATCTTGATGACGTGGGCGACATACAAGCATGTAATTTTATATTTCAGCCCTGGTTTCGTGTTTAAGAAAAACCTGGAGTTTAACCGCTTCCCGACCGCCTCCTGTAGATATACGTCATCAGAATGGCACGGGCAGGCAAAAGGACGTACCTGTACGTCCCCTTTAATTTGCCTGCCCGGGGGGCGCGCGCGCGACCCGCCAGCGGCGCGCGCGCGACCCGCCAGCGGCGCGCGCGCGACCCGGTCGGGAGCTCCGTGACCACGGCCGCGGGACCAGCGGACCCGATCGCCGCTGGTATCCCGCGATCGGGTTACGGAGCGGAAGAACGGGGAGAGGTCTATGTAAACAAACCTCTCCCCGCGCTTCCTACACTGACTGTCAGTGATCGGCGGTTCCCTGTCATCGGGAACGCTGATCAATGACGTCAGACGTACAGCCACGCCCCCCTACAGTAACCACAACACAACACGTCACACTGACTCCTCCCCGCCCCCTTGTGGTTAACCCCCTAACTACAACTGTCATTTACATAGGAATCAGTGCTATTTAAATAGCACTGATTTCTGTATAAATGACAAATGTCCCAAAAATGTGTCAAAAATGTCCGATGTGTCCGCCAAAATGTCGCAGTCACAATAAAAATCGCTGATCGCCGCCATTACTAATAAAAAAAAAAATATTAATAAAAATGCTATAAAACTATCCCCTATTTTGTAAACGCTATAACTTTTGCGCAAACTAATCAATAATCGCTAATTGCGATTTTTTTTACCAAAAATATGTAGAAGAATACGTATCGGCCTAAACTGAGGAAAAAAAATGTTTTTTTATATATTTTTTGGGGATATTTATTATAGCAAAAAGTAAAAAATATTGCATTTTTTTCAAAATTGTCGCTCTATTTTTGTTTATAGCGCAAAAAATAAAAACCGCAGGGGCGATCAAATACCACCAAAAGAAAGCTCTATTTGTGGGAAAAAAAGGACGCCAATTTTGTTTTGGAGCCACGTCGCACGACCGCGCAATTGTTAGTTAAAGCGACGCAGTGCCGAATTGCAAAAAGGGGCCTGGTCCTTTGGCTGCCAATTGGTCCGGGGCTGAAGTGGTTAAATAAGACATACATAATCTGAGGTACCAGTCCTAATCGGACATCTGTCGTCAGGCTGAGCCATAATGGCCAGTGGGTTTTCGTGGATACCAATCGGAGTCATACTTTTCATTCCATAGTGCAGAATTTGGTATATGGTAACATATCTCCCTGAACCCCCATCAGAGTCTCACTATCATTCCATCGTGCAACTTTTAATGTGTGATAATCGATCTTCCTAGGCACCGATCGGAATCACAATTTCGATAGTGCAGCTTTTTAGAATGAAAAAAAAATAGAGCTCCATAGGCACCATGTAAATCTATCATGCTTCAGACAATCACTTTAGGGCTCCAGCTATATCCAAGCTGCATTTAAAGGGGGGGGAACCACGCCACCTTATTGCAAAAAATTGTCCGATCTGGGGCTCAGTGCACACTCAAGTCCACCCGGTGCGATTTAAGTGCGCATGCGGGTATATTTTTGCACTACTGTATAAGCACAGAGTGAACCGGGGGCACACCGAGCGCCAGTTGCTGCTCCCCTTTTGATATGGGGTCGATTTGGACTATAACCCACCTATCCCCTCTTGCAGGAGGGGCGGGGGATCGTGCCTCAGTGAGAGTAGAGGAGAGGGGGAGAGGAGAGGGCGCTCAGAGAAGTCAATAAAACAGGGGACCAAATTTGACCAATCGCTCACTTCAGGTAGACCAGATTTCCATAAAGGTGTAAGGTGTCCTTTATGAATTTGATTGGGGCCCTGTATTCCTCACCATTTGCACAAATCAAATTACAGGGTCATTATTCCCAGCCTTTTCAGATCTTTAATGGCACTAGGCAGGGCTGCCCTCTATCTCCATTGATCTTTGCCATGGTCATCGAGACTCTTGCTATCGCCATTCGGGATGATCCCGATATACATGGAGTACGCTGTGGCCAGCAAACCCACAAGTGTGCTCTTTTCGCAGATGACGTATTGCTCTTTATCACATCCCCACTTGCTTCCCTACCAAATTTATGTAGGGTTCTCGATGACTTTGGCAAAGTTTCCGGTCTTACGGTTAATTTCTCTAAGTCCTTGGCTCTGAACGTCAATTTACCGGATTCCCCTAGTATCTCAGCTCAAGGATAATTTTAAATTTGGTTGGGGTGAATCTTTACTCCCTTACCTGGGTATCAACCTCACGGCCTCTATAGACAATCTTTATAAGGCAAACTTTCCCCCACTCTATCATAAACTTGCAGCAGATTTAAAACAATGGGATACACTGGGGCTATCATGGCTGGGCAGGATAAATTCAGTAAAAATGACCCTACTTCCCCGCATTCTCTATTTGTTTAGATCACTGCCCATACCCATTCTAAAAGATCACCTACGAAAATTCCAATCTAAAATTATACAATTTATTTGGGGATCAAAGGGACATAGGTTAGCTAAGGGTACCCTTCATAGGCACCGTACTCAAGGGGGTGTTGGGGTTCCCAACCTACTCTGGTATTACCAGGCGGCTCAACTCTCACAACTATCCACTATCTACTCCAAATATGCTCTTCCAGATTGGGTGCATATGGAACGACAAGCCATTCCTCAGTATACTCTGGATTATATTCTCTGGTCCTCAGCCAGATCTAGACCTGCCGTCATGGTTCCTACACTATCCCACTCGCTTACATTGTGGGACTCTCTCAAATCCAATCCTCAGTTAGTATCCCATTGGCGCCCGCTATCCCACTTATTCAGAAATCCTCTATTTCCTCCGGGAATGGACATAACAGCTTTCCAGTGGTGGTTGGATAAGGGGATGTATAGGATAGGACACTTCGCTAACACCACGGGCCCCCTTTCTAGGGCTCATTGTGTTGGCAAACTTAACATGCCCAACACGGAACAATTCCGTTACAGACAAATTGCTCACTTTATCCAGTCCCTTCGACTTCCCAACTTGCACTCTCTTGCGGTCACGGGTTATGAAAGGTGGTGTGGTCAGAATGAGGAGCAGAAGGGCGGGATTTCAGTGATTTACCAATCACTTGCTCAAGCCAATACCAAAACACTCTACATGAGAGACTGGGAAAATGATTTACAACATACTTAGAAGCTCTATGCCATTCTGCAACGCTCCACGGCAGCCTCAAAGGGGATTTTAAACATTACACTGATTGAAGCTAACCTGAAAGTCCTCATGAGGTGGTACATGGTCCCCCTGAAACTCTCCAAAATTTACCCGACTGCTTCTCCTTTGTGTTTCCGTAACTGCGGACATGTGGGGTCTATGCTACATGTCTGGTGGGACTGTCCTAAGATTAGATCTCTCTGGAATAGAATATTTAACATTATTAGGAAAATTACGGATTTACCGATCCCTAAATCTCCTCACATTGCCCTATTGAATTTTCCTTGTCCAAACACTCCTCGTCTGACCCAAAGGCTCATTATGTTCATGCTCCTTGGAACTAAACTCACGATAGCTCGGGCTTGGAAAACACCAACTGTTTCTCTCCTCCTGGTGAAGAGAAAAATTTCCTGGATAATGGCCCAGGAGAAGACAGTTAGCATTCTTCTTGACTCCACCGCTAAACATGATGCTATCTGGGATCCCTGGATCAGATACATATCATTAGCAACCACTGACTAGCCTTATGTCGGGTGCCGTCGGTGAAGGAGTTTCGCACTTTCGAACGCTTGCTCTTTCTCCTCTTTTCTCACCCCTTTTTTCTCTCCCCTTGTCTTTTCTTTTCTCTTTTTCTACCCCCGGAAACCTGTAATACAGGTAATGTTTTACTTATATGTTTTAGAGCTGTTACATCCATCGAATGTTGCATCTCTAGTGTTGGACTACTTCCTCATGTTGTTCTGACTGAATCTTTAACGTATTGATTTACTAACTTGACAACCAGTTAGCCTTTACTATTTTACGTGTCTCGATAGACTGGCGTTTGCTCTTTTATAATTATTCTAGACACTTCTGACTAGGCAACGTACTTGGGTTGTGTACTTAAATTGCCCCTTTCTTTTTTGTTTTTTTTGTTTTGTTGCTAATTTAGAGGAAGTATTCCTTAAATCTGTTGACAAATACCTTATGGCCCGACCCGCCTGGGGGGGACTATTCTTCTCTGCCCAGCACAGCTAGTTCCCATTGGGGGTGCTGGGTGGAGGGGGTGGCCCCTCTTGGTCGGCTCGTCCATCTTGAGTGCGATCTTTTGGACTCGACCTAGAGGTCCTGGTTTCACCACTTTGACTGTGAAGGGTATCAAATTTATGGTTCTTGTTTACTGATGCTATTTCCTGTATTCATGTTTCCTGTATTTCTCTCTGTTTGAAAAACTCAATAAAAACTATTGAAAATAAAAAAAAAAAAAAAAAAAAAAAAAAGCAGAGGCGAGAAAATACTACCAAAAGAAGTGGTTAAAGTATCATCTATGAGCAATTTTGGGTACCAAAGATTTTCATTATTGTACCGACACACAACTTTTTTTCCGTTCAATACATTTTTTATTATAGTTTTACTTATAACAAGATTGCAGTCATAAAATCAGGAAATAGCAAAGAAAGAAATCCAATTGGTCAGGAAAATGACTTGTCTGGAATGTGGAGGCGGAGTCATTATTAGTTTGTGTACAATACAATACACAACGTGTTACATTATTATAACAAAGTATTGTAGAAAAGATCACACCATAGAAAATGGGGGAAAGGAGAAAATAAACCCGTATATGAAGGTGACATTTGTGTACGAGGAACACCTTAAAAACAATTACCACCATTTTATTCTCCAGGGCCTCTGCTTTCAGAAAATATATGTTTGGGGGTTTTATCTAATCTTCAGGCCCAACATCTGCATTTTACAATGTGTGCAAAAAGAATACAAAACCAGCTCTGGCAGTGAAAGGGTTAATGTGAGCTAGATGGGATCACTCTGCTGTGGTCACACTCTAAACATTAGAGCTCCCCCTAGCTGCAGCCTGGTAAGAACATTGCTAGGAGGTCTATTCATTTATCTGCTACATACTTCCCATCTTTATATAAACATCTCCGGACATTTAGGGGTCTATTCATAAATAATTTACATAATAATTCACCCAATGAAAATACATGTACATTCCTTCTGTGTGAATGAGGGGAAAATGGAGTTTAATAATAATAATTTCCATTGATTTAAAATAGAAAATACTACATTTGCCACTAGCTGGAGATAATTGCTATTATACTTAGCGCCATCTAAAGTCCAAACATAGTATTTCTCATTTTAATTCAATGGTTGGTCTAATAGTGTTGGCTTATTTAAGTTCTATCCTTCAGTGTGTACTGTACTGATAAGTGTATGAGTATGATCTCAGGTATTAGTATGAAGACATGTCTGATGAAGGAAAATAAGAGGTCTATTTTTCAAAAAAATGTATTGGACTAATGTGACAATCATTCATCCAGCTGTTACAATTTCTGGCTGGGCCATAATCCGGTATTTTTCCTGAAATACCTCAATTAGTGCAATACTGCATTATGGCCACTAGATGGAGTCAAGGAAATTAGAGTATGAAATAAAATACGGCCAATATTCATCACAGCTGGATGAATGCCGGTCATATCCAACTATTTTTTTTTAAAACAGACCTCTAAGTGTTTGTGAAATCTTACACCACAAAATGTACTCAGCCAATGAAAGATAATGACTCCATTTTTATATTTCTCCTGCTATCAATGGCAACACGGTACAACACTTCATCCATGTCTTTGGTGATCTCTGATCTCCTTATCAACTGTTTCTTACATGATGAAGATCAGCCATGGAATATATCTGAGGTGTATATCAGGGTGTGCTTCTTCCACACATGAGAGCTGTGATGTCCAGCAACATTCATATAGAAGACATTTCCCGCACTCAAGGCACTAATACACCTCGAGGGTTGTGTGGGATCCCTGATGTACAGGAAGACAGGACTTCAGTGAGGAACAATTCCCTCACTCAGGACAGGAAAGTGGCTTCTCCCCTGTGTGAGATCTCTGATGTGTGGAAAGACTGGACTTTTCTGAAAAACCTTTCCCGCACTCAGGACAGGAATATGGCTTCTCCCCTGTGTGATATCTCTGATGTGTGGAAAGACTGGACTTCACTGAAAAACATTTCCTGCACTCAGGACAGGAATACGGCTTCTCCCCTGTGTGAGATCTCTGATGTCTGTAAAGATTGGACTTCGCTGAAAAACATTTCCCGCACTCAGGACAGGAATACGGCTTCTCCCCCGTGTGAGATCTCTGATGTGTGGAAAGACTGGACTTTTCTGAAAAACCTTTCCCGCACTCAGGACAGGAATATGGCTTCTCCCCTGTGTGAGATCTCTGATGTGTGGAAAAATCGGACTTCTGTGAAAAGCATTTCCCGCACTCAGGACAGGAATACTGCTTCTCCCCTGTGTGAGATCTCTGATGTGTGGAAAGACTGGACTTCACTGAAAAACATTTCTCGCACTCAGGACAGGAATATGGCTTCTCCCCTGTGTGAGATCTCTGATGTGTGTAAAGATTGGACTTCCTTGAGAAATATTTCCCACACTCAGGACAGGAATACGGCTTCTGCCCTGTGTGAGATCTCTGATGTGTGGAAAGACTGGCCTTCACTGAAAAACATTTCCCGCACTCAGGACAGGAATACGGCTTCTGCCCTGTGTGAGATCTCTGATGTGTGGAAAGATGGGACTTTCGTGAAAAACATTTCCCACACTCAGGACATAAATATGGCTTCTCCCCTGTGTGAGATCTCTGATGTGTGAAAAGATGGGACTTCCGTGAGAAACATTTCCCGCACTCAGGACAGGAATGCAGCTTCTCTCCTGTGTGAGATCTTATATGCACATTAAGATTGAATTTAGAATGGAAACCCTTCCCGCACTCAGCACAGGAATACGGCTTCTCCCCTGTGTGAGATCTCTGATGTGTGAAAAGATAGGACTTCTGTGAAAAACATTTCCCGCACTCAGGACAGGAATACGGCTTCTCCCCTGTGTGAGATCTTTTATGCCTAGTAAGATAGGAATTATATTGGAAACACTTCCCGCACTCAGTACAGGAAAAGCTCTTCTCTGTTGGAAGGACGGCACCGTCCCGCACAGTCTGAGGTTCCTCAGGATAAGAGGAATACGATGGTCCATCTACACTGTGTGGTGCCGGATGGACATTTGAGGTAGTCGGGTTTTCTCCTGGACTATACTGTGTGATGTCCTCATCTTCTACTTTACAGTCTGGAGACAAAGTGAGACAATCCTCTGAGGTTTTCCTCATCTCCCGTCCATCTACTAAAATAGAAATAAAAAGATTATTACTAGACATGAGCAGATTGGTTCCTGCTGTGCTCCAATCAAATCATCAGATATTAAATGTCCAGCTGGCAGGAAATGGGTGTAACAAAAGAGAATACATATTATGTGTATATATAGCAGTGGGTAGAGGGGAGAGAGCAGAAGTCAGGACTATGTAATGTACAACATAGAATATATAGTGCAGGGTCAGGAGTATGTAATGTACAATATAAATTATACAGTGTAAGGGTCAGGACTCATAATATTGGTATTCAGTGGAAGATTAAATGTTTACATGAGACAAGTTGCAGAGGTCCCACACCGCTGCCTCCCATCTCCTGAGACTGCACTCAGTGACTTGGGTCTGAGACTATACAGACATATCCCTCCACCCGGGACAGCCAGCAGACAACAGAACAAGTAATCCTGGGGGGATTGTTACATATTAGGTGAGGTTGAAAAAAAGACACAAGTCCATAAAGTTCTCAGCGCCTCCTCATGTCCTGTTCTCTGCTCGTTTGCCTACGGCCACTCCCTACGAGTTACGACACGTCACGTGTCTTCATCTTGGGACTGAAGGAACCCCAAATTGGGTGTGCAAACCCAGTGGAACTAGCACTACAACATATCCAAGATACTACAACATATCCAAGATACGGGGCCCCAAAGTCGGTTCGGAAAATGTCATACTCTGCTGCAGAAAAGTTCTTGACATATGAAGACACGTGACGTGTCATAACGCGTAGTGAGTGGCCGCGGGCAAACGAGCAGAGAACAGGACGCGAGGAGGCGCTGAGAACGCCCGGTGAAGTTCTATGCAAAATTTTAACCCTTATGCTTACCATTTTTATCTTTTACGTAAGAGTCCACCTGTTACCCTTTACATTAAACTTATAACTATTTTACAAACATACTACACTAGTGGAGGCTTCTCTCTTTCCCTTCCCTCCCCTGGTGTTATGTCACTTTGAGCCAGTGACATTGAGCACTATAGGTCTACCATCTAGGAGGCACAAAAGGAGAAGGACCAGACTGAATAACCCACTAGGCTGTGCAGACCTCTGATACCCTAACATTGGGGACATGGGATACCTCTAAAAGGCGCATCTTTATTAGACGTAAGGCGAGAGGCCAGAGAGACCAAATAAGGATATCCAAAATAGATGAATATCAGTGTGAATATAGCCGTACCCATCCATATAGTCAAACGCATAGACTTAATGCTCTGATACATGTGGAGTTACCCTGGAGCACCTATTGGAGAATTGCTATATCGTTACCTGATTCATCCCGTGTGGACTTTATTCTAGACCACCCATATATATTTGGACTAATTACCATTTATTTATTATTCATTTATTCTGGAACTACCTCACTTTTTATTCTGATGATTTTTTTTGATGATACGTTTTACCTCGAGATATTATTTAAGATTTTATTCATTGATTCTTTGCCATATCAATTTATCATACGTAATTTATTCATTTTCTATATATCAACTGTCACCCTTTATACATATTTATGCACTGGGCACTTATAATATTAGACAATTGTCACTATTGTTTACATTTGATTCATAGCACCATTATTTATTACTGCACTCACCAGTGATTATATATTACTTACTGTTACTTTTTGAATATCTATTGATTACTTCTTATCTACGTTTTCAAGATACAAGCACCTTCAGATCACTTATTGTATGTCAGTGCCACCTGTTGGCCGTCAGCCATCACTGCACTTATTTATATATTTTTTATATTATTAATATATTTATCTATTTTTATTATTAATTATTTTGCGCAAAATTATCCACTTATTCTCACCATGTGGAGGTGCCTGCACCCCGAGGACGCTACCGCGTCACGCTCCCACCTGACATTACAGCAGGGCTGGTGCAAGGATTTTTGACACCCTAGGCAAAACCTTATTTTGCCACTATGGTACATGGAAGGCAATAAAATGATGGCGCATGGAATTCAGGAAGACTATGGCGCATGGAAAGCTGGAAGACTATGGCGCGTGGAAGGCTGGAAGACTATGGCGCGTGGAAGGCTGGAAGACTATGGCGCGTGGAAGGCTGGAAGACTATGGCGCGTGGAAGGCTGGAAGACTATGGCGCGTGGAAGGCTGGAAGACTATGGCGCGTGGAAGGCTGGAAGACTATGGCGCGTGGAAGGCTGGAAGACTATGGCGCGTGGAAGGCTGGAAGACTATGGCGCGTGGAAGGCTGGAAGACTATGGCGCATGGAAGGCTGGAAGACTATAGCGCATGGAAGGCAGGAAGACTATGGCGCATGGAAGGCAGGAAGACTATGGCGCATGGAAGGCAGGAAGACTATGGCGCATGGAAGGCAGGAAAACTATGGCGCATGGAAGGCTGGAAGATTATAGCGTGTGGAAGGCTGAAAGACTATGGCGCGTGGAAGGCTGGAAGACTATGGCGCGTGGAAGGCTGGAAGACTATAGCGCATGGAAAGCTGGAAGACTATGGCGCATGGAAGGCTGGAAGATCATGGCGCATGGAAGGCTGGAAGACTATGGCGCGTGGAAGGCTGGAAGACTATGGTGCGTGGAAGGCTGGAAGACTATGGCGCGTGGAAGGCTTGAAGTCTATGGCGTGTGGAAGACTATGGCGCGTGGAAGGCTGGAAGACTATAGCACATGGAAGGCAGGAAGACTATGGCGCATGGAAGGCAGGAAGACTATGGCGCATGGAAGGCAGGAAGACTATGGCGCATGGAAGGCAGGAAAACTATGGCGCATGGAAGGCTGGAAGATTATAGCGTGTGGAAGGCTGAAAGACTATGGTGTGTGGAAGGCTGGAAGACTATGGTGCCTGGAAGGCAGGAAAACTATGGCTCGTGGAAGGCTGGAAGGCATATGGTGCATTTAGGGAGGAGAGAAGGGAGCGATCACTCATCCCAGGCTGCATTGTCTTAAGCATAGGCAGTGACATCAGTCACTGGTCTGGCTGCTTTGAAATCTACCGCCCACACTTCCTTCCAGGCACAGATTGGCTGCATGAAGGGGTTGTGGGTGGGCACAGGGGGGACATGGGGAGGAGGTGGAGCGGTCCTAACTTACCTCCTTTTCCCTCCTTGTACGGATACAGCCGGCGCCGGGCGGGGGATGTGGACACTGCAGCGGGCGCCGGGCGGGGGATGTGGACACTGCAGCGGGCGCCGGGCGGGGGATGTAGACACTGCAGCGGGCGTGCGGGTCAGTGGGGGGCAATGACGAGGTCACGGCGCCCTCTCTGACATGTGCTCTAGGACCATACACTGGCGCCCAGCCCTGATTACAACCAGGAGCAGCTGCTGCAGGCCGCGCGGCACAATGCCGACTCGATGGCAGCACACTCGGGACCAACGGTGCCCTGGCTCTTTGGAGCCCCCTCCCCTGTGGCGCCCGGGTGCAGTGAACCCCGTGCACCCGCCCAGGATTGGCCCTGATCATATATATATATATATATATATATATATATATATATATATATATATATAAAAAAATAATAAAAATACAATTTGGGGTCTCTGGACCAAAGGGTCCCGAAATGACATTGCTGCAGATGGACACAGTTGACCAAATTTGGGGCCCTGTACCTTGGGGTCACTTGGTGCTAGGAAACCCAAATTGGGCCCAGTGGAAGTAGCACTACAACATATCCAAATATGGAGTTCCTAGCACCAAGTGGACCCAAGATACGGGGCCCCAAAGTCGGTTAGGAAAATGTCAAGAACTTTTCTGCAGCATAGAATGACATTTTCCGAACCGACTTTGGGGCCCCGTATCTTGGATATGTTGTAGTGATAGTTCCACTGGGTTTGCACGCCCAATTTGGGGTTCCTAGCACCAAGTGGCCCAGAGATACGGGGCCCAAAGTTGGGTCGGAAAATGTCATTTTCTGCTGTATAAGCCGAGGGGGGGCATTTTCAGCACAAAATAATGTGCTGAAAAACTCGGGTTATACTCGAGTATATACAGTAATCTCGTCATACACAGGGATTTTAGTAACACCAAACCCTGCATTAGCAATCCTTCACATTGATAAAAAATGAAATGGTGATCTTGCGCAATAGTGTATAAGCACTGAAAAAACAGGCTGAAATTAAATGTGATAATCAATAATAATAAAATCCAAGTGAATGGTCAGTTAATCCAAAGACATGCAGGTAGGTTAATTGGCTTCTGTCCAATAATTGGACCTAGTATATGAATGGGGACCTTGGATTGTGGGCTCCTGGAGGGTAGGGACCGATGTGAGTGTGCAATGTACAGGGATAGGGAAAATTGTATACACTTACTCAGGTTGAACTGGATGGACTGATGTCTTTATTCAACCTTACTAACTACCGTATATACTCGAGTATAAGCCGAGATTTTCAGCCCTTTTTTTAGGGCTGAAAGTCCCCCCCCCCCTCGGCTTATACTCGAGTCAGCGCCGCCTGCCTACATGAACAGCGTGTCATGCAGACAGATGGCATTGTTCAAAAGCCACGCCTCCTCCTCCCCCCCATCCGTGATAGGCGGACACAAATTTTCCCAGCAGTAAGTCAGTGTGCAGTGTTCCGCCTATCACGGACGTCCTGTCATTCTCATCTCATGGACGAGGATGAGAGGATGTCCGTGATAGGCGGAACACTGCACACTGACTGCTGAGTGTTCCTCCTATCGCGGACGAGGAGGAGGCGCGGCTTTTGAATTTGTAATGGCGCCTTACACGCTGATTGCCAGGATCAGCAATGGGGGACACAGGACATCCAGCGATCGTGCCGACAAGGAGGCATTAACGATCACAAGCCTGCAATGGTGGACACAGGTGGCAGATCGGAGGGAGGCAGATCGGCACAGGTAGGCTGCAATGGGGACACAGGGGGGGTTTGTACAGGACACAGGGGACATGCAGCTGCAGATGGGAATTTGCTGACCCTCTTTTCCACTTACAGTAGCTGCTGCATTTTTCACCCTCGGCTTATACACGGGTCAATAAGTTTTCCCAGTTTTTTTGTGGTAAGTTAGGGGCCTCGGCTTATATTTGGGTCGGCCTATACTCGAGTATATACGGTATGTAACTATGAAACTATAATAGGAAGGAAATGGTGAGTATCCAAAAACTCAACAAAAAGAAATGTGATAGTAATCTTAAAGGAAGTCCATATATAAATGTATATAAAAAATTATTTTATATAAAAAATGCAGATTTAGATGAGTCACTTCTTCAATATATCATATCCTAAACTTCAATCCCGTCTGCAATGTGTATCCGGTAAAATATGAGCTCACAGAACTGTCACCTTAAATCTGTATAAAGCCAGCATTCAAATCCTATAGATAGCCTTTAACCTTCTATTCCGCTGTCCTCCACAAGGGCGTCTTTGGCTTCATGTATATCTCCAGATATCATACACCATATAGGCAGACCAGATAAAGGACACAGCGTGTCTGGCCCTAAATGCTCCAATATTGGTGTAACTCTCCAAAGGAGGAAAAAAGGCCTCCAATAGTGTAGTATGTTAAATAACTAACAATATTTTATTAAGTGCAAAAAGTTAGACCGCTGCTTTGCCAGTACCCTGAGCCTGGGTGAGAGAGGATAAGGAGGATGAGGAGGGCAAGGAGGATGAGGAGGGCTTGGTCATCCACTCTTCCAAGCATTTGGCATGATGCAGCTCAACATGTCAAGCTGCCGAAAATAAGGACAAGCGTGTCCCATGGCCATGTGCTGATGACGATGCACCGCGTCCACGACCAGCACTGTTGTCTCTAGACACAGAGCCTGCTTGCCCTGTTTTCTTGGCTTGTGACTGTCTGCCTCTCCTTGTTGGCCTTCCAGACATTGTAATGGCCTGCAGGGAGATGGGAAAAACAGCCATTGGGTAGTGTATATTGTGCTGGAGTCACACAACACACACACTAACTCCTGCAGATGGCTGGATTAGATGACACCAGGGCAGAAGGGCAGATACAGGTGCAGATTGTATACTGTGCTGTGCTGGACTCACACAACACACACAATAACTCCTGCAGATGGCTGGATTAGATGACACCAGGGCAGATACAGGTGCAGGTTGTATACTGTGCTGTGCTAGATTCACACAACACACACAATAACTCATGCAGATGGCTGGATTAGATGACACCAGGGCAGAAGGGCAGATACAGGTGCAAGTTGTATACTGTGCTGTGCTAGACTCACACAACACACACACTAACTCCTGCAGATGGCTGGATTAATGGGGAACAGCACTTTCCCCACACGCAAATGCCTGAGAAGAACACACTATCCCTGCCTATTAATCCTCTTTCCCTACACTTTCCCCACACGCAAATGGCTGAGAAGAACACACTATCCCTGCCTATTATTCTTCTTTCCCTGCACTTTCCCCACACGGAAATGAATGAAAAATAGTTCACACTGTCCGTGCCTATCAATCCTCTTTCCCTGAACGCCGGAACACACTACACAAGGCCGCCGGCACGGCGGCATTATATAGTGTGGGGCGTGTACTAAACCCCCTGAGCTATAATTGGCCACAGGCATCCTGCCCGCAGAGTTCTGAACTCGACGAGCGGACGAACGGCATGGGTTCGAATCGAACACCGGGCCCATCCCTATTGTTAATTAATATTACTGTCCCATTTGAAGTAATCCAATCCTATTCTCAGGGTTCATTCTTTTCTTGGTTACCCTGCGCCCAAAAGTGACTCCCGTCACATTTGGGTCATTGTTAATGTGGTGAGTGACCTTCTTCTCAAGTGTATAAAAGCCTGTATTCTTGTTCAAATAAACAGTTCTCACTCTGGTTTACTCCAAGACTAGTGCTGGCTAGTTCTTGGGGTAACTACAGTATAGCCAGATCCACTGGTCTCGTGTTCTAGAGCTTGGGAAGCAGCTTCTTGGCGGAGATACCCAGTCAGGGTATCCGGAGTCCGTCACAGGTTCTATCTCACCTCTAAGGTAAGACTTTTTTTTTTGAGGGTCTCTTACCCTTCATTCCCTTACTTAATTTAATGCCCATAATGACTGGCCAGTCTTCTCTCTTCTCTACTTGTGCCTATACCCTCTTGCCTCTAAACTACTTTATCTAGCAGATGTGTACTACATATACCTGTGAACACTCCGATGGAAAGTAGGACAGTGACAAAATAACATATAGCCACCAATCAATACAGTTTGATTAAGGGGAGTAAAATAGGTACCCTTTGGCCCAAAAATGTCTTACCGATCAAGGAAGTCTGATAACTCAAATGTAAGCAAAAGGCTGATTATCAGAAACTCCTGGATCGTCTAAACTCCTTGTTTTAGATTCTCAGGGTCACCTGTAAATCACCTCCTAGGCAAAGCTCGCCATCTGATATGGAATTTTATTGATAGGCAACTCCTATCCTCATATTCATTGTTGTTTCCAAATTAATAATAACTACTGCAGTAGGGAACAGACACAAAAGATACACTCCGCATATTTCCAAATAACTGTTGTGTTTTATTATGATGCAATTGAAGGTTTTTATACACATGATTACGTAGGTATCACATTAATATTACAATTGTACTTGTATGGTTACAAGGGGCGTAACATAGGCAGGCTAATTATAATCAGGACTCGAAAGAATGCAAACATGTAATGAAAAGATTATTAGTGCCGTGTGCAATACGTACAAAATAGAATACAATTATATACAGAACTTACACATTTCCTCTACAGTAAAAACATACCCCCAAATGACCTCTTTTTGTAAAGTAGACAAAGACACCAGTACTGGAGTTTAATAAGGCGTCCGCTGACACCAGTGCTGGGGTTCAATAATGCATCCGCTGACACCAGTGCTGGAGTTTAATAATGCATCCACTAACACCAGTGCTGTGGGTTAATAATGCATCCGCTGACACCAGTACTGTTAATTTTGAAGTGTGCATGCGGCCCCCATGCGATATGAAAACTTGTCTTGTGGCCCTCAGGTAATTTGAGTTTGAGACCCCTGCTCTAAAGCAAACAATGATTAATAATAAAACACAATAACGATTTGAGATTAACTCAGTAAAACAACAACTTTTTTTAACTGAAATATATACCAAAAAAGTGAAAAAAAAATATGCTGAAGCAAAGGAGCAATCCACCCACTGACCACACAGGCCCCTCATGCTTGGGCATGCGCATTTTTTTAAAACTGTGGATGAGAAATTTCCTCCTGCAGCACTGCAGGCGCGGATGTTTGTATTCCTAGAGCAACACCCTGCTTCTGTCAGAATAAACAGATCAGTGCTGCAGCTGATTGGTGTTCCTGCAAAGTAAATTACAATGGTTAATGGTTAAGCGTAACCCCACTTTTGTTGAGGAAAAAAAACATTCTACTCTGGGTGATCTGTGTACATTGCAAGGATTATAACAACCTTTGTTGTGGATTCCTACCTTTTGTTATTCTGAAGAAATCCGTGTGTTTGTGCCTCTGTTCTGAGTGAGTCTAATAGGAGTGGTTTCATAATTAACTGTCAGGTGTGCAGCTGCAGGGGACTAATGAGGAAAGCTGCTGGGCCTGCATCCCTTCAGACGTGTTCCTATTAAAAGTATCTCTCCAAAAAATGACATTTTTGTTTCAGGGGATGCTTGAAATCTGACTTGTATCTTAGGGCAGACTTCTGGGAAAATTGGTGAGCCAATCACACAAGCAGGAAATTATGTTTCTGGGGAGTGGTCAGTATACACTCTGTGTACAGAACAACCCCAGGTAGCCATATTGCAATGTATTGTTAGAAAATTACATTGGCTGCAGATTGAAAAGGAAAGGTGATTTTTAATAACATTCAATTATAATATGATTAGTGTCACAATTATATGCGCTATATTATTTTTTCTTTAGTTGCTTTTTTTCCCATGCAAGTGGAGTTACCCTTTAACCACTTCACACAAATTGCTGTACCCGCACGTCGGTACTGTGATGCTAAATACCATTGTTATGGCAGCAGCTAGCTTACATAGTTACATAGTAGGTGAGGTTGAAAAAAAGACACAAGTCCATCAAGTCCAACCTATGTGTGTGATTATATGTCAGCATTACATTGTATATTCCTGTATGTTGCCGTCGTTCAAGTGATTATCTAATAGTTTTCTGAAACTATCGATGCTCCCCGCCGCTCTTACAGTAAAGAACCCTCTACGTAGTTTAAGGTTAAACCTCTTTTCTTCTAATTTTAATGAGTGGCCACGAGTCTTGTTAAACTCCCTTCTGCGGAAATATTTTCTCCCTAGGTGGCACAGAACCCTGATCACTTGACTCCACCCGAATATATAGGTTCTCCCAGCAGGCCAAGGGATTCAAGAAAACCCCTGACCGTTGGCTGAGATACCCCATGTGACGAAACGTCCCTACACTCCTCTTGAGTGCTTTCGTCATATACCACTTCCTCCCAGTCTGACTATAGATCTCAGATATTCCAACCGCTCCCAAGCACAAAACGAGACAAGACTTGCTTAGTGCTAACATGGACTGTTTTATTAGAACCAAAATGACAAGTATTTATAATACAGTAGAAGAGGAGATCCCCCTCCCCCTCATATTACTCTAACAATACACCTGTAACAAATTAACATGAGCTAATTAACTAATCCCTTTAAGCAGTCGATGTGACTCTGTGCCCATCAGGATTTCACTACAAGTCAGACTTGTTGTCACAGAGCTTCACACAGTAGATTATACATTATCATAAGTACAACCACAAGACATTTTATCACAATAGCAGGAGCTCCACTAGGAGTCGGCCCGTCTACTACATTGTACAGAGGACAATGTGATCAGCTCTCTCAATTAACATCTTGAGTTCATGACACTAGCATCTGACAGTGTGTGTCCCAACAGCATGAGACAACACACATTATATATACATTTAGACAGCTTTGAATCTGACTAGCACAGATTATAGTGGGGTTCTCATTCACCCTGTGCCCCTTAAAATCCAGGGCCCATAATCAGTCGGCAAGAGGCTCGCATTCAGTCCTCTCAAAAAGCCTGTGTCCCAGCTAGGTCTGTCACACCCCATATACCCATAACCTGACCTTGGGTTGCTCTTCTCATATCTAGCACCACCAAGTACCCGGCCACCTAGTGATAGAAGAGAAAAGTGCAACAAGGCCAAACTTAGGGAGAAATCAATAGATCTCTAACAATCAACCAGGATAACTACTCCTGGCAAGTAAATTTGTGAGGAGCTCCCTGCCTAAACTCCAGGGTGCTACACAAATAAAACTTACCTGCTAGAAGAGATCAGGCCTGATTCTGCTAACACTGCGGTTATGTGTGCAATGTATCAGAGGTGCCGGTGATCTACTGACACTGCACTTATTGGGGGGGCAGAAGGACTGATCCTGCTAACGCTGCGTTATTAGGAACACTATACTAAGGGGGGATACTAATATAGTTCTGTTCATGATCAGGATATTGATCCATACAGACACTATACTAAGGGGGGACACTAATATAGTTCTGTTCATAATCAGGATATTGATCATACAGACACTATACTAGTAATGGCGGTGATCAGGATATTGATCCATACAGACACTATACTAGTAATGGCGGTGATCAGGATATTGATCCATACAGACACTATACTAGCAATGACAGTGATCAGAATATTGATCCATGTAGACACTATACTAGTAATGTTGGTGATCAGGATATTGATCCATACAGACACTATACTAGTAATGGCGGTGATCAGGATATTGATCCATACAGACACTATACTAGTAATGGCGGTGATCAGGATATTGATCCATACAGACACTATACTAGTAATGGCGGTGATCAGGATATTGATCCATACAGACACTATACTAGTAATGGCGGTGATCAGGATATTGATCCATACAGACACTATACTAGTAATGTTGGTGATCAGGATATTGATCCATACAGACAATATACTAGTAATGTTGGTGATCAGGATCCTATAGCATGAGTGCGATAGTGTGCGGGCAATCTAATGCTAGCTGACCCTGGCACTATCTGATGTAACAAGTGACCCTAATACAGCGATTGGTGAAAAATACTGTACACTGACGCTGTACTAATGGCACTGGTTGGGTGACAGGGGTAATCAAAGGGTGAATGAGGGCAATCAATGGGGTTAAATGTACCAATCTAAGGTGTGTGGGTGTAAAGTGTGGTGATTATACTCACAGTGTGGTGTTCTCTTCTCTTCCTGAACCGAAAAGGACTCGGGAAGAGAAGAAATCACAAGATAGCTCCCCGTGTTTACAAAATAAAACACAGGAGTGATTTGTCATTGGCTGCAGGTGTTCAGCAGGGTACGGGGCAAAATCATTGGCTGGGACCTGCTGACAAACTTGTTCTACAGCCATTGACAGTGGAGGTTTCTGGGTGTGCGCATGCATGGGTGCGGACCTGGAAGAAAGCCATGACATAAAAGTACATTACCAGACCTGTATGAGCCGCCCATCCATTGTATTTTTACAACACTTCATCCATGTCTTTGGTGATCTCTGATCTCCTTATCAACTGTTTCTTACATGATGAAGATCAGCCATGGAGTATATCTGAGGTGTATATCAGGGTGTGCTTCTTACCCACATGAGAGCTGTGATGTCCAGCAACATTCATATAGAAGACATTTCCAACACTCAAGGCACTAATACACCTCAAGGTTGTGTGGGATCCCTGATGTACAGGAAGACAGGACTTCAGTGAGGAACAATTCCCTCACTCAGGACAGGAATATGGCTTCTCCCCCGTGTGAGATCTCTGATGTGTGTTAAGATCTGACTTCTGTGAAAAACATTTCCTGCACTCAGGACAGGAAAATGGCTTCTCCCCCGTGTGAGATCTTTGATGTTTGTAAAGACCGGACTTCTGTGAAAAACATTTCCCGCACTCAGGACAGCGAAATGGCTTCTCCCCTGTGTGAGATCTCTGATGTTTGTAAAGATTGGACTTCACTGAAAAACATTTCCCGCACTCAGAACAGGAATACGGCTTCTCCCCTGTGTGGGATCTCTGATGTATGTAAAGATTAGACTTCTGTGAAAAACATTTCCCACACTCAGGGCAGGAAAACAGCTTCTCCTCCGTGTGAGATCTCTTATGTCTGGAAAGTTGGGACTTCACTGAAAAACATTTCCCACACTCAGGACACGAATATGGCTTCTCCCCTGTATGAGCTCTTATATGCACATCAAGTCTGGATTTAAAATGGAAACATTTCCCGCACTCAGTACAAGAATACGGCTTCTCCCCTGTATGAGCTCTTATATGCACATCAAGTTTGGATTTAGAATGGAAACACTTCCCGCACTCAGTACAGGAAAATCTCTTCTCTGTTGGAAGGACAGCCCCGTCCCGCACAGTCTGAGGTTCCTCAGGATAAGAGGAATACGATGGTCCATCTACACTGTGTGGTGCCGGATGGACATTTGAGGTAGTCGGATTTTCTCCTGGACTATACTGTGTGATGTCCTCATCTTCTACTTTACAGTCTGGAGACAAAGTGAGACAATCCTCTGAGGTTTTCCTCATCTCCCGTCCATCTACTAAAATAGAAATACAAAGATTATTACTAGACATGAGCTGATTGGTTCCCATAAACCAGGACTCCGCCCACATCAGGCAGATTTGTCTCTGAGGATCTTAAAATTCCCCCCTCAAGGTAACTAGTAAATGGGTCCTCTGATCTCCTACCAGTTCATTTCTTTATTCATGGACCTTAGTCAGAGAGTGAGGAAACAACGAGAACTGTCTTTTATAGGAGTCACAGTGATGAGGGGATTATAGGAGGAGTGTCCCCACCCCCTCTATCACTCATTTTGCTGCCAGCTGAACCCCAGAATCTCCATAAATCCAGTCTAGATACATAAATTGTGTCTGCAGCACAGAGAAGGAAGATTATCCGAGAGAAATACAGGAATATAGGATGGGGAACACAGCTCTGGGAAGTGACCAGGGGATTACAGGCTGATATCACCCAGTCCCCGCCCTACTCTGGACCAATCAGTGAGCAGTATGGGTGGTGGAATGTATTTAGTGTTAATGACCCACCTGTACTGATCTCTGTAGGAGTGTCCTCCTCTATAAATGTCCCCGTTATTCCATCCTCCTCCATAGACTGCTGATCATCCCTCACATACCTCTCTTCTTCTTCTGATTTAACCTCAAATTCTATATCGATTGGATCTCCACTCTAAATCAAGAAAATTTGAGAATATCATCTGTAAGATATAAGATTTATTATTGTGAAATCACATAAAAAATCCACACATCATCTCTAGGAGTCCATGTTCTAGATGATCCATCCCACCAACCTTGTAACAGTGAGGGGTGGTGTAATCTTCCTGTGTGGAATCCCGGGAATACAGAGGACGGGGACATCTCTCTGGTGGGTTCCTGGTATTTGGTGGCTCCATCATATCCTTGTGTCCTTCTGAAAACGCCTCCATCACTCCATACTCCTCATCCTCCTCTTTATACTCTTCTTTAACATCAATATTATCATCCCAGAGGTTTCCACTCTGAATATATAATAAAACATTCATTGTAACAATCATGCTGTGTATAAATCAGAACTACCAATAATTGTCACTCATCTACCTGATGATGGTGGGGGATGGTGTGACCTTCCTGTGTGGAATCCCGGGAATACAGAGGACGGGGACATCTCTCTGGTGGGTTCCCATTACTGGATCCATCTGTAGGAAACACACACACTGACTGAATACATTGTTTCTATGTGTTTATCAGATGATGGGGGATCTAGGTGGAGCCTCCGTACTGCTCTCTCCTTTACAATAAAGTCTCCTCTTACCCGGTGATGTGAGGGGCGGCTGATTGTCCATCATGACGTCCTTGTAGAGATCCTTGTGTCCTTCTAAATACTCCCACTCCTCCATGGAGAAATAGACAGTGACATCCTGACACCTTATAGGAACCTGACACACACAATGATACAGTCACCATCCAGACACATCCCTTGTCTGTTACTGGATAATGTCCCAGAATTCCCAGAATCCTCCTCACCTCTCCTGTCAGCAGCTCCATCATCTTCTTGGTGACTTCTAGAATCTTCTCCATGTTGTGTCTCTCAGGTTTTAGGGAGTCACATGGAGGCACTGTGATGGTCATATGATCACCTGACTTCACAAGAGGAAATCTCTGTATTGAGGAACCAATAGGAATATCATGTTAGAATCCCAGAATCCTCCTCACCTCTCCGGTCAGTTCTGTGTTTTATTAATAGAGATAAGAGTGATGTCATGTGACCCCCCAGAATCCTCCTCACCTCTCCGGTCAGGTCTGTGTTTTATTAATAGAGATAAGAGTGTTGTCATGTGACCTCCCAGAATCCTCCTCACCTCTCCGGTCAGGTCTATGTTTTATTAATAGACATAAGAGTGATGTCATGTGACCTCCCAGAATCCTCCTCACCTCTCCGGTCAGCAGGTAGATGATCTCCAGGGTGAGGTTTATTATCTTCTCAGTCATGCGACTCCGGTCCTCCTCCATCCTCATTGGTGCCGTAATTTGATCTATACAGGTCTCCTTGTAGACGGAAACTTTGGGAAATTAAAATAAGAATTATTTGGATGGTATTGGTCACACAATAATAGGATGTGGATTAGGGGTCGACCAATATAGTTTTTTCAGGGCTGATACCGATACCAATTTTTCAGCTGCCTTTCAGGCCGATAGTTGATATCAGGTGCCAATATTCTGCAGATTTAACGTTTTTAGTTTTAAACTGTCCTTTTATTTTTATTTTATTTTTTTTATCACTTTTATTGCTGTCACAAGGGATGTAAACATCCCATGTGACATTAATAGGCGGTGACAGGTGCCCTTTATGGAGAGATCTGGGATCTATAATGAATGTAAACATCCCATGTGACAGTAATAGATGGTGACAGGTCCTATTTATGGAGAGATCTGGGGTCTATAATGAATGTAAACATCCCATGTGGCAGTAATAGGAGGTGACGGGTCCTCTTTATGGAGAGATCTGGGGTCTATAATGAATGTAAACATCCCATGTGACAGTAATAGGCAGTAACAGGTCCTCTTTATGGAGAGATCTGGGGTCTATAATGAATGTAAACATCCCATGTGACAGTAATAGGCGGTGACAGGTCCTCTTTATGGAGAGATCTGGGGTCTATAATGAATGTAAACATCCCATGTGACAGTAATAGGAGGCGACAGGTCCTCTTTATGGAGAGATCTGGGGTCTATAATGAATGTAAACATCCCATGTGACAGTAATAGGAGGTGACGGGTCCTCTTTATGGAGAGATCTGGGGTCTATAATGAATGTAAACATCCCTTGTGACAGTAATAGATGGTGACAGGTCCTCTTTATGGAGAGATCTGGGGTCTATAATGAATGTAAACATCCCATGTGACAGTAATATTCATACAATCAATGGGTTAATTTGGTGCATTCTGGGTGAGGCTATACATAGAAGAATACGGGAATGAGATCAGTACATGGGGCAAGTATCTAAGTCCATGACATATAGTCCATGTAGGACTGTTAGGAATGCTGATCCCAAGAAGGCTGCCAGCTTACAGATAGAAGAAACTCTGGAACATAAAAACAGGAACAATGCAGTGCCTTCTAAGTGTAGCAATTAAGACATTTAATGAATTAAATTTAAAATGAATCACTTCATCTGTGATATCCTCGATCCCCACAGAAGTACATAAAAGCACTGGATTAGACTTACCACCCTTGTCCACAATCACTTCTAATGTGATAACCATAGATGAACCAACACCCTCTTTTTTAGTCCCCCCCCCGTCCTGCTCAAAAAGAAAACTCACTGTAGAGGCAGGAGAGGGGGAAGACGCAGACACAGAAAGGAGGGGGAAACTACGCAGACTATAAAGATTTTTAATCTATCTGATGATGTTTTGTCCAAATCTGAGCAGTCAAATCTGAGCAGTCACTTCTCGCTCGTGGCCTCACTTTTGCTCCAACAGCACCTCCCAATCCTTTTACCCTTTTTCTAGATCTCAATAGATTCATTAGGAGTATTACTGTAAAACGCTACTTTAATATCAAAGTCCATAAGAATCTCAATGTTGAACAGGACCCTGTCACCAGCCCTTTGGGCACCAGTTATTCGACAGACGATCCCCCGGATCTTAGAGTCTGGGAAAGAAGGGCTCTGTATCATCTGGAGATCCTCTATACTGAGGATTCTGACGATTACGTCAAATTACTCACTCAGCACTTGTCCACATCCCCACCCGTTCAGCAGACTAAATTCCGACCTAAATCCATATTTTATCCCACCTTTGCCAAAGGTCCCTATGTCCGAAGTTTTTATCAGGTTGTCTATGCGGAAATTCTACGAATGTGTCAGCAAACCTCCACACACACCCAGTCATCATCAAATCTCCCCACGGCCAAAACCATAGCTCTCAAACAACTTACGGACAACAGACAGCTCATCATCAGATCAGCTGATAAAGGGGGAGGTATAGTGGTTCAAAATCTTTTGCACTATCAGATAGAATCCTCCAGGCTCCTTTCAGAAAGTTCCAAATACCATAAACTTATCAGTGACCCACTGCCCGTGTTCTCAAAGGAAGCCCATGATCTCACCAATAGGGCTGCAGTTGAGGGTATCATTACCAAAACAGAAGTTGCATTCCTTAAACATGAATTTTACAAAAGGCCGTACTTCTATCATCTCCCTAAGATTCATAAGGACCTAGCTAACCCACCTGGGAGACAGATTGTTGCGGCTATGGAGAGCGTTACGAGTTACTTCTCGATATACATTGACCATTTTTTGCAGCCTATAGTCAATAACCTTCCTTCACACATTAAGGATAGTATCCAGCTACTAAATATGCTACAACGATATCGCTGGGAGCCGTCTTATCGTTGGCTCTTGCTAGATGTAGTTTCCCTCTACACCTCCATTCCACACAATGTAGGGCTACAGGCTACACAGTGCTACCTCAATGGAGGACCCACAACTTAATCCCCGTCAGGTAGATTTCCTTCTGGAAATGTTGGAATACTGCTTGACACACAACTATTTTGAAACCAATGGTGACTTCTATATTCAGACCCAGGGCACAGCTATGGGGGCTAATTTTGCCCCAGCTATGCAAACCTCACCATGGGCTATTGGGAACATCTACATATTTGGCAGAACAACCCCTACGCCTCCCATTTAGTATTCTATGGACGCTATATCAATGACGTTGTCATTATCTGGGATGGGCCAGATACTCTAATCCCGGGATTTCTACAACATTCCAACACCAACACTATGGGCTTGTCCTTCACCGCAGTATCTGATGACAATAAGCTTGTGTTTTTGGATCTAGAATTGTCCCATCATGACAACAGTATTTGTGCTCAGAATTTCACAAAACCCACCACCGACAACTCATATTTGCACTATCGTCACCATCCACGTTGGGTGAACAACATCCCGAAGAGCCAGTTCTGCCGTCTTAAGCATAACTGTACTCGTACACAGGACTACAATACCCATGGTCAGATACTCCAGACCAAATTTAAAGAAAAGGACTACCCTGATGATATTGTTCAAGAATATTTTCAACACTATCTTCATACAGACGTAAAAAGTGACAGAAAGGCCATAGCAGAGGACAGTACACAACCAGTGCGGGTCGTCACACAGTTCCATACTCCATTCAGGAAGATGGAAAGGATCCTCTCTAAACATTGGTCCATATTGAGCGAGGATCCCCATCTAAAATCCACACTAACCGATCGACCTCTAGTAACTTATAGAGGAGCAAAAAACATCAAAACCCAAAGAGTAAAATAAAACCATCACAACCGATCGCTAGTGCTTCCCTGACATTCTTTAACATCAAAGGAACGTATCAGTGCAAAATACTCCTATGTCTCCCGTGTAAACACGCGACACATAGACAACAAGATATCACATTTGAAGGAAAGCAGTACACCATACCGGATTTCTTTACATGCTCATCTGAGTAAGTTTTATACTGCTTGACGTGCACATTAAGGCCTACTCTATGTAGACTGCACCACCCGGACTCTCCGCAAAAGGTTTGGTGAACACCGTAACTTTGTTGAGAAGGGTGTGGATAAATATAGAGTCCCGAGACACTTCAAAGAGTTTCACAAGAAGTTATCTTTAGAGCTTCGCCTTTGGGTCATAGAGGCCAAATCCAACCATTTCCCCAAAGCAGAACCCTATAAACGGCTATGTGAGAGGGAAAATGACTGGATTTATACTTTGGATAGTCTATCACCCGGGGGCCTTAATGAGGGCATTGAAATTAATATTCTACCATGACCAGATCTGCCCTCGTTGGTCCATGTTGTATGTGAGTGTGCGTGTGTGTACGTACGTCATGTGTGTGTATGTATATGTACACACATATGCACAGAGATATATATATATATATATATATATATATATATATATATATATATATATATATATATATATATATATATATATATATATATATGTATCTTTCTTATTCCCCCTACATTTAGCATACTTTTATATATATATATATAAAGTGACAGAAAGGCCATAGCAGAGGACAGTACACAACCAGTGCGGGTCGTCACACAGTTCCATACTCCATTCAGGAAGATGGAAAGGATCCTCTCTAAACATTGGTCCATATTTATATATATATAAAAGTATGCTAAATGTAGGGGGAATAAGAAAGATACATATATATATATATATATATATATATATATATATATATACACACACACACATACACCTCTATTCCCCCATTAAACAACAAAAAATAGAAAATAAAAATAATATATAGTATTAATAATCAATAACTACCAATTCCCATATAGTATAATTGATCTCTCATTGGTGTCCCGTTTTAATAATTTGATGATTTTTGAGCATATAATATATATCCAATATATATTTAATATAGTAATCTGAATATAACAATTCTAATACATATACATTTTTTTTACTTTTTTATAGATATATAATTATGGATCTAAAGACTCATTGGTCGCCTTTTGTAAGTATTTAGTCTATTAGTTTAAGCTTATTACATTATGCATTTTTTTTTAAGTATATTTTTAAATAATAATTTTCTAAAGCTATTAATTTTACCTTTAAGTTTATTGGTAATTTTAGCAATAATCTCGTGAAATTGTTTAACAGTGTCAAAATAGTATATTCAGCTGGTGGAATTGTAATTTTCCTCAATGTTTACATGTTCCCATGGTTACCCGTTTAGCCAGTCACTTAGTACTCAGTCTATGTGTATATATGAAAAACCCTCTTCAAAGATGGCCCCCAGCAGAGCCTGAGGAAGGAGGACGCATGCTCCGAACGTGCGCACCTCCCCGCTGACCCTGTACCCGGAAGTGACGTCACCCTGCCGTGTTCCTGTGCATCACCGATCCCTGTCCCAGCTTTCCGGGAGCGCTGGGCTCCACCAGTGTAACCGGATAAAGGACAGACACACGGACATTCCAGTCAGCAACACCAGGCAGTTCCCGGGACGGCGCGGATGACACCGATATCTATGCTGTTTTATATCGCTGGTTTGTGAGTGTTCCCATTATGATTTAAAATTCATGAAATGTCTTAACTGCTACACTTAGAAGGCGCTGCTTTGTTCCTGTTTTTGACAGTAATAGGCAGTGACAGGCCCTCTTTATGGAGAGATCGGGGGGTCTATAAAACACCAAATCCCTCCTCTGCACTTGAAAGTATTCAAAACGCCAAGATCAGCCAAGCTGGTAGGACGGGAGACCCAGGCAGAGCGGCAGGAAGAGGGAGGGGTCTCCTCCCACTGCTTGTAATAACAGCCGCGCGGCTGCTTAGCCGCATCCGTTGTTATTACAAGAAAGCTGACCGTCCACGCTAAAGTACGGTACTGGGTTACCTGTATCTTCATGCATCACTCCGGTACAATCCCTTGAAGAAATGTCTATAATATCGGTAAGTATGTTAGCGATACCGATTCTTCAAAAAAACTGAATATCGGCCACACTGATAATCGATCGACCCCTAATGTGGATGTGGGGGGGGGGGGGGTAATAGGAGGGTTGCTGTACATTTAAGAAATAAACTATTGTCCCCCATGGGAACACATTTAGTCTGGTCTGTGTAGTATTTGTTACATCTTGGAGGACCGGGGACCCTCTTGACCTGCCGGATCAGATATTCCTCTTTACTCTGTTGAGTTTGTTTTCTTTCTGAACTGGTTTGCAGCCGAAACAGAACTCCTCTAAGAACAAATGCTCACCACCGAGTGAAGGAATGTCCTTCTTCATCTTACCTGATATTCCAGAAAAAAATAAATCCCATGACCACTGAGACAATAAGATGGTTAAGGTTGTTATAAGGGGGCTACTTATAATGATATACCATTTTAATAGTGATTGAAATTAATATGTTTAAACTTTCAGAGTAACAGCTTTTGAACAAAGCTGTTATAAGTGTATACTGCTTACTATGTAACAAACTGACAAGTGCTGACATATCAGGACGCATCTGTTTGTGGTTTTTATCTTTGTACTTCACCAGAGGATATGAAACTAGCTAGCAGTGACTTAGGAGTTTTGTGATCAAGTTTAGCAGATGTGTACAGATAACGAGAACTAACTGTCATACACTAACCTTTGCCCCATATTCCATATTGCAAACTAAGGACCATCACATGACTAGAAATTGCTGATGTATGCTTCTGTGTAATGCCCTGATTGGCTCCACATGGGGCAGGGTCTTCTAGTATTACACATAAAAGACGATGTACTCCTCAATAAACTTGGTAATCATTCTTCACGTACCATTGAGTGTATGTGTGTTGTTTATCCACCGGTGATTTGGGATCTCCGCTTCTACCATTCCTGGCCTAGGCACTTAGAATACAAGAAGAAAGACGTGTACCTTTACAACTGGTGTTCAGAAGTGGGATATCTTGTGACAGGTAAGTGATTTTGCCCTTTTTTACCTTTTAAGGTGAATAGGTGTAAATGCTTACGCTGTCCAGATAATTGCCACGAATTTAGTTTAAAGAAGTTGTTGTGCCTTCGCGGAGGACTAGGCTGGTCCCCCGGGAGGTTAAAAGGACACGCAGGTAGTTACGTAGGTTATTTGGCTATTTAAAGAGAGTCTGACTAGGTTGGTCTGACTATAAAAAACGATTGTAAAAGAGATTATTATTTTAATCACCGGGAAGTAGCAGATTACGCCCGTGATAAAAGGCTTGGTTGAGCGGACGCCCATTAAGTTTTTTGAGAAACAAAAAGTGCACTATAAAATTGAACAAATGTATGGTTTTATAATGATCATTTAAAATAATTCTGTTCATAAGATTTACAGTATAAGACCTATAGAAATAAGTATAAAGTTTTGTTTAAGATATATATATATATATATATATATATGTATATGTGAGACTTCTTTTTCTACAGAACAGCGTAAGTACCTAAAAATTTTAAAGAATTGTATGTTGTATAAAGTATAAGAGTTTAATGACTTCGGAATACGAAGAACCTGATTGTAGCGACATAGCTTTATCTTGTCCACATTGTACTATAGGATTACTGTTTTTTTTAAAATAGAAAATAGGTGGGTTCTATTAACCAATAGACCAGGGGGCTATTCTTGTAGATTAGGGGTAAGAGGAATATATCCCGCCACAAAGAAAGGAACCATAAATCGAGTACTAAGGGTAAACCTTCACAGTCCCATTAGTCCATCTGATTTGACGGACCAAGCAGACTACCCAATTGTTCGACAACAAGTGATTACCCAAACGGGTTGTTATCACTTGTGCCCACATACTAGGCATACCCTGCCCACTTTGTTAGATGGGGAATTCTGTGGCCACCCCAGGATCAGACATAGGGATCCCATGCCCGTATGAATATATTAAAAACAATCTACCCGGACCACAGGTGGAACCTTTCTGGGCTCAAGTCCAGGAAAGATGCCACCAGTTAGGTATTCATGATCCGGGACCACAAGGTCCTTGTTCAGAGGAAGATTGGAAGAAAGTTAGCAAAATTTGTCAGACGCATAAGCATTCCTACCCCCCCGGTAAATCTAATGACCCTCAATACATGAAAGATTGTTATCACTCATGGAGCAAATGTTTAAAAGATTATAGAAAGAAATATGCTAAAAAGACTCCTGCAGTTAAAACAAATGTATCCGCCCCTACCTTTGAACCCCCTCCACCTTATGTCACTGTAAAAATGGACTCAGGAGAGCCTGGTCCTCACCCTCAATTATATCCCTCACTAGAACCTCATGTCCTCGCAAGTAAACTCTATTGGTATAAATGGGACCCCTGTTACCCATCCCATCACTCCACCATTACCTGTAACCACTCCCGAGGGGCAACATTTGTGGGATCAATCTTTTGCTGTGTTGACCTCCTGTCCTGTATCCCTTATGGGAAGGGACCTGTTGTCCAGTCTAAATATCACTATTAAATTTGACAAAGAAGGGTCACTAACTGCAAGTTCCCCTTTCTGTGACCTGACTGGTCCTAAACAACACACACATAAAGGATTCTTTATGTTACTGCCCGCTACTTTAGAGACTCACAAAATCTGGGCAGAAAACAAAGGTAGCGTAGGATTTATCAACTGCACACCCTACACTCCCCAATTACGTCTCCCGCCCTTGGTATCTGATATAACATTCATTTTTTCATGCATACCTGCAGATTCCCTATGCTACACAGTGATTGATTTGGCAAACGCATTTTTTAGCATTCCTATTGCCGAAGAGGCTCAGCCTATATTTGCCTTCTCATGGGCCGGCGCGGGCCAGTTAACTTGGTCGCGTTTACCGCAAGGGTATGTAGACAGCCCCGCCGCCTTCTCCATGGTACTCAACGAGACCGTCAAGTCTTGGACTTCCGAGCATGGGTCGGTACTAATACAGTATGTGGACGACTTGCTCTTGTGCAGTCGTTCTGCTGAAGATTGTGCGGTCGATTCAACATTACTGTTAGAACAGCTGGCCGAAGCCGGCCACCTAGCCTCAAGGAAGAAAATACAGTGGTGTCTACCACAAGTAGAATACCTAGGATGTATTCTGGACAAGGGAACCAGGCTAGTGTCCCCCAAACGTGCCGCAGCCTTACAAGCTCTCAGTCCTCCAAAAGACAAAGCAGCTTTGTTGTCATTTCTGGGCGCAATTGTATATTGCCGCCAGTGGATTCCTGACTGTTCTCATTATGATAGTATCCTACGAGAGGCTGCCGGGTCAAACGCCCCTAAATTGATAGACTGGACAGAAGACAGAAAAAATGCTTTTGATGCTCTTATTAAGAGTTTGTCCACCGCCCCCGCCCTGGGATTGGTAGATTATGGTAAAGCCTTCCAGTTGTACTGTGTAGTTTCAGGAAAATCTTTTGCTGCAGTACTTGCACAATCTCATGGCTCAGGGTATCGCCCAGTGTCATATTTATCTAGAAAACTCCCTATCCAAGTCCAGGGCATGCCGTCCTGTCTTCAGAATGTCGCTGCCTGTGCCATGTCTGCACAGGATGCCAACAAAATAGTATTGGGACACAAAATGACACTGTACACCACTCATTCAGTTACCCACCTCATACAGAATATGAATACACAACACATGACTTCCCAAAGACTCAGTGGATACGAGATCACTTTGTTAAATACTGACAACTTGGTACTTAAATATGTTCCGAATAGCAATCCAGTTGTACGTTTACTACATTCCATGTTACGTTTACCACACGAACCTGATCACACACATAATTGTGTAGAAAAAGTGGAACAAGTCACTTCACCAAGACCTGATCTTTCTGACATTCCAATTATAAATGCCGAAAATGTTTTTGTAGATGGTAGTTGTTCCCGTCCCTCTGACTCTACATTTTTGACTGGCTATGCTGTAGTTCAGTTGCCACATACAGTGTTAGAAGCAAAACCATTGCCCCCTGTTTCTGCCCAAGTAGCAGAACTAGAAGCTCTGACCAGAGCCTGTATTCTGTTCACAAACAAGGAAGTCAACATTTATACAGACAGCAGATATGCATTTGGAGTGGTACATGATTTTGGTGTAATATGGGCCAATAGAGGATTTAAAACAGCAGACAACAAACAGATAGCTAATTCAGAGCAGATCCTTAATCTACTGCAAGCAATTCTGCTCCCTAAAAAGGTTGCTGTTATAAAAGTAAAAGCCCACTCATCAGACAATAGTATAGTATCAAAAGGAAATGCTTTCGCAGACAGAGAAGCAAAAAAGGCTGCTGCCAGTTCACCCAATTCACCAGCCCCTACCACAATCTTCTTTAAAGAGCACTTCTCATCCCCTGATTTCAAAACTGTTGTGGCCCAAATGCAGTCAATGGCCACAGATACAGATGTCCATTTCTGGGCAAATGAAGGTTTGACCAAAGACTCTGAAGGTCTTTGGACAAAAGAGGGGAAGATCCTGGGTATACCTGAAGCTAATTGTATCCTAATTTTATCCTACCTCCATGGCCCAGGACACATAGGACCCGCCCCTCTTGTAAATATATATTCAAAATCTTTTTGCACAAATAATTTACAAAAACAAACTAAGCTTCTAACTAGAAGCTGCTTAACTTGTGCCCAGAACAATGTTCAAGGAAAAAGACATGGCCTACATGGCCATCTACCTCCACCCTTGGGACCATTAACAGATTTACAAATAGACTTCACACACCTACCAAAACAAAAGGGAAACTTGAGGTGCCTCTGCGTAATCGTTGACAAATGGTCAGCTTGGGTTGAGGCAATTCCCTGTACCGGAGAAACCGCAAATATAGCAGCGAGATGCTTGTTAAATTATTGGATCTGTAGGTTCGGGATACCCACAACCATATGGTCCGACAGAGGACCCGCATTTAGTTCCTCAGTGACCCAAGTTGTAGCCAAATCTCTGGGGATGCAATGGAAACTACATATTCCCTATCATCCCCAGAGTGCAGGAGTAGTAGAGAGAATGAACAGGAACATCAAAGACAAATTAAAAAAGGCTACAGGAGGTACTCTAAAAGGTTGGTTGGAACACTTACCTTCTGTCCTTTTTCAGATAAGAACCACCCCCCATTCTAGGACAGGATTGTCCCCTTTTGAAATTCTAATGGGAATCCCTGCAAATATAGAATTACCCCATTAGACCCAAATTCTGACATTAACGTTTATTCCCAACAGGAAGTGTACGTGAAAAGTCTGGTAAGTATGCTTCATGAAATAAATGAACAAGTTTCTGTCACCTTTTTTCCTCTTTCAACAGAACCAACCCACCCCTTCATCCCAGGGGACAAAGTACTGATTAAGCAGCTGGCTCACAGGAAAAGAATTGGACCAATCTACTCCGGACCGTGGAAGGTGGAAAAGGTATCCAGGACCGCGGTACTGACGGACCTAGGCAACACCTGGATCCACGCCAGCCGACTGAAGAAGTGTCCCCAGCTCCCCCCAACTCCAGAGCCCCTAACAGTAACCGAGGATACACTCCCTTCAAGACAACAACAAAATCTACAAGATATTCAGGAAGGCATAGGACAAATCTCCCTGGAGGATACGATGACTTTACCTGGAAACAAAACAGAATCTTTCCATCATCAGGACAAGTGAAGAAGAAGAAGAATAGTGAATTTTGAGGACATTAGATATGATCATTATGTTAAATCAGAATGATCAAAGAGAGGATTATAAGGGGGCTACTTATAATGATATACCATTTTAATAGTGATTGAAATTAATATGTTTAAACTTTCAGAGTAACAGCTTTTGAACAAAGCTGTTATAAGTGTATACTGCTTACTATGTAACAAACTGACAAGTGCTGACATATCAGGACGCATCTGTTTGTGGTTTTTATCTTTGTACTTCACCAGAGGATATGAAACTAGCTAGCAGTGACTTAGGAGTTTTGTGATCAAGTTTAGCAGATGTGTACAGATAACGAGAACTAACTGTCATACACTAACCTTTGCCCCATATTCCATATTGCAAACTAAGGACCATCACATGACTAGTAATCATTCTTCACGTACCATTGAGTGTATGTGTGTTGTTTATCCACCGGTGATTTGGGATCTCCGCTTCTACCATTCCTGGCCTAGGCACTTAGAATACAAGAAGAAAGACGTGTACCTTTACAGTTGTCTGTTCTAGAAGGTCTGAAAAATAGGTGGGGTGGGAGGGCCATCACAGACCCCCTTATGTCCCTCAGAGACCCCTGAGGTCTCCAGCCTCCTATTTCCTCAAAGCCATCCAGCCTGACTACCCCCTCAAGGGTCCCACTCTGCAGCCAGACTACCCCCTCAAGGGTCCCACTCTGCAGCCGGACTACCCCCTCAAGGGTCCCACTCTGCAGCCGGACTACCCCCTCAAGGGTCCCAGAGTCCTTCAGCTACATTACCCCTTCAGAGGCCCCTAAAGTCTTTCAGCTTTACTAAACCATCACAGCCCCTTCAGCTTCTCTACTTCCCTCAGAGCCCTCAGTATTTCCCTCCCTCTGACACCAATGATGGAACATATTCTTCATGGAAGGCTGAGGAATGTTTTCTTTCTCCTGACCAGCAATATAAGGGGCTCTATGCTTCATACTCCTGACCCCTGCACTACATGGTGTTGGTTGCATATTGTAATGATTGCCCATTGGCTGCCTGTGTAGTGTAATAATTGCCCTTTGAAGGCCATGTATGGTTAGGATGGTCATTGTCTTGTCTATTTATTGTCAGTGCTGTTTGTTTATAGGAACATATTACTAGAATTTATCTCTAAAAGAATGTTCCGGCCCTGTACGTGCGTAAATGTTCTGCCCCTGAAGGGGTTAATCTAGGTTTCCACACTATAAATGTGTGTATCATCATCTGCTGGAGATAAAAGACATCACAGTGACTATGGAGGAAGAGGACGGACATGACGGGGGGTTACTGGGTGTAAATAGAAAATAAGATCTTATTACCTCCTCTGCTGCCACTTCCAGGAAT
Source organism: Lithobates sylvaticus (assembly GCA_028564925.1). NCBI lineage: Eukaryota > Metazoa > Chordata > Amphibia > Anura > Ranidae > Lithobates > Lithobates sylvaticus. Next base: position 557,525,634 of record CM053028.1, on the reverse strand, counting down.
GTCTCCTCTCTACTTCGTCCCGACTCACCTCTCACCCGGAACTTCCTGTCTGTACCTGACATCACTTCCTGTCTGTCATCCATAGAGACTTCCTGTCTGGGTAGAGGTGAGATCACCACCTTGTGGATTGCAGAGGAATTGCAAACTGAGAAACATCATGTAGTGTGAACACGGCCTTGTGCTATGTGTGTATGTACCTTACACCGATCAGCCATAACATTCTGACCACTGACAGGTGAAATGAATTACATTATCTCATTATAATGGCATCTGGAAGCGGGTGGGATATATTATTATATATACACCTCCCAACTTTCTGAGATGAGAACGAGGGACACCTATTAGCAAATGTATGTAGGAGTAGGACACACTGCCCCGCCACGCCCCCTTAAACGCAAGTTAAAAAAACAATTATTTGTTAAACCCACAAGTGCTTTTTTTTACCACTATAATTCCTTTATATTGGCTTTTGCAATTTACAAATACAGCAATTTAGAAATTGAATGAAAGGTTTAGCACTGGGAGATAAATAGTGCATTTTATATACAACTATATATATAAGACCAGAATGAGGGACAAATGAGGAGGAAAGAGGGACTTTGTTCCAAATCAGGGACTGTTGGGAGCGATGATATTAGGCAGCAGGTGAACATGTTGTCCCTGAAGTTGATGTGTTGAAAGCAAATAAAATGGGCATTACAGTTTGTTGTGTATGGGGCTGTGTGGGATGTGGATGGCCAAGTGTATGTGTGTCACTTACCTGGGGAAGAGATGGCACCAGGATGCAGTATGGGAAGAAGACAAGCCGGCTGAGGCAGTGTGATGCTTTGTCTGGTGGAGTCCATGTCTTGATGGCAGCAAAAGGGGGACCAACTCAATATTAGAGGGATGATCATAATGTTCTGGTGGGGGGTTATAATGTTCTGGTGGGTGGGTATGATGTTCTGGTGGGTGGGTATAATGTTCTGTTGGGTGGGTGGTCCTAATGTTCTAGTTGGTTATAATGTTCTAGTGGGTGGGTCTAATATTCTGGTGGGTGGTTATAATGTTCTAGTGGGTGGTCCTAATATTCTGATGGGTGGGTATCATGTTCTGGTGGGTGGGTATAATGTTCTGGTCGGTAGTACATGAATACACAACTTAGTAAAAAAAATAAAAATAAAGGAAAAAATAAAAATAAAAGGAAAAAAAATAAATAATTCCACCTTAGTAAAAAAAAATTAAATAAAGGAAAAAATAATTCCACCATGATTTTATTCTCAGCAGGAGAAATAGATGTTAATAGGCTGCAGGAGATCTGTTGAAAAAAGGGGGATGGATGGCAATAAGCTGCAGGAGATCTGCTTCTCTTCAACCCTCTCCTTTTTTCTTATCAGATCTCCTGCAGTCTATTAGCACCCATTTACTTTTATTTTTTTTCTCCTACTTCTCCTACTTCCTCTATATTTTTCTCCTTTCTATGCCTCAGCAGATCTCCTGCAGCCTATTAGCACACCCCATTTTCCTTTCTATGTCTCAGCAGATCTCCTGCAGCCTATTAGTACCCATTTTCCTATTAGAGAATAAAATGGTGGTAGCTCCAATTTTTTTATGTCACACAATATTAGTGAAATGGTTTAGGAAGCACAAAATGTCAGTAAAAAAACTCAGTAAAGGTAATTTTGGGGCTACAGACACAATCTGAAGTTGTGTACAAGTCAATGAAACTCCCGACACTCCCAGCTGAGAACAATGAAGGAGATTACTATTCCAGTCCTCCAAGCAGTGTTCTGTCTGGGAAGGTCGAGGAGTCAATATTTCCCCAGCTGAGAACAATGAAGGAGTTTACTATTCCAATCCTCAATGACTAGTTTTCCCACTCGCTATTTCCCCAGCTGGCAGAGACAAGACTTCTTATAGAGTGTCAGCTTCTCGCATCGTCCAGGATCGGGAGATGGGTGATAAATACAATGACCCCTCCCCTTATATCCATAAATTCCGCCCTCTTATCATCAAAGTAAAAGATGTGAAAACCTCTGTGATAAATCATCGACGCATTTCACCTCATCAATAAACCATAAAGTAACATCAAAGTCCATCCACCGTCTCCTTTATACTTCAATAAATGATATCACCACCAATAAATGTCTCCAAAACCGCCAGAGCTTCTTCCTCCAAATCTCAGTATATGCTCCAGCAAACCGTGCGTAGTGGACTACAAAACGCCTCCTTCTCCAAACACCAATCCCGTGCTCTCTTGGTGCTCACACTCAGATTGTGCGTTCACCAGATCTCCATCATTCTCTTAATAAGTGGCTCCACAAAAGCTTTGGAGGAACCCTGGCTGAGAAAGGATGGACTAGGCAGTAATATATTTCTATCCCCCTTGGTGGGAATGGAGATGACCCCATCTTTAAGGATATACAGTACATACACACACAGCACAAGGCCGTGTTCACACTACCAGATGTTTCTCAGGACTGTAGTTCCTCTGAGCTCCACAAGGTGGTGATCTCACTTCTACCCTGACAGGAAGTCTCTATGGAAGACAGGAAGTGATGTCAGGCACAGCCAGGAAGTTCTGGGTGAGAGGTGAGTCGGGAGGAAGTAGAGAGAAGACATTGCTGGAAGAAGCAGCAGAGGAGGTAATAAGATCTTATTTTCTATTTACACCCAGTAACCCCCGTCATGTCCGTCCTCTTCCTCCATAGTCACTGTGATGTCTTTTATCTCCAGCAGATGATGATACACACATATATAGTGTGGAAATGTAGATTAACCCCTTCAAGGGCAGAACATTCCCACTTACAGGGCCAGAACATTCTCTTAATTTTGGAGATGTGTCACCTTTCCCACCAATCACCTTCTCACCTCATCAGTCTATACCAGGGGTGCCCAACCAGTGGTCTGGGGGCCATATGTGGCCCACGGAGCCCTCTAATGTGGCCCGCGACCTCCTATTCTGGGATGGCAAGCACAGATCGCAGGTTACCATCCCAGAGCATCAGTGTTGTGAATAAAGCCGGCGGTAGAGGAAGCAAGCGGCTGCGGAGAAGAGCCGCATAAGCCAATGCTGCCTGTATAGAGCCAGCTCCTGTCACAGATGGAGTGATACCAAATGTACTCTGCTTGGGACAGTAACAGCCTGCGATACCTGAATGAAAGACTGTTATTAAAGGTAAGTTTATTACTAAAATCACAGTGTATATTTGGGCATATCTGTTCTACAGTGGTTACCGGGCTGCTTTCAAACTGATCCCCTGATACCTGCACTGAGCCACAGACTTCTATTATTACCTGCAGGTTTGGTGCGCTTTCAGAAAGTGCAATACATCTGCAAGATGTAATATAAGTCTATGGTAAAGTGCAGCTAACCCACAGGAAAGCCACAGGTGTACTGCACCTGTGTCTGCTCTGCATATGCAGAGTAGCCATGGGCCTGTTATCCACCCGCTCCATTCATTGTGGCCCCTGATCAGTTACAAAGTCGCTTAAGTGGCCCGCGACTGGGTACCAAGTCACTAAAGTGGCCCTCTTCAAAAGGTTGGGCACCCCTGTGTTCCCTCTCCCAATGAGACCGCACTCACCGGATGGTATTGCCTCGCACTCTCGTGGTTGGCAAATATAGCGATTAAACCCCACCTGGGTTACTTGTGCGATCACTCCAAACTTGCAAACTCCATATGTGAAAACAAATAAAAAATGTGCCTCCACATAGCGTGATACTGTGATAAAACGTATTTATTCAAATTCAACCTCACTCACACTTCAATGTTTCAACTTACAAAAACACAAATGTAAAAAAGCCGAATACAGCACACAATCCACTGCAACTTTTGGATAACAGATGGGCCGACAGAGCGCACATATGATCACCAATGGGTAAAACAACTGGATTGAAAACTGGGTAACAAGTGATCTCACCACCCCTCGCAGCTCTGCTCCTGGTGTGGGTTCTTTATCCAGGAGTCACTTCAGTGAGGTTGCCGGGTAGTGATCTCAAAAAATAGTAGTAGAGGAGTCCGCACACAAATTCAAACAATCATACACAAAAATTGAAATGTTGAGTATCTCAGTGTCCGTGTAGCCACGCCCTTGACATGTTTCGTCGGTATGACTTCTTCAAAAAGGGAGTTGGCTACACGGACACCAAACGCTTACCTAAATGATGTTGAAAGCGATCACATGATCGCAATGGACCAATTACTTGTAAGACCTCAGGTGCGGGTGATTAACTCAATCATGCCCACTAGCTCTTCCCATAGAGCCAGCTGTGTCCCGTTCGTCCATATCATAGGGAAAAAAACACAGAGCCTAAGGTGTTGCTTCCGGGTGGCACTACTACGTGCACACCCGTAATTCACATTTGCGCATGCGCCGTATAGCATAAACAGAGTGCACGCGCATATCCTGCGCGCGCCTCTCTATTACCTGCCCACGCATGCGCAGTGGAGGGACGTTGACGTGCATTGATGCGAGCGCATCTTCAATGCGCCTTACCAAATACACAGAGTGCGCGCGCCTATCCTGCGCGCGCCACTCTAACACCCGCCCGCGCATGCGCAGTAAGGGGACGCTGGCGTGCAACGATGCGTGCGCATCTTCCATGGGCCAAAGATCCCCACCTACACATCGCCGCGACATAGCGGTGATTAATCCGCCGATCACGCCTGCGCAGACGGAGTACTGCACAGATATGGTCCCATATCTCCATCCATCCTAGGTTCAATCTATGTCTGCTTTTAAGTGACCCCCAATTGTGATCTTAGTGCGCTCAGTCACTTCATCCATATACATTACATATTTGAACTAACATGGCTCATCACTGTTTACAGCAATCTTACATAATTCTTATGTGTTATTTACAAACATACAAAAATAGAGAGTCAGCATTAAAAATTCTAAAACATCACACACATATACTTTCAGTACTCAATGTAGATATTATCTGCATGATGCAATTGCATATGTGTGACCCATAAAATGACATAAATATTAAAGACCCGGATTGGACCTACAGCACCTGTCTGACCATAGGGGAGAAATAGGTTAGTGTAGATAAATATATACCAATCTCTGACCCAGAGAAAGACGGTTGGTGATAATCAATACTTATGATGTAAGTAGAAATACAGGAGTATGCGGCTAGAACACCATACTCCTGTGTAAATCTATACATGGATATAATGATAAAATAGGCGTAAGAATAATCATCTGACACCAACTATAAAATAGATAAAAAAGCATAATAAAAACTAGATAAAATCAAAGAGTCTATAGTATATGCGATCTTTTTTACAACCCGATCATGTACCAACTGGTTGATCATGACCAGATAGGAACCCAAAAAAAACATACAATGGTGGATCACCAGTAATGACACAGAAAACCTCTGGCAACAAGGAAAAACAAAAAAATTATTATTATTAATCAAGAGAGGTTGACCACATCGCACATTGGCAAGAGACCTGTCATAATTGGCTGACCGTATTACGACGAGCTCTGACTTCAAAAATTGTTAATGAAGCAGTTGAGGTCCACCTCGATATTTAACCCCCTAGGGCTCATACATTTCATGGAGAAAATCCAGCGGGTCTCCCTCTGTGATAAATCTCTCACCCTATTGGAGCCCCTCCAAGATGGTTTTACTGTGTCTATTCCACAGAATTGAATCAGAGATGGATCACGGTTGTGCTTCTCTCTAAAGTGTAAAGAAACACTGTGATAGCGGAACCCTTTTCTGATGTTAGCTAAATGTTCCGCTATCCGTATTCTGAGAAGCCTTTTGGTCCTACCGACATAAAAGAGTCCACACGGACACCACATGAGATAAACAACATGTGTTGTGTTTCATGTGATAAACTCATTAATGTCGAAGGACTCGCCCTCTCTGTTGGAAAAATTAAGTTTCCCTCTGTTACTGATGTTAACGGTCCTACAGCAAATGCACTTTCTGCAGGCATAGAATCCCTTGAGATCAATTTTTGGACCTAGTTTATCTGGAGGATCCAAAATTTTCTTAACAATTTGGTCCCCAAAACTCGGGGCACGCCTATAAATGAACCTAGGATGTTCATGTAATAACCCTCCTAAATGCCTATCCTGGCGCAAAATGTGCCAATGTCTTTTGAAAATGGGTTGTATGACTTTTATTAGTGAAGTCCAAGTATTGGAGAATCCGAAGACTTCACACTGACCTCATAGCTCCTCCTCCTAATGTCCCTCCATCTGGCACTTTTCTTTTTATTCAGTGGTTTAAGAATGTGGGCAGACCCTTGGCATCCTCACAAGAAAAACAGGACTGTTGTAATGACACCAGAATTCTTTTGTGTGGGTAAATTATAGCTCAGCCTGAAGTGGTGCTTTAATAAAAAAGGAGAATTGGAAGGTTAGGTGAGGAGGATTCTGGGAATAAAGATTGATTTTACTATTTGTGTTCAGATCTAGAGTTTTCCTCCTGTGAAGTCTGGAGATCATATGACCATCACATTGCCTCCACCTCCCTCCCTGATGGAATAGAGAAATACAAAGAAGATTCTAGAAGACACCAGAGAGATGATGGAGGAGAGGTGAGCGGTGCTGGGAATTCTGGGAGATTGTCCAGTGACAGACAAGGGACGTGTCTGGATGGTGACTGTATCATTGTGTGTTTTAGGTTCCTATAAGGTGTCAGGATGTCACTGTCTATTTCTCCATGGAGGAGTGGGAGTATGTAGAAGGACACAAGGATCTCTACAAGGACGTCATGATGGACAATCAGCCGCCCCTCACATCACCGGGTAAGAGGAGACTTTATTGTAAAGGAGAGAGCAGTACGGAGGCTCCACCTAGATCCCCCATCATCTGATAAACAAATAGAAACAATGTATTCAGTCAGTGTGTGTGTTTCCTACAGATGGATCCGGTAATGGGAACCCACCAGAGAGATGTCCCCTTCCTCTGTATTCCTGGGATTCCACACAGGAAGGTCAGACCATCCCCCACCATCATCAGGTAGATGAGAAACAATCACTGATAGTATCATTAGGATCTGTACATTATCTGCATTGTTACAATTCATGTCATTTTTATTATATATTCAGAGTGGAAACCTGAGAGAGTTTAAAGTTGAAGTTAAAGAAGAGATAAAAGAGGAGGATGATGAGGATGGGGTGACGGAGGAGTCAGAGTCTCTAAAAGAACACAAAGATCTGTACCAGGACACCATGGTGGAGTCATCCAGCTACAGAAACCCACCAGAGAGATGTCCCCGTCCTCTGTATTCCTGGAATTCCACACAGGAAGGTCACACCATCCCTCACCATCATCAGGTAGATGGAAATGTGTGGGGCCTCTCCACAGGATACAAAAGGATTTTGTTATAAATGACGTACCATCATCCAAAAATTTAATGGAAAATTGTTTGGGGATCTGGTTCCCAACCCAGATCACCCAAGGAAAAGGGGGAGCTAGTGGACTATTGCGGTACTTGGTACAATAATTGAATCAAGATATAGACAATTGTAAAAAGTTTTTGCAATATTTATTATAAAAAACGAAAAACAGAAAAGGACAAAATCTAAACACAACATATATACTAAAAACTGTACATATAGTGGATGATTTCAATATTTCATTTTTTGACTAGTTTCGCCACATAGTGGCTTCTTCAGGAAATATGCATCTGTAAAACAAGTTCACAGATATATGATATCACAGAAAATCATGATAAATATGTAAAAAAGCACTTTATGTATATCAGGGACAGTTAAAATAAATGTGTACATATATTTAGTCTCTTACCCAACTGCGGTAAAATCAAGAAGTTGCGGGCACACCCGTGGCAGAGTCTCCCTTGGCGATTGGGGGAGAGAGGATGTGTGCCAAACAACGGGAGCACGGTCTGGGTAGGAAGATGGTAGAGGTGGTAAGGAAACCGGTAATAATATATTCATGATGAAAATTCACCACCAGATAGTGCCACTAGTTGGCAGATATGAAAGTTGCCAAGATAGAGACCCTAAAGCCGACAGTGTCGAGACAAGTGTAGTGATGAGAGCTACATAGCTCTATGGGTGAATAGGAAATAGACAGTGATCTGTGAGATAAAAATATACCAGAGGGAGGTGAGATTTGTATTCTAGGGTGAATAAAGCCTGGATAGGGTAGTGCATAAAGAGGCCCAGTTATCCAACATGGGACCGTTAAAAAGAGGGAGATAAAAAATAAATAAAATAAAATTTAAGTGCATACACCAACAAGGCCAGTACCAAAAGCTGAACAAAAGTGCAAGCGTTTGTAGAGGAAGGAAGGGAAGAGGTCTGAAAGGACCCTCAGTAGGCAGATCCCAGACTAAGTGGGAAATCAAGGGGGGTGATATAATTAACATACCTACTCAGCCCTGTGGACATGGAAACCAGGAGGCTGGTGGTGTGGAATATGTTCTTGTTGGTGTATGCACTTAAATTTTATTTTATTTATTTTTTATCTCCCTCTTTTTAACGGTCCCATGTTGGATAACAGGGCCTCTTTATGCACTACCCTATCCAGGCTTTATTCACCCTAGAATACAAATCTCACCTCCCTCTGGTTGGGCAAAGGCTTTATCACCTTATATCTCCTTCACCTGCACTCATAATTCACCTCCTTTGCAGATTGTTGCAACGGCTTTTGGTTATGGTATATTTTTATCTCACAGATCACTGTCTATTTCCTATTCACCCATAGAGCTATGTAGCTCTCATCACTACACTTGTCTCGACACTGTCGGCTTTAGGGTCCCTATCTTGGCAACTTTCATATCTGCCAACTAGTGGCACTATCTGGTGGTGGATTTTCATCATGAATATATTATTACCGGTTTCCTTACCACCTCTACCATCTTCCTACCCAGACCGTGCTCCCGTTGTTTGGCACACATCCTCTCTCCCCCAATCGCCAAGGGAGACTCTGCCACGGGTGTGCCCGCGACTTCTTGATTTTACCGCAGTTGGGTAAGAGACTAAATATATGTACACATTTATTTTAACTGTCCCTGATATACATAAAGTGCTTTTTTACATATTTATCATGATTTTCTGTGATATCATATATCTGTGAACTTGTTTTACAGATGTATATTTCCTGAAGAAGCCACTATGTGGCGAAACTAGTCAAAAAATGAAATATTGAAATCATCCACTATATGTTCAGTTTTTAGTATATATGTTGTGTTTAGATTTTGTCCTTTTCTGTTTTTCGTTTTTTATAATAAATATTGCAAAAACTTTTTACAATTGTCTATATCTTGATTCAATTATTGTACCAAGTACCGCAATAGTCCACTAGCTCCCCCTTTTCCTTGGGTGATCTGGGTTGGGAACCAGATCCCCAAACAATTTTCCATCATCAGGTAGATGATTGACAATTATTGGTAGATATGATTAATACACACAAACAAAATATAGTGTAGCACAACCAAAAATCCATCATAATAAATCAAGTCCTCGTATTATAAAAATTCCATCGTTGTTCAACTTTCAGTGACAGTTCATTAATATACGATGACATTCGGTGATCACCACCTCTAGCTGGAATGCCTGCTCACCTCCAAAAGCTGACCCCATTACAGAGTAGGGATGAGACCAATGTTCGAGTCCAACGTAAGTTCAACTCGAACATTGGGTGTTCGCAGAACAGCGAACAATATGCAGTGTTTGCGGCAAATTCGAAAGCCGTGGAACACCGTTAAAGTCTATGGGATACTAACATGAAAAAACAAAAGTGCTAATTTTAAAGGCTTATATGGCAAGTTATTGTCATAAAAAGTGTTTGGGGACCCGGGTCCTGTCCCAGGGGAAGTGTATCAATGCAAATTTTTTTTGCCTGTTCGCAAGTTCTGGTGCGAACCGGGGGGGGGGGGGGGGTGTTCGGCTCATCCCCAGTACAGAGTCACACACGCCTGCAATATATCTCTCAGGATACCTCAGGGAAAACGACTCCTCCTTCTGGTGTTCCTGGACAAGACAGACCTCCTCCCGGGTTCTTCCAATTTCAACCTCACTACAGAGTCACACATGCCTGGAGTAATATATAAATATTACATGGGGATGGGGAGATTTGAGGGGCCCTCTATATGAGGCTCCCATGCAAATCATATTATTGTTTCTGGGTGTGTCCCACCTCTCCTAAACTGAAGAGTGAACTTTGACCTTTACCATACAGAAATCTGTTGGGAATCTGTAAAAGTATTTATATATTACACCAGGCATGTGTGACTCTGTAATGAAGTCGACATTTGGAGAACCTGGGAAGAGGTCTGTCTTGTCCAGGAACACCAGGAGGAGGAGTCGTTTTCCCAGAGGTATCCTGAAAGATATATACCAGGCATGTGTGACTCTGTAGTGGGGTCAACTTTTGGAGGTGAGCAGACATTCCAGCTAGAGGTAGTGGTCACTGAAGTCACTGGATATTAGTGAACTGTCACTGAAAGTTGCACAACGATGGAATTTTGATAATACGAGGAATTGATTTATTATTATTGTTTTTTGGTTGCGCTACACTATATTTTGTTTGCGTGTATTTCAATCATAGTCACATGTGGATTCCCTCTAAGCCCCCGTACACACGGTCGGAAATTCCGACCACAAAATCCGTCGGATTTTTTCAGATGGATTTTGTCCGAAACTGGTGTTGCATACACACGGTCGGACAAAGTTGTTGGAAAATCCGATCATTACGAACGTGGTGACGTTCGTTGCGTACGACGGAACTACGTAGAGGCTAGTAGCCAATAGCTTTGGTCTCATAGTTTGATCTGAGCATGCGTGGCACTTTGTTCGTCGGAAATTCTGTACACACGGTCGGAAAAAGTCAGATCGGATTGTGTTGTCTGAAAATTTCTGACGGAAAAGTCAGATGGAACCCACACACGGCCGGATTTTCCGACAACATTTTCCATCGGAATTTCCGACCGTGTGTACGGGGCATAAGAGGTGTGGGCAGCAAAAGTAGGCTGATACATTGAATATTTCATTTTATTATATTTACTCATTATTTTTGTATTGTAGATTGCACTGATTATATATTTTCTCACATTTATGATTTATACACAGCATGTTTATTACAATGAATGTTTTATTATATAATTCAGAGTGGAAACCTCGGGGATGATATTATTGTTGTTAAAGAAGAGTATAAAGAGGAGGATGAGGAGTATGGAGTGATGGAGGAGTTTTCAGAAGGACACAAGGGTATGATGGAGACACCAAATACCAGGAACCCACCAGAGAAATGTCCCCATCCTCTGTATTCCCGGGATTCCACACAGGAAGATCCCACCATCCCTCACTGTTACAAGGTTGGTGGGATGGAGCATCTAGATTAGAACATTGACTCCTAGAGACAATGTGTAGATTTTTGTGTGATGTAACAATAACAAAGCTTAGATGATATTCTCTCTCATTTTCTTGATTTAGAGTGGAGATCCAATCGATATAGAATTTGAGGTTAAAGCAGAAGAAGAAGAGAGGTATGTGAGGGATGATCAGCAGTCTATGGAGGAGGATGGAATAACGGGAACATTTATAGAGGAGGATACTCCTACAGAGATCAACGCAGGTGGGTCATTAACACTAAATACATTCCTCCACCCATACTGCTCATTGATTGGTCCAGAGTAGGGCGAGGACTGGGTGATATCAGCCTGTAATCCCCTGGTCACTTTCCTGAGCTGTTTTCCCCATCCTGAATTCCTGTATTTCTCTTGGATAATCTTCCTTCTCTGTGCTGCAGACACAATTTATGTATCTAGACTGGATTTATGGAGATTCTGGGGATCAGCTGGCAGCAAAAGGTTCATTTTCACCATAGATGTTACTAGACCTAGGCACCTGGGGTGTGTGATTTGGGTCTTCTGCCCCATACCCGGGTATAGTAAGATGTCTGACAGAACAATCCTCCCAGGATTACTTGCTCTGTTGTCTGCTGGCTGTGCCGGGTGGAGGGATATGTCTGTAGAGTCTCAGACTCAATTCACTGAGTGCAGTCTCAGGAGATAGGAGGCAGTGGTGTGGGACCTCTGCAACTTGTCTCATGTAAACATTTAATCTTCCATTGATTACTAAATACCAATATTATGAGTCCTGACCCTTACATTGTATAATTTATATTGTACATTACATACTCCTGACCCCTGCACTATATACTCTATAATGTACATTACATACTCCTGACCCCTGCACTATATACTCTATGTTGTACATATCTGTTATATCTTATACAATATGTTGTACATTACATAGTCCTGACTTTTGCTCTCTCAATTCTACCCACTGCTATTTATACACATAATATGTATTTTCTTTTGTTACACTCATTTTCTACCAGCTGGACATTTTATATCTGATGATTTGATTGGAGCACAAACGTTTACATGTTGATAATAATGTGATAACATCCTCAAACTTTGGAACCTCAAACAGAAAGTGATAATGAAGGAGGAATCAATAACCCAATGATGGTGGTCTTTAGGATCAGTCCAGTCTTCATCTTGGTTGTTCTCCCCCTATCCTCACTCTCTGACCTCTGGTGGGGCTCAGCCTGCTGTTATTCATGACTAAATCATGGACTAAATAAGGAAGTGCAGAACTTCTTGTGTTGGGAAGATGGCAATGAGTGATATAGGGGGTGGGGACCCTCGTCCTATAATCCCCTCATCACTGTCACTCCTATAAAAGACAGTTCTCGTTATTTCCTCACTCTCTGATTAAAGTCCATGAATAAAGAAATTAACTGATAGGAGATTCAGAGATGTAAGGCTGAAACAACGAATTGATTTTAAAAATAGTTGTCAACTATTTTCATAATCAATTATTTGGTCAGTCGATTAATTGGCCTGCATACAGAATGTATTATTTATTTACAGATCAGAAAATACAGCTCAGTACACCATCCATACATGTCAGTAAATGCCTGAGAACTTGAATGTGTGAGGAGCAATGCCTCATGGGACATGTAGTCCTGGACAAGAGAAGGAGACAAGTGATTCTAAAGGCAGACCTTTAACTTCCTATAGGAGAACTCTATACTATACTTTGTACCTTCTTATAGGAGAACTCTATACTATACATTGTACCTTCCTATAGGGGAACTCTATACTATACTTTGTACCTTCCTATAGGGGAACTCTATACTATATTTTGTACCTTCCTATAGGGGAGCTCTATACTATACTTTGTGGCTTCCTATAGGGGAACTCTATACTATACTTTGTACCTTCCTATAGGGGAACTCTATACTATACTTTGTACCTTCCTATAGGGGAACTCTATATTATACTTTGTACCTTCCTATAGGGGAACTCTGAATGCAGGAGGAGCCAGAAGTGGGGGGAGGGGTCAGAAGAGGAGAATCCGGGCTGCTCTGTGCAAAACCATTACACAGAGCAGGTAAGTATGACAAGTTTGTTTAAAAAAGAAATCCAACATTTACAATGACTTTAAGGGCTCTGTGCAGGGAAGATCAGCATCTGACCCCAGAGAAGGTGTTGGCTGATAGACTGGAGGCGATAGAAGGCATTACTATTACATAAAGTAAAAGTTTACCAGTATTGTGCATTTATATGTACAATTATTATATCCATGAAAAAAAGTCTCAGCTTTCAGTATTACTTTAATATAAAAGTCCTCCCTCCCCCTCCATATATCTTTTTTAACAAGAAAGAAACAAGAAACCCCTCCATATATCTTAATGTGTGACTCTCAGGTAAAATCCCCATATAGCCTACTTCTGGGTATATTTATTATTATATATATGATATAAGATATATTACTTTCACTATTTCACAGTATAAATTAATCCCTTACAGTAGTGATTATCTGCTGTTTTTGTAATATAAAGGAATATTTTTTTAACCCCATCATAACAGATGATTAAAAAAAAATCATGCTGCTGCTACTAAATGTCCTATGCTGGCCATACACGGATCGATTTTTGGAGGAGAATATTCACACAAATATTTGTATGAAAATTATTTGTACATTCGATGAATTGACGAGTGTATTTCAAAAATTCCACTTGCTTTTAACATTCAAGTTTTCTGTTCTGCTCCTTCGTATTTTCCCCGTCACTGTGGTGGAAAATGAACGCTGCTTTGACCCCACTAATGGTTACAAAATTGGATGATTGAAATAATCATTAGTTGCCGCCCTACAGAGGACCCATTTATTAGTTACTTTGAGGAGGGAATTGTAAGATCCTGATATGGGCGGAGTCCTGGTTTAGGGGAACCAATCATCTCATGTCTAGTAATAATCTTTTTATTTCTATTTTAGTAGATGGACGGGAGATGAGGAAAACCTCAGAGGATTGTCTCACTTTGTCTCCAGACTGTAAAGTAGAAGATGAGGACATTACACAGTATAGTCTAGGAAAAAACCTGACTACCTCGAATGTCCATCTGGCACCCCACAGTGTAGATGGACCATCGTATTCCTCTTATCCTGAGGAACCTCAGACTGTGAGGGACGGTGCCGTCCTTCCAACAGAGAAGAGCTTTTCCTGTACTGAGTGCGGGAAGTGTTTCCGTCATGAATCCCATTTTAATAGACATAAAAGATCTCATACAGGAGAGAAGCCCTATTCCTGTCCAGAGTGCGAGAAATGTTTTTCACATAAGTTCCATCTTTCCACACATCAGAGATCTCACACAGGGGAGAAGCCGTATTCCTGTCCTGAGTGTGGGAAATGCTTTGTACTAAAGTCACAACTTTTCACACATCAGAGTTCTCATAATGGGAATAGTCCAGGAGAAAACACGGCTACCTCAAATGTCCATCCGGCACCACACAGTGTAGATGGACCATCGTATTCATCTTATCCTGAGGAACCTCAGACTGTGAGGGACGGTGCTGTCCTTCCAACAAAGAGCTTTTCCTGTACTGAGTGCGGGAAGTGTTTCCCTTCTGAATCCAAACTTAATAGGCATATAAGATCTCACACAGGGGAGAAGCCGTATTCCTGTCCTGAGTGCGGGAAATGTTTTTCAGATAAGTCCTATCTTTACACACATCAGAGATCTCACACGGGGGAGAAGCCGTATTCCTGTCCTGAGTGCGGGAAATGTTTTTCAGTGAAGTCCCATCTTTCCAAACATCAGAGATCTCACACGGAGGAGAAGCTGTATTCCTGTCCTGAGTGCGGGAAATGTTTTACACAGAAGTCCCATCTTTCCACACATCAGAGATCTCACACGGGGGAGAAGCCGTATTCCTGTGCTGAGTGCGGGAAATGTTTTTCAGACAATTCCAGTTTTAACAGACATCAGAGATCTCACACGAAGGAGAAGCCGTATTCCTGTCCTGAGTGCGGGAAATGTTTTTCAGTGAAGTCCAGTCTTAACACACATCAGAGATCTCACACAGGGCAGAAGCCGTATTCCTGCCCTGAGTGCGGGAAATGTTTTTCAGTGAAGTGCAATCTTTACACACATCAGAGATCTCACACAGGGGAGAAGCCGTATTCCTGCCCCGAGTGCGGGAAATGTTTTTCATTGAAGTCCCATCTTTCCTCACATCAGAGATCTCACACGGGGGAGAAGCCATATTCCTGTCCTGAGTGCGGGAAAGGTTTTTCAGAAAAGTCCATTCTTTACATACATCAGAGATCTCACACGGGGGAGAAGCCGTATTCCTGTCCTGAGTGCGGGAAATGTTTTTCGGATAAGTCCAATCTTTACAGACATCAGAGATCTCACACAGGGGGGAAGCCGTATTCCTGTCCTGAGTGAGGGAATTGTTCCTCACTGAAGTCCTGTCTTCCTGTACATAACAAATCCCACACAACCCTTGAGGTGTATTAGTGCCTTGAGTGCGGGAAATGTCTTCTATATAAATGTTGCTGGACATCAGATCTCTCATGTGGGGAAGAAGCACACCCTGATATACACCTCAGATATACTCCATGGCTGATCTTCATCATGGAAGAAACAGTTGATAAGGAGATCAGAGATCACCAAAGACATGGAGATCACCAAAGACATGGATGAAGTGTTATACCATGTTGGCCATTGATAGCAGTGGAAAAATAAAAATTGAGTCATTACCTCTCATTGGCTGAGTACATTTTGTGGTGTAAGATTTCACAAACACTTAGAGATCCATTTAAAAAAAAATAGTTGAACGGTTATGACCGGCATTCGCCCAGCCATGATGAATATTGGCCGTATTTTATTTCATCCTCTGATTTCCTTGACTCCATCTAATGACCATAATGCAGTATTGCACTATTTGAGGTATTTCAGGAAAAATACCAGATTATGGCCACTAGATGGAGCTGATGATCATAGGAAATCACTGTGTTAAATCACAGCCAGAAATTGTAACAGCTGAATGAATGATTGTCACATTAGTCCAATACGTTTTTTGAAAAATAGACCTTTTAGGCCCCTTTCACACCGGGGCGTTTTTCATGCGGTACAGCCCTAAAAATAGCGCCTGTATACCGCCTGAAAAAATCCGGCCCCTTTAACTCCAGTGTGAAAGCCGGCGGGCTTTCACACTGGAGCGGTGCGCTAGCAGGATGACAAAAAAAGTCCTGCTAGCAGCATCTTTGGAGCGGTATAGGAGCGGTGTGTTCACCGCTCCTTCCCATTGATTAGAATGGGACACCGCGGTAAAACCGCAGCAATACCGCCGCAAAGCGCGCCGCTACGGCGGCGCTCTGCGGGGGTGTTTAACCCTTTTTCGGCCGCTCGGGGGGTAAAACCGCACCGCGAGCGGCCGAATACCGCGGTTAAAACGACGGTAAAGCAGCGCTAAATATAGCGCTGCTTTACCGTCACCGCGGCTCCCCGCCCCAGTGTGAAAGGGGCCTTAGTCTCCTTCATCAGACATGTCTTCATACTAATACCTGAGATCATACTCATACACTTATCAGTACAGTACACACTGAAGGATAGAACTTAAATAAGCCAACACTATTAGACTAACCATTGAATTAAAATGAGAAATACTATGTTTGGACTTTAGATGGCCCTAAGTATAATATCAATTATCTCCAGCTAGTGGCAAATGTAGTATTTTCTATTTTAAATCAATGGAAATTATTTGACCAGCAAATAGCCAATTAAACTCAATTTTCCCCCATTCACACAGAAGGAATGTACATGTATTTTCATTGGGTGAATTATTATGTAAATTATTTATGAATAGACCCCTAAATGTCAGGAGACGTTTATATAACGATGGGAAGTATGTAGCAGATAAATGAATAGACATCCTAGCAATGTTCTTACCAGGCTGCAGCTAGGGGGAGCTCTAATGTTTAGAGTGTGACCACAGCAGAGTGATCCCATCTAGCTCACATTAACCCTTTCACTGCCAGAGCTGGTTTTGTATTATTTTTGCACACATGGTAATATCAAGATTTTGGGCCTGAAGATTAGATAAAACCCCCAAACATATATTTTCTGAAAGCAGAGGCCCTGGAGAATAAAATGGTAATTGTTAAGGTGTTCCTCGTACACAAATGCCACCTTCATATCCGAGTTTATTTTCTACTTTCCCCCATTTTCTATGGTGTGATCTTTTCTACAATACTTTTTTTATAATAATGTAACACGTTGTGTATTGTATTGTACACAAATGAATAATGACTCCGCCTCCACATTCCAGACAAGTAATTTTCCTGACCAATTGGATTTCTTCCTTTACTATTTCCCGATTCTATGATGGCAATCTTGTTATAAGTAACATTATAATAAAAATATGTATTAAATTAAAAAATATATTCTGTGTGTCGGTGCAATGAGGAAAATCTTTGGTACCCAAAATTGCTCATAGATGAGACTTTAAATTCTTTACAGGTCATCAGTTTAGAGATAACCAGAAATAATGGTCCAGAGTGCAGTGGTCAGGAACATGTCATATACAGCCCTGTGTATAGAGTGCAGTGGTCAGGAACATGTCATATACAGCCCTGTGTATAGAGTGCGGTGGTCAGGAACATGTCATATACAGTCCTGTGTATAGAGTGCGGTGGTCATGAACATGTCATATACAGCCCTGTGTATAGAGTGCGGTGGTAGGGAACATGTCATATACAGTCCTGTGTATAGAGTGCGGTGGTCGGGAACATGTCATATACAGTCCTGTGTATAGAGTGTGGTGGTCGGGAACATGTCATATACAGTCCTGTGTATACAGTGCGGTGGTCAGGAACATGTCAGATACAGTCCTGTGTATAGAGTGCGGTGGTCAGGAACATGTCATGAAATGGATGGGAACTACAATCTAGTTCATAGGTTATCTGCTGCTGTTTCTAATTAAAAAGCATAAATGTGCATGCACATTAGAAGTAAACACTCTCTGAGACAGCGTTCAGCTCAGTTACTTCTAACTTCTAATTTATTTCTCGGTGGTATCAATATTTATACAGAAATATATGTCATTGCTATGTCAGTCTAATAGGTACATCTCATTGGTTAAAATACAAGAGAAATGGAGAAACTTGATGCTTGAAGTTTGGTTGTAGCTCGTTATGTTGTGATGTTTTGCATTCCTCTAATGTGTGGGATGGAGGGTATAGACGCCATCTTTAGTTCCAAACAGAAAACCAATCTGAATACTACATAATAAGTAAGGAGTTGCATAGAAACATGTATACACATAAGCAAATAGACATTTTCTGATTATCAGTATGTACATTACATTCCTTCACAGTCCCCCCTAAAATTGCTATTTTCTTCTGTCCCTCATCTAAAGGTCCTACTCACCTGGCCCATTCTCCTCAGCAACTCTTTTAGGCTGTATATAGAGTTGGGCAGCAACTAGTTCACTACCCCCATCGATACAGTTGGAGAAGTGCAATCAGGTGCTATCTATCCTTATAACCCTATAGGATTGTGAGATTATGGACAGGGAGTGACTGTAGAGGAGTGAAGGGTTTGTCATCTTCCATCATAAGAGGGTCCTCTTCTTCTTGGAGGAGAAATGTAGGTGTGCTGTTGTCTACAGCCTTGCTCATTAACTTCTTTACGATAGGTAGAATACAGCATACAATCAGGGCTAAAAGAACCAGGATTATTAATACCATTACCCCTATCTGGGCGAGCACCTTTTGCCACCCACTCATCCAGCTAAAATATTGATCCCATGGGTCTGTAATACCTGAGTTCTTCTTCAACTCCAATGACAGATCTTCTAATTTCTTTATAGCTAGAGTTACTTTACCATTTGGGCCAGTATTATCAGGAATGTAGGTGCAACAGGTTCCTGTTTTTTCTATCATTTTACAGACCCCTCCTTTCTCAGCTAACACTATGTCTAAGGACATCCGGTTCTAGAATGTCATGTAGGAAGTGGGGGCTAACTGGTCAGCAATTCCCTGGAGGGCATCTTTAGTGTAATTCACAAATCTTTGTTGGTTGTAGTATATGTAATTGATCCAATCTACATTCTTGTTGACAGTTATTATGGGGATAAAAGACTCAAAACCAGCTTTTACCTGATCCCTGGCTTTGAATTCATCAGGGACTAGACATGTGCATTTCGTTATGTTCCGAATCGAAATTCGGACTAATTTTTCATTATTCGGACATTCGGATGCATCCGAATTACCGAATTACAATACTAACGAATTTAACCGAATCCAAATTTTTTCGAATCAAAAAATCGCGGACGAAATTCGAAATATCTCAGGGTCACTTAGTGATAGAAACCCCAAATTTGGATATGTTGTAGTGCTAGTTCTACTGTGTTTGCATACCAAAATCGCAGTTGCAAAATGTCATTCTCTGCTGCAGAAAAGTGCTTGACATTTTGTGACCCGACTTTGGGGCCACGTATCTCGGGGCCACTTATAGCTAGAACCCCCAAATTTGGTATGCAAACACAGTAGAACTAGCACTACAACATCTCCAAATTTGGTATTTTTGGTATATTTTCCAATTCAGTTGAAATAGTATCAAGATGATTCTAAATTATTTCAACTGCATTTGAAACTATTTCAACTGGATTCGAAAAGATTTCTACCGGATTCGAAATTATTTCAACATGATTCGAAATAATTTCAACCGCATTTGAAACTATTTCTACTGTGTTTGCATACCAAATTTGGGGTTTCTAGCTACAAGTGACCCCGAGATACGTGGACCTAAAATCGGGTCGCAAAATATTTTCGAATCCGGTTGAAATAGTTTCAAATGCGGTTGAAATAGTTTCAAATGCAGTTGAAATCGTTTCAAATGCAGTTGAAATCGTTTCAAATGCAGTTGAAATCGTTTCAAATGCAGTTGAAATCGTTTCAAATGAAGTTGAAATAGTTTTGAATCATGTTGATACTATTTCAAGCGGATTCGAAAATATGTTGTAGTGCTAGTTCTACTGTGTTTGCATACCAAATTTGGGGTTTCTAGCTACAAGTGGCCCCGAGATATGTGGCCCCAAAGTCGGGTCGAAAAATGTCATTCTCTGCTGCAGAAAAGTGCCTGACATTTTGCGACCCGACTTTGGAGCCACATATCTCGGGTCACTTAGTGATGGAAACCCCAAATTTGGTATGCAAACACAGTAGAACTAGCACTACAACATCTCAAAATTTCTTTCTAAAAGCTTCTATCACCAAGTACCCCCGAGATACGTGGACCCAAAGTCGGGTCGCAAAATATTTTTCGAATGCGGTTGAAATAGTTTCAAATGCGGTTGAAATAGTTTCAAATGCGGTTGAAATAGTTTCAAATGCAGTTGAAATAATTTCGAATCATGTTGATACTATTTCAAGCAGATTCGAAAATATGTTGTAGTGCTAGTTCTACTATGTTTGCATACCAAATTTGGGGTTTCTAGCTACAAGTGGCCCCGAGATATGTCATTCGGGTCGAAAAATGTAATTCTCTGCTGCAGAAAAGTGCTTGACATTTTGCGACCCGACTTTGGGGCCACGTATCTCGGGGTCACTTAGTGATAGAAACAAATTTGGTATGCAAACACAGTAGAACTAGCACTACAACATCTCCAAATTTCTTTCTAAAAGTTTCTATCACCAAGTAACCTCGAGATACGTGGACCCAAAGTCGGGTCGAAAAAATTTTCAAATGCGGTTGAAATTGTTTCAAATGCGGTTAAAATAGTTTCAAATGCAGTTGAAATAATTTTGAATCATGTTGATACTATTTCAAGCGGATTCGAAAATATTTTGCGACCCGACTTAGAATCAATTTCATTTTTTTTTCAAACAGTCTGCAGGAGAGCTGCAAAAAAAAGAAATAGATGCTAATAGTCTGCAGGAGATCTGGTGAGAAAACAAAATAGATACTAATTGTCTGCAGGAGATCTGCAAAAAAAAATGAAATAGATGCTAATAGTCTGCAGATCTTATGGAAAACAAATAGTAATCTTCAAAAAAAATAAAAATTAAATAGATAGTATCTATATTCTATTCTGTTCTATTGTTTTTCTAGTCTATGCTCTATTTCTATTCAGATTCGAATGTCGGAAAAAAAAATATATATAACCATCTTCCGAAATTCGAATTTAGTATATAATGATTTCGATTTTAATAGAAAAGATTTTAATAGAATATAAAAGAATAGACTAGAAAAACAATGGAACAGAATAGAATATTTATTCTATTAAATTATATATTTTTTTATTCTGTTCTAATCTTTTCTATTTGAATTATACATTTTGGAAGATGGTTATTTACTTATATACATCTGTCACATAAAAAAAAAGATGTGAAATGGCTGTCACGGATGTCGTTCGCAAGGCAAGTACAGTACATATGCTGTATGTCATTGTCCACTTGCCACAACACCTGCCACAAGTGCCAAGACACCTCCCACGAGTGCCACATGACCGGCCACAAGTGCCACGTGACCTGCCACAAGTGCCACGTGACCGACCACAAGTGTCACGTGACCGACCACAAGTGCCACGTGACCAAGTTGTGGATTGTCCACTTGCCATGTCACCTGCCACACGTTATGGGGTTCCTAGCACCAAGTGACCCCCAGATATGGGGGATATGTCAAGTACTTTTCTACAGCAGAGAATTACATTTTGTGACCCGAATTTTGGGCCACGTATCTCGGGGCCACTTATAGCTAGAAACTGAAATTTGGTATGCAAACACAGTAGAACTAGCACTACAACATCTCTAAATTTGGTTTCTACCACCAAGTAATCCCGAGATACGAGGACCCAAAGTTGGGTCGCAAAATATTTTCGAATCCGGTTGAATTAGTATCAACATGATTCGAAATTATTTCAACTGCATTTGAAACTATTTCAACCGTCTTCGAAAATATTTTGCGACCCAAAATTTGGGTCCACGTATCTCGGGGTTACTTGGTGATAGAAACCCCAAATTTGGGGTTATTGTAGTGCTAGTTGTAATGTGTTTGCATACCACATTTGGGGTTTCTAGCTATAAGTGGCCCCGAGATATGTGGCCCCAAAGTTGGGTCGCAAAATTTCATTCTCTGCTGCAGAAAATTACTTGAGTATCTGGGGGTCACTTGGTGCTAGGAACCCCATAACTGGTGGCAGGTGATGTGGCAAGTGGACAATCCACAACTTGGTCACGTGGCAGGTCACGTGGCACTCGGACAATGACATACAGCATATGTACTTGCCTTGCGATCGACATCCGTGACAGCCATTTCACATCTTTTTTTTTATGTGACAGATGTATATAAGTAACTAACCATCTTCCAAAATGTATAATTCAAATAGAAAAGATTAGAACAGATTAGAAAAAAAATATAATTTAATAGAATAAAATAGAAAGAATATACAACCATTTTCTGAAATTCGAATAGAATAAATTCGAATTTCGAATTGTATGAATTCAAATTTTTTAATTAATAAATTTTAACTTTGGATAGAAAAGATTATAATAAAATAGAAAATAGACTAGAAAAACAATAGAACAGAATAGAATATATTATATTTTATTCTATTTTGTTCTATTGTTTTTCTAGTCTATTCTTTTATATTTTATTAAAATCTTTTCTATTAAAATCGAAATCATTATATACTAAATTCGAATTTCGGAAGAGGGTTATATATATTTTTTTTCCTACATTCGAATTTCGTATAGAATGAATTCGAATTTGAATAGAAAAGATTAGAATAGAAATAGAGCATAGACTAGAAAAACAATAGAACAGAATAGAATATAGATACTATCTATTTAATTAAAAAAAAAAAATTGCAGAATGCAGATTACTATTTGTTCCCATAAGATCTCCTGCAGACTATTAGCATCTATTTCATTTTTTTTTTTGCAGATCTCCTGCAGACTATTAGTATCTATTTAGTTTTCTCACCAGATCTCCTGCATACTATTAGCATCTATTTATTTTTTTAGCAGATCTCCTATAGACTATTAACAGCCATTTCACTTCTTTTTTTTTTTGCAGATCTCCTGCAGACTGTTGGAATCAATTTCATTTTTTTTTTCAAAGTCGGGTCGCAAAATATTTTCGAATCCGCTTGAAATAGTATCAACATGATTCAAAATTATTTCAACCGCATTTGAAACTATTTCAACCGCATTTGAAACTATTTCAACCGGATTCGAAAATATTTTGCGACCCAAAGTTGGGTCGCAAAATATTTTCGAATCCGGTTGAAATAGTTTCAAATGCGGTTGAAATAATTTCGAATCATGTTGAAATAATTTCGAATCCGGTAGAAATATTTTCGAATCCAGTTGAAATAGTTTCAAATGCAGTTGAAATAATTTAGAATCATCTTGATACTATTTCAACCGGATTCGAAAATATTTTGCGACCCGACTTTGGATATGTTGTAGTGTAGAAACCCCAAATTTGGTATGCAAACACAGTAGAACTAGCACTACAACATCTCCAAATTTGTTTCTATCACTAAGTGACCCTGAGATACGTGGACCCAAAGTTGGGTTGAAAAATATTTTCAAATTCGGTTGAAATAATTTAGAATCCGGTAGAAATATTTTCGAAAATCGGTCAAAAACGAAACGAAATCCGAAAACGAATTTAACGAATTTAACAAATCTAACTAAACGAAATTAATTAAAATTAAAACGAAACGAAACAAATTTTTTCCTTTTGCACATGTCTACTGATAACTCAAATGTAAGCAAAAGTCTGATTATCAGAAACTCCCGGATCGTCTAAACTCCTCGTTTTAGATTCTCAGGGTCACCTGTAAATCACCTCCTAGGCAAAGCTCGCCATCTGATATGGAATTTTATTGATAGGCAACTCCTATCCTCATATTGATTATTGTTTCCAAATTAATAATAACTACTGCAGTAGGGAACAGACACAAAAGATACACTCCGCATATTTCCAAATAACTGTTGTGTTTTATTATGACACAATTGAAGGTTTTTATACACATGATTACGTAGGTATCACATTAATATTACAATTGTACTTGTATGGTTACAAGGGGCTTAACATAGGCAGGCTAATTATAATCAGGACTCGAAAGAATGCAAACATGTAATGAAAACATTATTAGTGCCGTGTGCAATACATACAAAATAGAATACAATTATATACAGAACTTACACATTTCCTCTACAGTAAAAACATGTCCCCAAATTACCTCTTTTTGTAAAGTAGACAAAGACACCAGTACTGGAGTTTAATAATGCTTCCGCTGACACCAGTGCTGGGGGTTTAATAATGCTTCCACTGACACCAGTGCTGGGGTTTAATAATGCATCCGCTGACACCAGTGCTGGGGTTCAATAATGCATCCGCTGACACCAGTGCTGGAGTTTAATAATGCATCCACTAACACCAGTGCTGTGGGTTAATTTTGAAGTGTGCATGTGGCCCCCATGCGATTGTGGCCCTCAGGTAATTTGAAGTGAGGGAAACACTGCGCTAACTCAAAAAGTGAAAATGATGAAATCAATCCTAAAAATAATACTATAGTGTACTGTGTACAGTGAATATCCTGAAAATATATGTGAAAGCAGCCAACACTCTAACAAACAAAGTCAAACAAGCAAATAACCACAATGTGTAGCGCTAACAAAAAATAGAGCCAATAGACTCATAAAGTGAGAAAAAGTCCGGTGCAATATAATATAGTGAAACAATGATAAAGTCCTTTGTTAAAGAAAATAAATCATATGGCATAGATCATCCTTGCACATGAGATGTATGTGGAGAAACTCTGCAAACACAGATGCTAATGTGTATAGACGAGTATATAAACCCTCCAATGGTTATGGAATGCATACGCTTACCAGCGATGTTGGACCCACCTACCATACGGCAGTGGGTCAGTAAGGCTTATGGTAACTCCTGTAGGTGGCGCTCAAGGGATGAAAGCTGGATTCTGGCAGCACTCCTCCAGGTCTGGGATGGACTCTCGGCTGGATATTCCGGAATCCTCAAAAACGACACACGTGTGGGGCGCGACACCAGGAACAAACCAGGAAGCAGGATACGGAAAAAGGAAAAAGGAACTCCAATAGTGTGATTCCACCACTAATTTATTGGGTATGGGGTATAAATAATGGTACAAACAGGGGAATTCACCCAAGCAGTACAGAGCATATACTGATAAAATCAAAAATAAAACAGAGTAAAAGCAGTATAAGGGTCTCAAAATCAGCAAAGCCCGACGCGTTTCGACCAATAGGTCTTCTACTGGGGCATCATTTGATGGCTCATACTGCTACTGGCTTTATACTGTGTTTTGGCGCCAAAATTTCACAAACAGGAAGTGGTCACAAACAGGAAGTGGTCACAAACAGGAAGTGGTCACAAACAGGAAGTGGTCACAAGGCTTACTAACCAAGCCTCTCTGTGGTGAACCACTTCACAAACAGGAAGTGGTCACAAACAGGAAGTGGTCACAAACAGGAAGTGGTCACAAACAGGAAGTGGTCACAAGGCCTACTAACCAAGCCTCTCTGTGGTGAACCACTTCCGGGTTGGTGTAAACAATAACAAAACATGAATAGCGTTCATAATTGGAAAATATCCCTAATCCAACATAACTATACTGAAACTATATACTGTGTCAAATGGTATGACACTACTGGCGAGTTATAAGCCGTCCATTGGATAAGGGAAGAGGTGAACGGCCGAGGCCGGCAGGAAATGCAGGGCTCACTTGTGCTCCACACCTCCTATCCAAACGGAGGGTGTAAGCGCATTAACCATCTCCGTCGCTCCGTAGTAGCCAGAGTGTAAAGACACCACCTATGCCAATTGGTGTATGGCGGACCGTCATCCCCAACCGGAGCGGAATGTCACTTCCGCCCGGAACGTGACATCACTTCCGCCTCCATGCGCTCCAAGCCTCGCACCCCGCACACCTCAGCGGGCTGGAGCGCATTCACACCACCGGCTAGGTGCTGTAACAATGGCGAATAGGACGTCATGGCAGGCGGGTCATGTGGTCTGCACTCCTCCTATCCCCCAGCAGGTCCCCATGTCAACGAACCAATAAAGGATGATGATTTTGGCATAGATGTACTTATAAGTGGAAATGGGCGTCATCCAGCAAAAAATGCTGGAAAAAATATATCAAGCCATTTGATACGTGAAGGGCAATATGTTCCAAATAAATGAACGCAAACATGTATGCATGAATGTGGGTCGGTGTATATGGATATCCATCTATCCCATAATAATTGGGGAATGGACATCTACACACCCGACTGCATGTCCATAGAATGAACGGAAATGCAAAATACGCACAATTAGTGCAACAATACAATCAACAAAGAAATAAGAGTAAAATAGCAGTGATACTAAACCAACACCATCTAATTGGTATTAAACAAAGGATATGGACAAATGTACTAGAATATCCATATCTAGGGGATACCTATTAAAGTATCAATACGTAGGACCAAAAAGCGGTCCACCAAAATAGGATATGAGATAAAATCTGAAGCGAAAAAAGGGGACATTAATAAAGGGGTATGTTGTTAGGTTGATGACATTAAGCTCTATTGATAAAACTATTAATGTCCCACTCTACATTGATACCATGCGGCGAGTAACATTTAAGTTCATGTATCCAGTATGTCTCAAGGCGGGACACCCCCCTGAGACAGGATTCACCTCGCCAATGGGGGACAAATTTATCAATAATTTGAAAGGTGGTTCCAGTAGGGTCTCTATTATGATGCTCCCTATAGTGCCGGGGAACGGTATGTTTGACACATCCCTTTATTATTTTTGAGATATGTTCGTTCACCCTTATTGAGAAGGTCCTAATGGTTCTCCCTACGTATTGCTTTTTGCAGGGACACGTCAAAAGATATACAATGTATTTGGAAGCACAAGTTGTGAAGTGCTTCATCTTATAGCTCAATTGTGTGACTGCAGACACAAACTCTGTGGATTTTCTTCTGCCACAGACATTGTAACTGCACACCCTACACTTCCTGCAAGGGAAATACCCCTTGCAGTCTTTAAAGAAAGAAAAGGCACTGGGGGGATCCAAAACATTGGGAGCTATTTCGCCCTGAATAGAACGGGCACCCCCTAAAGGTGAGGTCGATCGATCAAAAGGGACGACCTCTCAATCTCTGTCTGGCAAGGTAGCCCTTATCCAGGGCGAAATAGCTCCCAATGTATTTGGATCCCCCAGTGCCTTTTCTTTCTTTAAAGACTGCAAGGGGTATTTCCCTTGCAGGAAGTGTAGGGTGTGCAGTTACAATGTCTGTGGCAGAAGAAAATCCACAGAGTTTGTGTCTGCAGTCACACAATTGAGCTATAAGATGAAGCACTTCACAACTTGTGCTTCCAAATACATTGTATATCTTTTGACGTGTCCCTGCAAAAAGCAATACGTAGGGAGAACCATTAGGACCTTCTCAATAAGGGTGAACGAACATATCTCAAAAATAATAAAGGGATGTGTCAAACATACCGTTCCCCGGCACTATAGGGAGCATCATAATAGAGACCCTACTGGAACCACCTTTCAAATTATTGATAAATTTGTCCCCCATTGGCGAGGTGAATCCTGTCTCAGGGGGGTGTCCCGCCTTGAGACATACTGGATACATGAACTTAAATGTTACTCGCCGCATGGTATCAATGTAGAGTGGGACATTAATAGTTTTATCAATAGAGCTTAATGTCATCAACCTAACAACATACCCCTTTATTAATGTCCCCTTTTTTCGCTTCAGATTTTATCTCATATCCTATTTTGGTGGACCGCTTTTTGGTCCTACGTATTGATACTTTAATAGGTATCCCCTAGATATGGATATTCTAGTACATTTGTCCATATCCTTTGTTTAATACCAATTAGATGGTGTTGGTTTAGTATCACTGCTATTTTACGCTTATTTCTTTGTTGATTGTATTGTTGCACTAATTGTGCGTATTTTGCATTTCCCTTCATTCTATGGACATGCAGTCGGGTGTGTAGATGTCCATTCCCCAATTATTATGGGATAGATGGATATCCATATACACCGACCCACATTCATGCATACATGTTTGCGTTCATTTATTTGGAACATATTGCCCTTCACGTATCAAATGGCTTGATATATTTTTTCCAGCATTTTTTGCTGGATGACGCCCATTTCCACTTATAAGTACATCTATGCCAAAATCATCATCCTTTATTGGTTCGTTGACATGGGGACCTGCTGGGGGATAGGAGGAGTGCAGACCACATGACCCGCCTGCCATGACGTCCTATTGGCCATTGTTACAGCACCTAGCCGGTGGTGTGAATGCGCTCCAGCCCGCTGAGGTGTGCGGGGTGCGAGGCTTGGAGCGCATGGAGGCGGAAGTGATGTCACGTTCCGGGCGGAAGTGACATTCCGCTCCGGTTGGGGATGACGGTCCGCCATACACCAATTGGCATAGGTGGTGTCTTTACACTCTGGCTACTACGGAGCGACGGAGATGGTTAATGCGCTTACACCCTCCGTTTGGATAGGAGGTGTGGAGCACAAGTGAGCCCTGCATTTCCTGCCGGCCTCGGCCGTTCACCTCTTCCCTTATCCAATGGACGGCTTATAACTCGCCAGTAGTGTCATACCATTTGACACAGTATATAGTTTCAGTATAGTTATGTTGGATTAGGGATATTTTCCAATTATGAACGCTATTCATGTTTTGTTATTGTTTACACCAACCCGGAAGTGGTTCACCACAGAGAGGCTTGGTTAGTAGGCCTTGTGACCACTTCCTGTTTGTGACCACTTCCTGTTTGTGACCACTTCCTGTTTGTGACCACTTCCTGTTTGTGAAGTGGTTCACCACAGAGAGGCTTGGTTAGTAAGCCTTGTGACCACTTCCTGTTTGTGACCACTTCCTGTTTGTGACCACTTCCTGTTTGTGAAATTTTGGCGCCAAAACACAGTATAAAGCCAGTAGCAGTATGAGCCATCAAATGATGCCCCAGTAGAAGACCTATTGGTCGAAACGCGTCGGGCTTTGCTGATTTTGAGACCCTTATACTGCTTTTACTCTGTTTTATTTTTGATTTTATCAGTATATGCTCTGTACTGCTTGGGTGAATTCCCCTGTTTGTACCATTATTTATACCCCATACCCAATAAATTAGTGGTGGAATCACACTATTGGAGTTCCTTTTTCCTTTTTCCGTATCCTGCTTCCTGGTTTGTTCCTGGTGTCGCGCCCCACACGTGTGTCGTTTTTGAGGATTCCGGAATATCCAGCCGAGAGTCCATCCCAGACCTGGAGGAGGAGTGCTGCCAGAATCCAGCTTTCATCCCTTGAGCGCCACCTACAGGAGTTACCATAAGCCTTACTGACCCACTGCCGTATGGTAGGTGGGTCCAGTGCTGCAGCTGATTGGTGTTCCTGCAAAGTAAATTACAATGGTTAATGGTTAAGCGTAACTCCACTTTTGTTGAGGAAAAAAAACATTCTACTCTGGGTGATCTGTGTACATTGCAAGGATTATAACAACCTTTGTTGCGGATTCCTACCTTTTGTTATTCTGAAGAAATCCGTGTGTTTGTGCCTCTGTTCTGAGTGAGTCTAATAGGAGTGGTTTCATAATTAACTGTCAGGTGTGCAGCTGCAGGGGACTAATGAGGAAAGCTGCTGGGCCTGCATCCCTTTAGATGTGTTCCTATTGAAAGTATCTCTCCAAAAAATGAAATTTTTGTTTCAGGGGATGCCTGAAATCTGACTTGTATCTTAGGGCAGACTTCTGGGGAAATTGGTGAGCCAATCACACAAGCAGGAAATTATGTTTCTGGGGAGTGGTCAGTATACACTCTGTGTACAGAAAGGTGGTTTTTAATAACATTCAATTACAATATGATTAGTGTCACAATTATATGCGCTATATTATTTTTTCTTTAGATGCTTTTTTTCCCATGCAAGTGGAGTTACCCTTTAACCACTTCACGCAAATTGCTGTACCCGTACGTCGGTACTATGATGCTAAATACCATTGTTATGGCAGCAGCTAGCTTACATAGTTACATAGTAGGTGAGATTTAAAAAAGACACAAGTTCATCAAGTCCAACCTATGTGTGTGATTATATGTCAGTATTACATTGTATATTCCTGTATGTTGCCATCGTTCAAGTGATTATCTAATAGTTTCCTGAAACATTCGATGCTCCCCGCCAAACTTACATTAAAGAACCCTCTACGTAGTTTAAGATTAAACCTCTTTTCTTCTAATTTTAGAGTGGCCACGAGTCTTGTTAAACTCCCTTCTGCGAAAATGTTTTCTCCCTAGGTGGCACAGAACCCTGATCACTTGACTCTACCCGAATATATAGGTTCTCCCAGCAGGCCAAGGGATTCAAGAAAACCCCTGACCATTGGCTGAGATACCCCATGTGACGAAATGTCCCTACACTCCTCTTGAGTGCTTTCGTCATAAACCACTTCCTCCCAGTCTGAATATAGATCTCAGATATTCCAACCACTCCCAAGCACAAAACGAGACGAGACTTGCTTAGTGCTAACATGGACTGTTTTATTAGAACCAAAATGACAAGTATTTATAATACAGTAGAAGAGGAGATCCCCCCCTGCTCATATTACTCTAACAATACACCTGTAACAAATTAACATGAGCTAATTAACTAATCCCTTTAAGCAGCCGATGTGACTCTGTGCCCATCAGGATTTCACTACAAGTCAGACTTGTTGTCACAGAGCTTCACACAGTAGATTATACATTATCATAAGTACAACCACAAGACATTTTATCACAATAGCAGGAGCTCAACTAGGAGTCGGCCTGTCTACTACATTGTACAGAGGACAATGTGATCAGCTCTCTCAATTAACATCTTGAGTTCATGACACTAGCATCTGACAGTGTGTGTCCCAACAGCATGAGACAACACACATTATATATACATATAGACAGCATTGAATCTGACTAGCACAGATTATAGTGGGGTTCTCATTCACCCTGTGCCCCTTAAAATCCAGGGCCTGTAATCAGTCGGCAAGAGGCTCGCATTCAGTCCTCTCAAAAAGCCTGTGTCCCAGCTAGGTCTGTCACACCCCATATACCCATAACCTGACCTTGGGTTGCTCTTCTCATATCTAGCACCACCAAGTACCCTGCCACCTAGTGAGAAAAGTGCAGCAAGGCCAAACTTAGGGAGAAATCAATAGATCTCTAACAATCAACCAGGATAACTACTCCTGGCAAGTAAATTTGTGAGGAGCTCCCTGCCTAAACTCCAGGGTGCTACACAAATAAAACTTACCTGCTAGATCTAGAAGAGATCAGGCCTGATTCTGCTAACACTGCGGTTATGTGTGCAATGTATCAGAGGTGCCGGTGATCTACTGACACTGCACTTATTGGGGGGGCAGAAGAGCTGATCCTGCTAACGCTGCGTTATTAGGAACACTATACTAAGGGGGGTTACTAATATAGTTCTGTTCATGATCAGGATATTGATCCATACAGACACTATACTAAGGGGGGACACTAATATAGTTCTGTTCATAATCAGGATATTGATCATACAGACACTATACTAGTAATGGCGGTGATCAGGATATTGATCCATACAGACACTATACTAGCAATGACAGTGATCAGAATATTGATCCATGTAGACACTATACTAGTAATGTTGGTGATCAGGATATTGATCCATACAGACACTATACGAGTAATGGTGGTGATCAGGATATTGATCCATACAGACACTATACTAGTAATGGCGGTGATCAGGATATTGATCCATAGACACTATACTAGTGAAGTATAGAGAAAGGAAAACTGCGCCAGGTAAACTAAAATAACAGTAATAAAAAACCAATACACATGAGTGATCTGTGTATCTAATTTGTAGTATTTGAGGTACTAATAACCTAAGGAATAAAGTCTGCACACAGATTTAAAAGGGCATCGGCAAACAGTAATGGTATATTCTCAGGTTATCAAAACATGAAAGACAAATATTCGACTAGATTTGTTAAAATATAAAACTGTGGACAATGGTAAAATGGTATTTCTCAGAGTCCTTGTGAAAGATGAATAACAGGCAATGGATAAGAGTCCTCTTATACAGTAGATTCCACTACACCAATGTGCTCCACTTCTATTAAAGTGCCACCACCAGTAAGTAGGCTCCTTACCAGATGTATAGAAAACAAAAGCACTCAGGATTGAGCCTTAGCCCAGGATTCCAAACATCAGGTATGGTTTCCCCTCAGACAGTATCCTCCAAGATCAGTATATTCAGACCAGAGCTCCAAAGCAGGGGGGAGGAGGGGAACGCTTCCAATGTCAGGATGGATAGATAAAGCACTCAAAGGTGCATCCAGAGGTTACCATGTAAATGATAAAGGCAGGCCATAGCGAGATATTGTAAAAACTAGAATGACTTTAATTAAAATCGGATATTACTCACATTCTTTATGAACAAGATAGGCAGTAAAAAATCCAACGATTGTTTTAAAAGAAGCGCCGGCCGGCATCCAATCAAACCCTTTCTCCTTGTAACACGAACGTGGTGATGTCACTGCGCGTCCTCCCATACGCGTTTCGTCATCAACAGACGTTCTCAATGGGGAGTATAGACACTATACTAGTAATGGCGGTGATCAGGATATTGATCCATACAGACACTATACTAGTAATGGTGGTGATCAGGATATTGATCCATACAGACACTATACTAGTAATGGCGGTGATCAGGATATTGATCCATACAGACACTATACTAGCAATGGCGGTGATTAGGATATTGATCCATACAGACACTATACTAGTAATGTTGGTGATCAGGATCCTATAGCGTGAGTGCGATAGTGTGCGGGCAATCTAGTGCTAGCTGACCCTGGCATTATCTGATGTAACAAGTGACCCTAATACAATGATTGGTGAAAAATACTGTACACTGACGCTGTACTAATGGCACTGGTTGGGTGACAGGGGGGATCAGAGGGTGAATGAGGGCAATCAATGGGGTTAAATGTGCCAATCTAAGGTGTGTGGGTGTAAAGTGTAGTGATTATACTCACAGTGTGGTGTTCTCTTCTCTTGCTGAACCGAAAAGGACTCGGGAAGAGAAGAAATCACAAGATAGCTCCCCGTGTTTACAAAACACAGGAGTGATTTGTCATTGGCTGCAGGTGATCAGCAGGGTATGGGGCAAAACCATTGGCAGGGACCTGCTGACAAACTTGTCCTACAGCCAATGACAGTGGAGGTTTCTGGGTGTGCGCATGCATGGGTGCGGACCTGGAAGAAAGCCATGACATAAAAGTACATTACCAGACCTGTATGAGCCGCCCATCCATTGTATTTTTACAACACTTCATCCATGTCTTTGGTGATCTCTGATCTCCTTATCAACTGTTTCTTACATGATGAAGATCAGCCATGGAGTATATCTGAGGTGTATATCAGGGTGTGCTTCTTCCCCACATGAGAGCTGTGATGTCCAGCAACATTCCTATAGAAGACATTTCCCACACTCAAGGCACTAATACACCTCGAGGATTGTGTGGGATCCCTGATGTACAGGAAGACAGGACTTCACTGAGGAACAATTCCCTCACTCAGGACAGGAATACGGCTTCTCCCCTGTGTGTGAGATTTCTGATGTCTGGAAAGACTGAACTTCTCTGAAAAACATTTCCTGCACTCAGGACAGGAATACGGCTTCTCCCCTGTGTGAGATATCTGATGTCTGGAAAGATGGGACTTCACTGAAAAACATTTCCCGCACTCAGGACAGGAATACGGCTTCTCCCCCGTGTGAGATCTCTGATGTATGTAAAGATGGGACTTCTGCAAAAAACATTTCCCACACTCAGGACAGGAATACGTTTTCTTTCCCATGTGAGATCTTTGATGTGTGTCAAGATTGGACTTCATTGAAAAACATTCGCCGCACTCAGGACAGGAATACGGCTTCTCCCCCATGTGAGATCTCTGATGTATGACAAGATGTAATTTTTGTACAAAACATTTCCCACACTCAGGACAGGAATACGGCTTCTCCCCCGTGTGAGATCTCTGATGTATGACAAGATGGGGCTTCTGCAAAAAACATTTCCCACACTCAGGACAGGAATACGGCTTCTCCCCCGTGTGAGATCTTTGATGTGTGTCAAGACTGAACTTCACTGAAAAACATTTTCTGCACTCCGGACAGGAATAAGGCTTCTCCCCTGTATGAGATCTCTGATGTGTGTTAAGATCGGACTTTTGTGTGAAGCATTTCCCGCACTCAGGACAGGAATACGGCTTCTCCCCCGTGTGAGATCTCTGATGTCTGGAAAGACTGGACGTCACTGAAAAACATTTCCCGCACTCAGGACAGGAATACGGTTTCTCTCCTGTGTGAGATCTTATATGCACATTCATTTTGGATTTAGAAGGGAAACACTTCCCGCACTCAGTACAGGAAAAGCTCTTCTCTGTTGGAAGGACGGCACCGTCCCGCACAGTCTGAGGTTCCTCAGGATAAGAGGAATACGATGGTCCATCTACACTGTGTGGTGCCGGATGGACATTTGAGGTAGTCGGGTTTTCTCCTGGACTATACTGTGTGATGTCCTCATCTTCTACTTTACAGTCTGGAGACAAAGTGAGACAATCCTCTGAGGTTTTCCTCATCTCCCGTCCATCTACTAAAATAGAAATACAAAGATTATTACTAGACATGAGCTGATTGGTTCCCCTAAACCAGAACTCCGCCCACATCAGGCAGCTTTGTCTCTGAGGATCTTACAATTCCCCCCTCAAGGTAACTAGTAAATCATCAGATATAAAATGTCCAGCTGGTAGTAAATGGGTGTGACAAAACAGGACTATGTAATGTACAACATATTGTAGAAGATACAACAGATAGGACTATATAGTATCAGAATAATGTAATGTACAACAGAGTATATAGTGCAGAGATCAGGAGTAGAGGTTGACCGATATGGGTTTTTCTCTGGCCGATGCCGATATTTAGAAATCGCGGCGGCCGGTGGCCAATATATATGATGCCGATTTTTTTTGGGCCGATATGTTAGGCCGATTTTTTTTTCCCTTCATCTCATAAAATCTAACAGTTAGACACCTTTCACACTGGGGCGTTTTTCAGGCGCTTTTGGGCTAAAAATAGCACCTGAAAAGTGCCTGCAAAACATCTCCCCTGCAGTCTGTGTGAAGCCCGAGTGCTTTCACACTGAGGCGATGCGCTGGCAGTCCTGCCATCAGCGTCTTTGGAGCGATGTACACCGCTCCTCCACCACTCCTGCCCATTGAAATGAATGGGCACTGCTGCCGAAGCGCCTGCAATGCGTTTTGGCAGTGGCGCTTCACAAACAGGTAATGAAAACTTTTGGACGAAAAAAATGCGTTAACTTTACTGTTTTAGTTTTTTTTTAATTAGTGTATTTTTTCCCAAAAAATTGCGTTTGAAAGACCGCTGCGCAAATACTGTGTGACATAAAATATTGTAATAACCGCTATTTCATTCCCTAGGGTCTCTGCTAAAAAAAATATATATATAATTTTTGGGGGTTCCAAGTGATTTTCTAGCAGAAAATACAGGAATTTTACTTGTAAGCAACAAGTGTCAGAAAAGATTTAGTCTTTAAATGGTTAAACTGAGAACTTCTTCACAGAGTTCAGTTCATTCAGAAGAAGAAACATTCTATCTTTTTAGTCTTTTCTTGGCAGACCAGAGAGGAGACAAGTCGCTCCAGGGCAAGACTCAGGCAACTTGCATTGATTTCTATTACAGAAGTAATTTGCAAGTCGCGGCTGAAGTTATAATCGGCCTTTTTTATCAGCACAAACGGCCGATGGCGATTAATTAAAAAACACCAAATATCGGCCGATATATCGGTCGACCTCTAGTCAGGACTATGTAATGTACAATATAAATTATACAGTGTAAGGGTCAGGACTCATAATATTGGTATTCTGTAATCAGTGGAAGATTAAATGTTTACATGAGACAAGTTGCAGAGGTCCCACACCGCTACCTCCCATCTCCTGAGACTGCACTCAGTGACTTGGGTCTGAGACTATACAGACATATCCCTCCACCCGGCACAGCCAGCAGACAACAGAGCAAGTAATCCTGGGGGGATTGTTCTGTCAGAGATCATGCTAGACCTGGGCATGAGGTAGAAGACCCAAAGCACATACCCCAGGTCCCTAGGTAGAGCAACATTTATGGTGAAAATGAACAATTTGCTGCCAGCTGAACCCCAGAATCTCCATAAATCCAGTCTAGATCCATAAATTGTGTCTGCAGCACAGAGAAGGAAGATTATCCGAGAGAAATACAGGAATACAGGACGGGGAACACAGCTCAGGAAAGTGACCAGGGGATTAAAGGCTGATATCACCCAGTCCCCGCCCTACTCTGGACCAATCAGTGAGCAGTATGGGTGGAGGAATGTATTTAGTGTTAATGACCCACCTGTACTGATCTCTGTAGGAGTGTCCTCCTCTATAAATGTCCCCGTTGTTCCATCCTCCTCCATAGACTGCTGATCATCCCTCACATACCTCTCTTCTTCTTCTGATTTAACCTCAAATTCTATATCGATTGGATCTCCACTCTAAACCAAGAAAATGAAAGTGAATATCATCTATAAACAATACGATTTATTATTTTGACATCACACAAAAAATCCACACATCATCTCTAGGAGTCCATGTTCTAGATGCTCCATCCCACCAACCTTGTAACAGTGAGGGATGGTGTGATCTTCCTGTGTGGAATCCCGGGAATACAGAGGACGGGGACATCTCTCTGGTGGGTTCCTGGTATTAGGTGAATCCATCTTATCCTTGTGTCCTTCTGAAAACTCCTCCATCACTCCACACTCCTCATCCTCCTCTTTATATTCTTCTTTAACATCAATATTATCATCCCCGAGGTTTCCACTCTGAATATATAATAAAACATTCATTGTAACAATCATGCTGTATAAATCAGAACTACCAATAATTGTCAATCATCTACCTGATGATGGTGGGGGATGGTGTGACCTTCCTGTGTGGAATCCCGGGAATACAGAGGACGGGGACATCTCTCTGGTGGGTTCCCATTACTGGATCCATCTGTAGGAAACACACACACTGACTGAATACATTGTTTCTATGTGTTTATCAGATGATGGGGGATCTAGGTGGAGCCTCCGTACTGCTCTCTCCTTTACAATAAAGTCTCCTCTTACCCGGTGATGTGAGGGGCGGCTGATTGTCCATCATGACGTCCTTGTAGAGATCCTTGTGTCCTTCTAAATACTCCCACTCCTCCATGGAGAAATAGACAGTGACATCCTGACACCTTATAGGAACCTGACACACACAATGATACAGTCACCATCCAGACACATCCCTTGTCTGTTACTGGATAATGTCCCAGAATTCCCAGCACCGCTCACCTCTCCTGTCAGCAGCTCCATCATCTTCTTGGTGACTTCTAGAATCTTCTCCATGTTGTGTCTCTCAGGTTTTAGGGAGTGACATGGAGGCACTGTGATGGTCATATGATCATCTGACTTCACAAGAGGAAATCTCTGTATTGAGGAACAAATAAGAATATCATGTTAGAATCCCAGAATCCTCCTCACCTCTCCGGTCAGGTCTGTGTTTTATTAATAGAGATAAGAGTGATGTCATGTGACCTCCCAGAATCCTCCTCACCTCTCCGGTCAGCAGGTAGATGATCTCCAGGGTGAGGTTTAGTATCTTCTCAGTCATGTGACTCCGGTCCTCCTCCATCCTCATTGGTGCCGTCATTTGATCTATACAGGTCTCCTTGTAGGCGGATAACTTTGGGAAATGAAAGAAAGAATTATTTGGATGGTGTTGGTCACACAATAATAGGATGTGGATGTGAGGGGGGTAATAGGAGGGTTGCTGTACATTTAACAACTACTCCCCCCATGGGAACACATTTAGTTTGGACTGTTGGCTACATTTTTGAGGTGCGGGACCCTCTTGGCTGCTGGATCAGATATTCTCTTTTCTCTGTTGGGTTTGTTTAGTTTCTGAACTGGATTTGATTGTTTTTAGATCTGCAGACAAGGATCGATAAATACGATCCTCCCTTTGACTTGTTTGCTCTGAGGCAGTGCTGTGAGGACAATGTCGGGTCATCATGATGTCCAGGAAGGGGAACTTGCTGACTTTTGGTCGGAGTTGTCGGCTAATCAGGATAATTGGCAGAACTCCGGCTGCAAGGCTCCAATCTCCGGCAGCCTGCTGACTGATCGGAGTGATGTCACTGTCACTCTCTGCAGTAAGAGAAGGGATCGGATTGGATAGCAGGGAGATCCTGCTGGTGGACTACAGAACTGTGGGGGAGGAGTCGGTTATGTTCTCTCCAATAGCAACCCATCTGCCATCTATGCTGATTATCAAGATTTTTCTATGTAATTGTACTATTTGTTTTTATGGAATAAATGACTTCATCATTCTAATGAGGATCTCGCGCTGTCATTTCTTTGTTGTTTGAGCTCCTTGGATCTTCCCGGATCTTTATCTGACAAGCTGCAGGACCCTTGTATGTTGGAATGAACATTTGTCCTCATCATGCTGTTACCATAGACTGCTGTCTGTTGGGCTGGACCTTGTAGTGCACATTACTGGTGTGTGATTTTTATTTCAGTGCTGGTAGGAGGACAGCGGGGGGGGGGGGGGGGTTGTTCTCTCTCTATTTTGTATCTGGCAACATATTTCTAGAACGGTGAAATGGTGAGGTGAAGGCTTCCTTCACTTGCTGGCAGAAGGTCTTTAAAAGAGAAGTATGATTTTTTTCTTTCAGATTCATACTTACCTAGGTGGATGCAGCATCGTTCCCCCGGCACCTCTTCACTGAGAACCGATGGGTCGGTTCTCACAGCTCCGCCCCCCGCGCTCACTGGAGCTGTGGAGGGGCGGGGAGTGCCCGTCTCAGTCTCTCAGTGGCTCGCTGAGAGGCTGAGATGCCCATCAGTCCAGGAACCTGGAAGATCCAGACTTCATTGTTGTGATGATGCGGTGCCTGGACTGATTCCAGTGATGTCACCAGAGAGCCGACTTCAGCCCGATCTCTGTTGAAAACAGGTCACAAGAGTGCAAAACGAATTGCACTCCTGTAACCCATAGGAGAAGCCCAGCCAAGCGATCTCAGGCTGGACTTCTCCTTTAAGGAGGTCAGAAAAGTTTGTGCAGGTGGGGTGAGAGGACCATCAGAGACCAACAGCCTGTGTACTGTAATAATTGTCCTTTGTAGGCCATGTATGGTCAGGATGGTCATTGTCTTGTCTATTTATTGTCAGTGCTGTTTGTTTAGAGGAACATATTACTAGAATGCATCTCCAAAATTAAGAGAATGTTCCGGCCCCGTAAGTGGGGAAATGTTCTGACCCTGAAGGGGTTAATCTAGGTTTCCACGCTATATATGTGTGTATCATCATCTGCTGGAGATAAAAGACATCACAGTGACTATGGAGGAAGAGGACGGACATGACGGGGGGTTACTGGGTGTAAATAAAAGATAAGATCTTATTACCTCGTCTTCTGCCACTTCCAGCAACGTCTCCTCGCTACTTCCTCCCGACTCACCTCTCACCCGGAACTTCCTGTGTGTACCTGACATCATTTCCTGTTTTCCATAGAGACTTCCTGTCTGGGTAGAAGTAAGATCACCATCTTGTGGAGTTCAGAGGAACTGCAGCCCCAAGAAACGTCTCATAATAACCAGTCTTGTTTAACAGGGCAAAGTTAAAAACATAACTCCCGAAATTGAACTTTTTGGTGAAGAAATTGCAAAAATATATCAAAAATCATATATATATATATATATATATATATATATATATATATATATATATATATATATATATATATATATATATATATCAGTCCACTCATTATGAATATGTTAAACATAAATTGTAAGTATGTAATGTTTACATAGGAATGGTGGTGGAGATCTCTCCAAGTAAGAACACTTCCTCGTATATGATAATGTAGTGATGTGATCATTTCTTTGTCCATTTACCAAATGTATACTCTTGTTATTCAGTGTTTGTTTGCCCTTCTCCAAAATGGTTGCTATGCTCTCTCTCTCACCAAGGATGAGGTCGTTAAGAAGAGCAGAGGATGGCGAAGGGTTTTGTGGGTAAGTAGATGGAGAGAGAGACATGTGGAGAGAGAACAGTGAATTCCTGCTAAGAGGACACAGAATGTGTAAATACTGCAGATTCCCCTCACTGAGACAATAGTTATGTTATTTCTTCAATACATGGACTTTCAAATACAATGCTGTGTGGATTACTGTCTATGTGAAGATATATTTCTCAATTGGGATTTCACTTGCTATTCACAAGCCCCAATTGAGTGGAGGCCCTGCGCTTGTTAGAGATCCTGTCCTGATCACACAGATTATGAAGACTCCGCTCCTAAATACTCTACAGGTGGCGCCATCATACCTCAGTAGCCGCAGAGAGAGAGAAGAATAGCGCTATATTTGGAGACACTGCTGAGATAAATATCTTGGATCAGGACATTAAGGAACGACCATGTCGCTGTTCTCAACAGAAGCTGTGAGGCAGTGGGCCCTGGAAGAGGGACTTCCACCTAAAAGGACATTTGCTATTTCCTGTGTACCTATCACTGTGAGCCCCCATAGACTGTAGGGGGGCGCTACAAGCAAATGAAACCTTGCAGTCGGCCTCTCTTGTGGATAAAAGAGAGGAAGATGAGAGTTATGAACTGTATACCCATTATCTCTGTCTCAGTGAGGTGGATTTAAATCCAGTTAAAGGGCCCTTTTGCACATATCCAAAGGGGGCTGATGTAATTGGTTGTGCTGTAGTATTTCCAGTAATCTCACCTCCAGTAAGGCGGAAGTTACCAGCCCTGCCTGTAAAGTGTGAACCATTGAATACAACGGCTTCATCAGGAGAAACTCTGGTGACTGCTACAGCCGCTAAGCAAGAAACAAATATTGAGCACCTGCTGCTAAAAGTCACTGAAGTCATCGGTCAGAATTTACATGCCGATTCTTATCGCAAATTAAAGGCTTTTTCAGGGGTGCTCCCTGCCCCCGCTAGTGAAGAAAGCTTTGAGGTGTGGAAAGATTTTGCACAACAAGTGATAGAGGAATGGACCTGCTCAGAGGAAAAGGAAGAACAGAGCATCATGGAAAGCTGAAGACCACCAGCATCCATTATCATTAGAGCTTA
The DNA here is from genome assembly GCA_028564925.1 of Lithobates sylvaticus. Lineage (NCBI taxonomy): Eukaryota > Metazoa > Chordata > Amphibia > Anura > Ranidae > Lithobates > Lithobates sylvaticus. The sequence goes on along the minus strand of CM053028.1, from coordinate 557,484,043 downwards.
CAAGGACACTCATGTGAGTACCAGTGCTCAAGAATATATTGATGTTTTGTCAGATCCTTATGGAAGCTCCGTGACCCTCATCAGATCCTTATGGAAGCCCCGTGACCCTCATCAGATCCTTATGGAAGCTCCGTGACCCTCATCAGATCCTTATGGAAGCTCCGTGACCCTCATCAGATCCTTATGGAAGCACCGTGACCCTCATCAGATCCTTATGGAAGCTCCGTGACCCTCATCAGATCCTTATGGAAGCCCCGTGACCCTCATCAGATCCTTATGGAAGCCCCGTGACCCTCATCAGATCCTTATGGAAGCTCCGTGACCCTCATCAGATCCTTATGGAAGCCCCGTGACCCTCATCAGATCCTTATGGAAGCTCCGTGACCCTCATCAGATCCTTATGGAAGCTCCGTGACCCTCATCAGATCCTTATGGAAGCCCCGTGACCCTCATCAGATCCTTATGGAAGCTCCGTGACCCTCATCAGATCCTTATGGAAGCCCCGTGACCCTCATCAGATCCTTATGGAAGCTCTGTGACCCTCATCAGATCCTTATGGAAGCTCCGTGACCCTCATCAGATCCTTATGGAAGCTCCGTGACCCTCATCAGATCCTTATGGAAGCTCCGTGACCCTCATCAGATCCTTATGGAAGCACCGTGACCCTCATCAGATCCTTATGGAAGCTCCGTGACCCTCATCAGATCCTTATGGAAGCTCCGTGACCCTCATCAGATGATTACTGATTTTATACAGACAAAGCATAAAGAGGAAGAGGATGTTTCTGTGTTTGTGAGGAGCGAGAAGAGCTTCTGGGGAGATCACTGAGAAGGGAATCTCTCCTACCGATGTGACAAATTAACCCCTTCAATACCGGGGGGGGGGGCACTTATACACCTTCCTGCCTAGACCAAATCTCAGCTTTCAACACTGCCGCACTTTGAATGACAATTGCGCGGTCATACGAAACTGTACCCAAATGACATTTTTATAATTTTTTTCCCACAAACAGAGCTTTCTTCTGGTGGTATTAACCACTCTTAGGACCAGTGACATTGGGTGATGTGTCAGTAACCCCTTTATTATTTGAGCAGTCCTTAACCACTTGCCGCCTGCCCTATAGGCGAATGACGGCGGGAAAGTGGTTTCAAAACCCTGACCAGGCGTTACATGACGTCCTTAAGATTTAAAAAAATAATAATAAAAAAAACTTATTTTGAAAAAAAAAAATCTTTTTTGAAAAAAAAAAAAAATTTTTTAATAAAAAAATATATTTTTTTAATAAAAAAAAATATTTTTTTAATAAAAAAAAATCTTTTTTAATAAAAAAAAAATCTTTTTTAATAAAAAAAATCTTTTTTGAAAAAAAAAAAAAATTTTAGAAAATAAAAAACAAATTTTAGAAAAAAAATATTTCAAAAAGAAAATAATTAAAAAAGAAAATTATTAAAAAAATATATATATTTAAAAAAAAAATAATTTTAGAAAAAAAAACTGATTTTAGAAAAAAAATTATTTTAGAAAAAAACGAATTTTAGAAAAAACTAATTATAGAAAAATAAAAATAATTTTAGAAAATAAAAAAATCATTTTAGCAAGAAAAATCTTTTTGGAAAAAAGATTATTTAAGAGAAAAAAAAATTGGAAAAAAATTAAACATTTTGAAAAAATAAAAAAATGTATAATAAAAAAAATATAATTTTAGAAAATAAGAGAATATGTTGATATAGCCTCTATGTTGGATATCAAAAAAATATAGGGGTGGGTATAATCATCCTAGGCAATTAATGTAAAAGGATAGGTGCTTCTGCATGGACTACTCCCTAGTAGGGATGAGCCAAACACCCCCCCGTTCGGCTCGCACCAGAACCCGCGAACGGACCTAAAGTCCGTGCGAGCTTTAGAACCCTATTAGTTATAATGGATGCGAACGTTCGAAATTAAAAGTGCTCATTTTAAAGGCTAATATGCATGTTAATGTCATAAAAAGTGTTTGGGGGACCTGGGTCCTGCCCCAGGGGACATGTATCAATGCAAAAAATTTTTTTAAAAACGTCCGTTTTTTCAGGAGCAGTGATTTTAATAATGCTTAAATTGAAACAATAAAAGTGTAATATTCCTTTAAATTTCGTACCTGGGGGGTGTCTATAGTATGCCTGTAAAGGGGCGCATGTTTCCCGTGTTTAGAACTGTCTCTGCGCAAAATGTCATTTTTGAAAGTAAAAAAGCTATTTAAAATCACTTGCGGCTAATGTTAATTCACGGCTCCCGTAACACAGAGAACAGTGATTCATTGAAACTCATTCATAAAAAAAAGTCATTGATAAAAAATAAAAAAAATGAAAAAAAAAAAAGCGTAGGGGTCCCCCCAAATTCAATAACCAGGCCCTTCAGGTCTGGGATGGATATTAAGGGGGATCCCAGCCAAAAAAAAAAAAAAAATGGCGTAGGGTCCCCCTCAAAATCCATACCAGACCCTTGAGGTCTGGTATGGATTTTAAGGGGAACCCTAGCCAAAAAAAATGGCGTGGGGTCCCCCTCAAAATCCATACCAGACCCTTATCCGAGCACGCAACCTGGCAGGCCGCAGGAAAAGAGGGGGGGACGAGAGCGGCCCCCCCTCTCGCCTGAACCGTACCAGGCCACATGCCCTCAACATTGGGAGGATGCTTTGGGGGTCTAAGACCCCTAAAGCACCTTGTCCCCATGTTGATGAGGACAAGGGCCTCTTCCCCACAACCGTGCCCGGTGGGGGTGGGGGTCTGCGGGCGGGGGGCTTATCGGAATCTGGAAGCCCCCTTTAACAAGGGGACCCCGTCCGGCATCTTCTTCCGTCGGCGTCGGCGTCGGTGTCGGTGTCTTCTTGGGCCGCTCCGCGCAATGGGAGGCTCCCGCTGTGTGAGGCTCCGCTCCATCTGACAGGTCTTTTAAAATGGAGGGCACCTGGTGACCCCGCCCCCCTCTGACATCATGGGGAAAGCCATCATGGAATTTCCCATGACGTCTCTGTGCGTCAGAGGGGGCGGGGTCACCAGGTGCCCTCCATTATAAAAGACCTGTCAGATGGACACAGCGGGAGCCTCCCATTGCGCGGAGCGGCCCAAGAAGACACCGACACCAACGCCGACGCCGACGGAAGAAGATGCCGGACGAGAAGGACGAGAAGACCAGCGCAAGAAGAAGCGGACCGGAGGAAGAAGAAAATGGAAGAAAGGAGAAGATGAAGAAACCGAAGGATGAAGAAAGAAGAAAGAAGATTTTAATAAAGGAATTGTCAAAGACTGTCTCCTGTCATTTTTACCATTTTTGCCACTTTTTTGGTGAAATGGTAGGGGTACTTTTGTACCCCCTTACCATTTCACACAGGGGGGGGGGGCCGGGATCTGGGGGTCCCCTTGTTAAAGGGGGCTTCCAGATTCCGATAAGCCTCCCGCCCGCAGACCCCCACAACCACCGGGCACGGTTGTGGGGAAGAGGCCCTTGTCCTCATCAACATGGGGACAAGGTCTTAGACCCCCAAAGCATCCTCCCAATGTTGAGGGCATGTGGCCTGGTACGGTTCAGGCGAGAGGGGGGGCCGCTCTCGTCCCCCCCCCTTTTCCTGCGGCCTGCCAGGTTGCGTGCTCGGATAAGGGTCTGGTATGGATTTTGAGGGGGACCCCACGCCATTTTTTTTGGCTAGGGTTCCCCTTAAAATCCATACCAGACCTCAAGGGTCTGGTATGGATTTTGAGGGGGACCCTACGCCATTTATTTTTTTTTTTTTTGGCTGGGATCCCCCTTAATATCCATCCCAGACCTGAAGGGCCTGGTTATTGAATTTGGGGGGACCCCTATGCTTTTTTTTTTGTTTTTTTATTAATGAATGACAGTTCTCTGTGTTACAGGAGCCATCAATTCATTAGCCGCGAGTGATTTTAAATAGCTTTTTTCCTGCAAAAATGACACTTTTTTGCAGGGAAAGTTCTAAGCACAGGAAACCTGCCCTCCTTCACAGGCCACCTATAGACACCCCCCAGATGTGATACTGCAATGCTGTTCTAACAGCACGCACACACATATCCCCAGAAATAGAGCACATATTGTCAGCAGCACACTGACACGCTGACACTGACTGAAACATAATATGCGAGGCCGCTGGCGCAGCGGCCTCTTATACCGTGGGGCGTGTACTAAAGCCCCTGAGCTATAATTGGCTACAGGCATCCTGCCTGTAGCCAATTATGGCTCTCCTCGCTGCCGGCGCTGTGATTGGCCAAGCATGCGGGGTCACAGTGCATGCTTGGCCAATCATCAGCCAGCATTGCACTGCGCGGGCCGCAATGCATTGCGGGGCCGCTCGCATCACACAAATTTGATGCGAGCGGCCCCAATAGTTCTGGGCTCGCCGAGCGAGCGAACACCCGGTGCTCGATTCGAACATGGGTTCGAATCGAACACCGGGCTCATCCTTACTCCCTAGCATTACCATACGACACCTGTGGGAATGATGGACTCGATACCCAGGAATTTAGGGAGTAGATATATAAAATTAATATTTATTAAAGAAAATAACAAAAGTACAGATATACATTTAGGTGTATGCAGCCCAAACATAGGGTTGCTAATACAATATTACATAAATTGAGACATAAGACAATAAATGTAGTTTACATAGATCCAAAATCCCTTTTAGGGGGATAATGAGCAGATGCCGGCAGTTTTTCTCAACTAGTTTCGCGAAAAAGATCGCTTCCTCAGGAGAATTTAAAGCATCTGGAGCGAGAAAATACAGTCTTAAAATTGTAAACGTCGTTTCATGTTGAGGTCAGTAACAACAATAGATTGATAGTAGTAGGAGTAGAGTAATATGTAGGCATCACTCACCGCTCAGGTCCCACGGGGATTCAGAGGGAGGCACCTGGGGCACCCATTATAGGGGTGACCCGTCCAGGGCGGACACGGGAGGCTAAATATATGGTATAATGCAATTAGTGCTGGGGGTAGGTAAATTAAAAAGGTTTTGTTTGTCAATTGGATATTTATGCTTTAAAAAAAGGGGTAACAATAGTGTTGCCATTGATTGGGGAAAGTTGAAGGGAAGGGGACCGGGGGGTGGAAAGGAGGTTGGAACTGGGGAGGGAAGGTTAGGTGGACAAGGGGGAAAGGGGGGGACGGGAAGGGGGGGTGGGGGGGAAGGGAAAAGAAAGGGAAAGGGGAGGGGTTTTTGGGGGGGGGGGGGGGGGGGGGGGGGGGGGGGGGGAGGGGGGGGAAAAGAGGGGGGGGGAAAGAGGGGGGGGGAGAGGAAGGAGGGGGGAAAGGTATTGGGTTTTAAAAGAGAAGGAATGGCAAGGCATTTACATTAAATGACAGCAAGGTTAGTGTTTGAAAGAAAACCTACCCTATAGCAGTTGCAATTGGGCTCAGAGCACCCGGGATTCCAAGATTGGTAATCTAAATAAAGAGTTCCAGTCTCTTGCCTCCAGTTAGAGGGAAGCTTGCTAAGATAGCAAAAGTTTGGGTTTAAGTCCTGTAGGTGTTTGAGGGAGATGGAAGTTACTAACAATACAGGCAATCCTAGGAGGCAGAGTAAAACGGGCGGCATCGTGAAAAGATATGAGGGTACTTACCAAATGAGGTATGTTAAGGACAAATCCCAGGTGCTGGGCCTTCCACATGCAAAGGCGACGGAGGGTCGCCTTATGTGCCTCCAACCCGGAAGTCTGTGCTCGGCGCAGCGGCGCCGAGCGGTGACGTCACCGTGTCCGCCGCTCCCATGTGCGCGCGCATCGTCAGCTGAGTGCGCGCGCACATTGACCCCTGTCATAGCGTTGCAAGGAGAGGGGGGGGTGTGGGGGGGGGAGAAGATGTTTGGGCTGCATACACCTAAATGTATATCTGTACTTTTGTTATTTTCTTTAATAAATATTAATTTTATATATCTACTGCCTAAATTTCTGGGTATCGAGATAGTCCATCATTCCCACAGGTGTCGTATGGTAATACTAGGGAGTAGTCCACGCAGAAGCACCTATCCTTTTACATTAGAAAATAAAAAAATAATTTTTGAAAAAAAAAAAAATTATTTTTGAAAAAAAAAATCTTTTTTGAAAAAAAAGATTATTTAAAAGAAAAAAAATGTTTTCAAAATTTTGAAAAAAAAATCATAATTAAAAAAAAATTATTTAAAAAATATATATATTTTAGAAAAATATATAAAATATATATTTTAGAAAAAAAAAAAAATTTTAGAAAAAAAATAATTTTAGAAAAAAAAATAATTTTAGAAAAAAAATCATTTTTGAGAAAAAAAATCATTTTGGAAAAAAAAATCATTATTTAAAAATGAAGAGACGGAGCTCCTGAGTGTGTAGGAAGAGGCGGACCTCTGAGTGTGTAGGAAGAGGCGGAGCTCTGAGTGTGTATGAAGAGGGGGAGCTCTGAGTGTGTATGAAGAGGCGAAGCTCTGAGTGTGTATGAAGAGGCGGAGCTCTGAGTGTGTATGAAGAGGCGGAGCTCTGAATGTGTATGAAGAGGAGGAACTCTGAGTGTGTATGAAGAGACGGAGCTCTGAGTGTGTATGAAGAGGGGGAGCTCCTGAGTGTGTAGGAAGAGGCGGACCTCTGAGTGTGTATGAAGAGGTGGAGCTCTGAGTGTGTATGAAGAGGCGGAACTCTGAGTGTGTATGAAGAGACGGAGCTCTGAGTGTGTATGAAGAGGCGGAACTCTGAGTGTGTATGAAGAGGCGGAGCTCTGAGTGTGTATGAAGAGGAGGAGCTCTGAGTGTGTATGAAGAGACGGAGCTCTGAGTGTGTATGAAGAGGCGGAGCTCCTGCTGGAACAGTGGTCGGAGGAGGAGTCTGAAGGGAGACTGACAGAAAGCGCAGCAGACTTGCAGGAGTGAGCGAGGAGGATCCAGTTCCTTTGCCATCGGAGGTGAGGAGAGTGTGAAGGATGTTGGTGACTCTGGTAGATGAAAAGCTGGGAGTCATATTGCTCTGGTGAGTGGGGGAGCACCACTAAGGGGGCGCCCTCACCATCACGTGTGTAAGAGGTGGAAGAAGGCGTGGCTACACTACAGCTGGCACAGTTTGGAGCACCGAGAACTTTACACCTTATCAACTTTTCATTGATTGGTGGATTTTATTTTATTTATTTTTTTAAATAAGTTCATTGAAATAGATGCAAAGTGGAAGCAGTGGACTTGCAGAGAACATTATATTGAGCACAAAATATTGTATGATTATATAAATTTTTTCACAGGTTTCTACTTTAATATAGCAGCAAACATTATGAGATTAATGAAGTAGGTGTAAAGTGGAAGCAGTGGATCTGCAGGGAACAGCATCTTGAGCACAAAGCACTTTGTGTTGTATATGAATTTGCACATGGATCAGTTTACTTCATTTATTCATAAACTCCTGCAACGTTCTGAGAGTTCTAGTGGCTAGATCTAGCTATATTCTTCATTCCAACCACTAGCCTTATCTTAGGGTCAGGAGATGCACTGCTGTTAGAGCACCTTTCTGGACCCTATGTGAGGTCTATCACCCTCCCTCTCTTCTCATCCATCCACGTCTCCTTGATCTTAGCAACGATTGATACCCTACTTTCCTATCGGTTGTTGCCTCAATCAGTTGTGGTTTTCAAATATATTCTCATTCCTTGTATCTGCTATCTGCTACCCTCTGTCTGTTGAGGTGTCTTGTCACCTCTGTCTTTTGTAATTAGCAAATTTCAATCAAAGTTATAAAAAAATGTATAACAGAAACTAAGAGAAATGTTCAGTCTTTTTTCATTTGTAGCTCAAAAAATAAACAACCCAGTGGTGATTAAATACCACCAAAAGAAAGCTCTATTTGTGTGGGAAAAAAATGATAAAACTGTTGTATGGGTACAATGTTGCATGAAAGGGGGTTTGAAAGTGTCCAATATTGAGGTGGTTAAAAGAATGGTTACTATGAGACATTTTTTGGGGCTGCAGTTCCTCTAAACTCCACAAGGTGGTAATCTCACTCATATCCAGACAGGAAGTCTCTATGGAAGACAGGAAGTGATGTCAGGTACCTACAGTAAGTTCCAGGTGAGAGGTGAGTCGGGAGGAAGTAGACAGAAGACATTGCTGGAAGAGGCAGCAGAGGAGGTAATAAGATCTTATTTTCTATTTACACCCAGTAACCCCCCCGTCATGTCCGTCCTCTTCCTCCATAGTCACTGTGACGTCTTGTATCTCCAGCAGATGATGATACACACACATATATAGTGTGGAAATGTAGAACAACCCCGTATATTACAATGAGGGAATTTATGGTCTAAGGATGAGCTCTGGCATGTTCACACAGCCCACGGGCAGAGCCCGCCAGGAAGTCGGCACTGCTCTGCACTAATCACAGGCAGTGAGACATTTCCTGATCTCTGTAGCCACACATCGGGACAATGTCTCATTCTGGGCTATAAATGGTTAAGGAATCTAGGTGGGGGTAGGAGCGCATTTTAACCTCTTTATCTGCCAATAGCCCTCCTGGACAGTGATTGGTGTTTTCCAATCCAAACACATCGGATGTCACCAGGTTAGGAGAGGCGCCCTCTCTGTTTACATCTAAGGGGAATCCAGCCCGCCATCTCCTGGATTACTCTGGCAATGGATTGGCTCTTCTGCTCCTTATGTCGGTATTCCCTATTTACTGCTATAGAAGTGTCTATTGCTTCACAGGCACCATGAACTCTGTGAGACTACAGGGCCCAGCACACCTATCATCTACATCCGGGGTTGTAAGTTCTGCCAGGTTACCCCAGGAGTTGTCTGACACTTTGTGATTAGAAAGTTTTATTGGAACTATCATGTTGTGGATTCAGATATTTTGTCCATAGTGCAAGTGCTGCCCAAACATTTATTTGTAGATTAACCCTTTCAGGGTCAGATAATTCACCTATTTATGGGGCCGGAACATTCTCTTAATTTTGGAGATACATTCTAGTAATATGTTCCTCTAAACAAACATTACTGACAATAAATAGACACGACGATGACCATCCTGCCATTCATGGCCTACAAAGGGCAATTATTACACTACACAGGCAGTCAATGGGCAATCATTACAATATGCAGCCAACACAATGATGGAGTGCCGGGGTCAGGAGTATGGAGCATAGAGCCCCTTACATTGCTGGTCAGGAGGAAGAAAATATTCCCCAGCCTTCCATGAAAAATATGATCCATCATTGGTGTCAGAGGGAGGAAAATACAGAGGGTTCTGAGCAGAGGCGTAACTAGAACCTTCAGGGCCCTGGTGCAAGAAACCATGAAGGGCTCCACTGGTCCTAGGGCCCTTTTCACTGATTCTGTTGCCCTTTACTTTTTCAATGGGACCCTTTACTGCTCTCTTTGAACAGCAGAGCCCTATCGCAAGTACAACCTTTGCGACCCGGTAGTTTCACCACAGTTTCACCTCCACCGATCTCGCACACGGGGCTCACCTCCGCCGATCGCGCGCACGGGGCTCACCTCCGCCGGTCGCGCGCACGGGGCTCACCTCCGCCGGTCGCGCGCACGGGGCTCACCTCCGCCGGTCGCGCGCACGGGGCTCACCTCCGCCAATCGCGCGCACGGGGCTCACCTCCGATCGCACGCACGGGGCTCACCTTTACCGATCGCTTCCTGCAGTGCCCAGCGAGGTGCTTTGCTCTTTGTGACCCCAAATCTGGCACAATGCAGTCACTGAAGTTTCCAAGTGATGACAAAGGGTGGGATGAGGTACAGGAATGGGGGGAAAGGTGTCTCAACTGGGGTGCCAGTCAGAGGGGAGTATGGCTCATAGGGGACTCTGATGATCCTCCCACCCCACCTGCACTTACTTTCATGACCTTCTTAAAGAACTCCTGCCAGCAATCGAAGGGCCTTCACCTCACCATCTCACTGATCAAGATATATTTTGCAGACACAAAATAGACAGAGACATTTTTAGAGGAGCATGAAGGCAGTAGTTCTTAAATGTGCAGCAACCCTCCTATCCCCCCCCACACACACACACACACACCCATATCCTATTATTGTGTGACCAATACCATGCAAATAATTCTTGCTTTCATTTCCCAAAGTTATACGTCTACAAGGAGACCTGTATAGATAAAATGACGGCACCAATGAGGATGGTGGAGGACCGGAGTCACATGTCTGAGAAGATACTAAACCTCACCCTGGAGATCATCTATCTGCTGACCGGAGAGGTGAGGAGGATTCTGGGAGGTCACATGACATCACTCTTATCTCTATTAATAAAACACAGACCTGACCTGACCGGTGAGGAGGATTCTGGGAGGTCACATGACATCACTCTTATCTCTATTAACCACTTAAGCCCCGGTCCATTTGGCAGGCCAAAGACCAGAGCACTTTTTGCGATTCGGCACTGCGTCGCTTAAACTGACAATTGCCCCGTTGTGCGACGTGGCTCCCAAACAAAACTGACGGCCTTTTTTCCCCACAAATAGAGCTTTCTTTTCGTGGTATTTGATCACCTCTGCGGTTTTTATTTTTTGTGCTATAAACAAAAAAAAGCGTACATTTTGGAAAAAAAAGCAATATTTTTTACTTTTTGCTATCATAAATATCCCCAAAAAATATATAAAAAAACATTATTTTTCCTCATTTTAGGCCGATATGTATTCTTCTACATATTTTTGGTAAAAAAAAATTGCAATAAGCATTTCTTAATTGGTTTGCGCAAAAGTTAAAGCGTCAAAAAAAAATAGGGGATAGTTTAATGGCATTTTTATTAATATTTTTTTTTTTTTTCTAGTCATGGCGGCGATCAGCTATTTTTATCGTGAATGCGACATTATGGCAAGCAGATCGGACACTTCTGGTGCTATTTTGGGACCATTCACATTTTTACAGCGATCATTGCGATTAAAAATGCATTGATTACTGTGTAAATGTGACTGTCAGTGAAGGGGTTAACCAGAAGGGGGCGCTGCAGGGGTTAAGTGTGTCCTAGGGATGTGTTCTAACTGTGGGGGGGAGGGGCTACGTGCGACATGACACTGATCACCGCTCCCGATTACGGGAAGCTGTGATCAGTGACAGCGTCACTAGGCGGAACGGGGAAATGCTTGTTTACATTAGCATTTCCCAGTTCTTCAGCTTCGTGAGACGATTGCGATCACACTCACGGAGCTCGCGGCAGGCCTGCGCGCAAGCGACCACACCGGCAAATTTAAAGGGACGTACAGGTACACACATTTGCGCAGCCGTGCCATTCTGCCGACATAAATGTACATGCGGCGGCTGGCAAGCGGTTAATAAAACACAGACCTGACCAGAGAGGTGAGGAGGATTCTGGGAGGTCACATGACATCGCTCTTCTCTCTATTACTAAAATACAGACCTGACCGGAGAGGTGAGGAGGATTCTGGGAGGTCACATGACATCGCTCTTCTCTCTATTACTAAAATACAGACCTGAACGGAGAGGTGAGGAGGATTCTGGGATTCTAACATGATATTCCTATTGGTTCTCCAATACAGAGATTTCCTCTTACGAAGTCCGGTGATCATCTGACCATCACAGTGCCTCCATGTGACTCCCTAAAACCTGAGAGACACAATATGCAGAAGATTCTAGAAGTCACCAAGAAGATGATGGAGCTGCTGACAGGAGAGGTGAGTGGTGCTGGGAATTCTGGGACATTATCCAGTAACAGACAAGGGATGAGTCTGGATGGTGACTGTATCATTGTGTGTGTCAGGTTCCTATTAGGTGTCAGGATGTCACTGTCTATTTCTCCATGGAGGAGTGGGAGTATTTAGAAGGACACAAGGATCTCTACAAGGACATCATGATGGACAATCAGCTACCCCTCACATCACCGGGTAAGAGGAGACTTTATTGTAAAGGAGAGAGCAGTACGGAGGGTCCACCTAGATCCCCATCATCTGATAAACACATAGAAACAATGTATTCAGTCAGTGTGTGTGTTTCCTACAGATGGATCCAGTAATAGGAACCCACCAGAGAGATGTCCCCTTCCTCTGTATTCCCGGGATTTTACACAGGAAGGTCACACCATCCCTCACCATCATCAGGTAGATGAGGAACAAACACTGATAGTATCATTAGGATATGTACATTACCTGCATTTTTACAATTAATGTGATTTTATTCTATATTAAGAGTGGAAACCTGAGAGAGTCTAAAGTTGAGGTTAAAGAAGAGATAAAAGAGGAGGATGAGGATGGGGTGATGGAAGAGTCAGATTTTCCAAAAGAACACAAAGATCTGTACCAGGACACCATGGTGGTGTCATCCAGCTACAGAAACCCACCAGAGAGATGTCTCCGTCCTCTGTTTTCCCGGGATTCCACACAGGAAGGTCACACCATCTCTCACCATCATCAGGTAGATGATTGACAATTATTGGTAGTTCTGATTTATACACAGCATGATTATTACAATAAATGTTTTATTATCTATTCAGAGTGGAAACCTCTGGGATGATAATTATGATATTAAAGAGGAGGCTGGAGTGATGGAGGAGTTTTCAGAAGGACACAAGGATATGATGGAGCCACCAAATACCAGGAACCCACCAGAGAGATGTCCTCATCCTCTGTATTCCCGGGATTCCACGCAGGAAGATCACACCATCCCTCACTGTTACAAGGTTGGTGGGATGGATCATCTAGAACATGGACTTGGGGAGACGGGGGGGGGGGGGGTAATTTACTAAAGGCAAATCCACTATGCACTTGGAAGTGCAGTCGCTGTAGATCTGAGGGGAACATAGAAGGAAAATAAAAAAAATGCATTTTTGCTTGCATATGATTGGATTATAGAAATCAGCAGAGCTTCCCCTCATTTCAGATCTACAGCAACTGCACTTCCGTGTGCACTTGTAGTGCGTAGTGGATTTGCCTTTAGTAAATCAACACCAATGTGTATATTTTTTATGTAATGTCACAATAATAAAGCTTATATATTACAGATGATATTCACTCTCCTTTACTTGGTTTAGAGTGGAGATCCAATCGATATAGAATTTGAGGTTAAAGCAGAAGAAGAAGAGAGGTATGTGAGAGATGATCAGCAGTCTATGGAGGAGGATGGAATAACGGGGACATTTATAGAGGAGGACATTTCTACAGAGATCAGTACAGGTGGGTCATTAACACTAAATACATTCCTCCACCCATACTGCTCACTGATTGGTCCCGATTAGGACAGGAACTGTTGTACATTACATTATTCGGATACTATAAAATCCTAACCAGTGTATCCTATATAATAAGTTGTACATTACATAGTCCTGACTTCTTTTACACCCATTTTCTACCAGCTGGACATTTTATATCTTATGATTTGATTGGAGCACAGACTTTTACATGTTTATAATAATGTCATAACTTTCTCGAACCTTAAACAAAAAATTATAATGTGGGAGGAGTCAATAACCCAATGATGGTGGTCTTAAGGATCAGTCCAGTCTTCTTCTTGGTTGTTCTCCCCCCATCCTCACTCTCTGACCTCTGGTGGGGCTCAGCCCCGCCGTTATTCATGACTAAATCATGGACTAAATAAGGAAGTGCAGTACTTTTTGTGTTGGGAAGATGGCAATGAGAGATAGAGGGGGGTGGGGACACTCGTCCTATAATCCCCCTCATCACTGTCACTCCTATGAAAGTCAGTTCTCGTTGTTTCCTCACTCTCTGACTAAGGTCCATGTATAAAGAAATCAACTGGTAGGAGATTCAGAGATGTAGGGCTGAAACAACAAATTGATTTTGAAAATAGTTGTCAACTATTTTCATAATCGATTAATTGGCTTGCATACAGAATGCATTATTTATTTACACATCAGAAAATACAGCTCAGTACACCATCCATACATGTCAGTAAACGCCTGAGAACTTGAATGTGTGAGGCAAGAGAAGGAAACAAGTGATTCTAAAGGCAGAAGTTTTTTTTATCTTACTATAGGTGAACTCTGGGCAAGAGAAGGAAACAAGTGATTCTAAAGGCAGACGTTTTTTTATCTTACTATAGGTGAACTCTATACTCTAATATGTGGCTTCCTATAAGGGAACTCTATACTATACTTTGCAGCTTCCTATAGGGGAACTCTATACTATACTTTGTGGCTTCCTATAAGGGAACTCTATACTATACTTTGTACCTTCCTATAGGGGACCTCTATACTATACTTTGTGGCTTCTTATAGGAGAACTCTATACTATACTTTGTACCTTCCTATAGGGGAACTCTATACTATACTTTGTATCTTCCTATAGGGGAACTCTATACTATACTTTGTGGCTTCTTATAGGAGAACTCTACTATACTTTGTACCTTCCTATAGGGGCACTCTATACTATACGTTGTGGCTTCCTATAGGAGATCTCTATACTATACTTTGTACATTCCTATAGGGGAACTCTATGCTATACTTTGTGGCTTCCTATAGAAGAACTCTTTACTATACTTTGTACCTTCCTATAGGTGAACACACAGTACTTGGGGTTAGGTTCCGTTTCTTTACCATATTGCATATTTATAACAGTAGTTATAGTAACTTCATTGTAATGAGGTTAGGCAGTGGTAGTTAATAAATGTATTCAAAGTTGAATAGAGCATTAGTTGAATTTATGTTTTTCAGTCCATGTTTTCCAATGGCTGTCAAATGTTTTACATGTCAAAGAATTGATAGCCAGTAGGTGTTCAAAGGTGTGATTTCTGTTGACTAGTGTAATCACCTCAGATGTGTTGATGGCCAAGGTGTTTTTCCAGTTTGGAAGGATAAGGGTACGGGTTGCCAGTAATATGTGTGTGGTGACTGATCTGTAGTCTGGTGGAAATCTCTCTATCCCAATGTGAAGGATTAAGTGACAGAGGCATTCGCGCTACTAAAAACAATGTGTCTAAAACAAAGAACAAAAACAAAACACAAATAAGTGATAATCCAAGTGAAATAGTGCTCCAAAAATTATATAAGGTGCTTGTATAAATAGACCTGCTGCAAAACCTATTTGTGTTCACAATACACAAAGCAAGATTAAAAAATGAAATGGTGATATTGCACAATAGTGTATAAGCAAAAAAAAAGAAAAACCAGGCTGAAATCAAATGTGATAATCAATAATAATAAAATCCAAGTGAATGGTCAGTTAATAGGAAATGGTGAGTATCCAAAAACTCAACAAAAAGAAATATACTAAAAAATCGTGATAGCAATCTTAAAGGAAATCCATATATAATTATGTATAAATATATATATTAAAAAAAATCTCGAGGCGCTTGATCCGATCTGCATTGATTCCTTCTTAGAAGAGGTGGGTCTTGAGTTTTTTCCTGAAGGCCCGATGGTCTTTTTCCAAGCGGATGTTCGTAGGTAGATCGTTCCATAGCCGTGGTCCTTGGACTGCAAATCTTCGTTCTCCCCTTGATTTGTACCGGGACTTGGGGATGAGGAGGAGGTTTTGGCATACCTCAATGTGTCTTCATTGTACACAATTGTACAGCACTATGAGGCATGTGCTGGGACCAAACAGATCGCCTAACTTTTTATCTTTCATGCTTTTAAAACCTTTTTTGATGTAAGAGACTTTTTGCACCTAATAAAATATTGTTAGTTATTTAACATACTACACTATTGGAGGCCTTTTTTCCTTCTTTGGAGAGTTACACCAATATTGGAGCATTTAGGGCTGGACACGCTGTGTCCTTTATCTGGTCTGCCTATATGGTGTATGATATCTGTAGATATCCATGAAGCCAAAGACGTTCTTGTGGAGGACAGCGGAATAGAAGGTTAAAGGCTATCTATAGGATTTGAATGCTGGCTTTATACAGATTTAAGGTGACAGTTTTGTGAGCTCATATTTTACCGGATACACATTGCAGACGGGATTGAAGTTTAGGATATAATATATTGAAGAAGTGACTCATCTACATCTGCATTTTTTTATATATATTTATATATGGACTTCCTTTAAGATTACTATCACATTTTTTTTTAGCATATTTCTTTTTGTTGAGTTTTTGGATACTCACCATTTCCTTTTATAGTTTCATAGTTACATAGTTAGTAAGGTTGAATAAAGACTTCAGTCCATCCAGTTCAACCTGAGTAAGTGTCTACAATTTTCCCTATCCCTGTACATTGCACACTCACATCAGTCCATGTCCTAGTTCATATACTAGGGCCAATTATTGGACAGAAGCCAATTAACCTACCTGCATGTCTTTGGATTAACTGACCATTCACTTGGATTTTATTATTATTGATTATCACATTTAATTTCAGCCTGTTTTTTCAGGCTGAGTGCTAATACACTATTGCGCAAGATCACCATTTAATTTTTTATCAATGTGAAGGATTGCTAATGCAGGGTTTGGTGTTACTAAAATCCCTGTGGATGACGAGATTACCGTATATACTCGAGTATAAGCCAAGTTTTTCAGCACATTATTTTGTGCTGAAAATGCCCCCCTCGGCTTATACAGCAGAGAATGATATTTTCCGACCCAAATTTGGGGCCCCGTATCTCGGGGCCACTTGGTGCTAGAAACCCCAAATTGGGCGTGCAAACCCAGTGGAACCAGCACTACAACTTATCCAAGATACGGGGCCCCAAAGTCGGTTCGGAAAATGTCATTCTCTGCTGCAGAAAAGTTCTTGACATTTTCCTAACCGACTTTGGGGCCCCGTATCTTGTGGCCACTTGGTGCTAGGAACTCCATATTTGGATATGTTGTAGTGCTAGTTCCACTGGGCCCAATTTGGGGTTCCTAGCACCAAGTGACCCCAAGGTACAGGGCCCCAAATTTGGTCAACTGTGTCCATCTGCAGAAATGTCATTTCGGGACCCTTTGGTCCAGCGACCCAAAATTTTATTTTTATTATTTTTTATATTATATATATATATATATATATATATATATATATATATATATATATATATATATTTATATATATATATATATATATATATATATATATATATATATATATATATATATATATATATATATATATATATATATATATATATATATATGATTAGGGCCGATCCTGGGCTGGTGCACGAGGTTCACTGCACCCGGGCGCCACAGGGGAGGGGGCGCCAAAGGGCCAGGGCACCATTGGTCCCGAGTTTGCTGCCATCGAGTCGGCATTGTTCTGCGTGGCCCGCAGCAGCTGCTCCTGGTTGTAATCAGGGCTGGGCACCAGGGTATCGTCCTAGAGCGCATGTCAGAGAGGGCGCCGTGACCTCGTCATTGCCCCCCACTGACCCGCACGCCTGCTGCAGTGTCCACATCCCCCACCCAGCGCTGGCTGTATCTGTACAAGGAGGGAAAAGGAGGTAAGTTAGGTCCACCCCACCTCTTCCCCATGTCCCCCCTGTGCCCAACCACAACCCCTTCATGCAGCCAATCTGTGCCTGGAAGGGAGTGTGGGTGGGAGATTTCAAAGCAGCCAGACCAGTGACTGATGTCACTGCCTATGCTTAAGACAATGCAGCCTGGGATGAGTGATCGCTCCCTTCTCTCCTCCCTAAATGCACCATATGCCTTCCAGCTTTCCATGCTCCATAGTTTTCCTGCCTTCCATGCACCATAGTCTTCCAGCCTTCCACACGCTATAATCTTCCAGCCTTCCATGCGCCATCGTTTTCCTGCCTTCCATGCACCATAGTCTTCCAGCCTACCACGCGCCATAGTCTTCCAGCCTACCACGCGCCATAGTCTTCCAGCCTTCCACACGCCATAGTCTTCCAGCCTTCCACGCGCCATGATCTTCCAGCTTTCCATGCGCCATAGTCTTCCTGAATTCCATGCGTCATAGTCTTCCAACTTTCCATGCGTCATTGTCTTCCAGCTTTCCATGCGCCATCATTTTCTTGCCTTCCATGTACCATAGTAGCAAAATAAGGTTTTGCCTAGGGTGTCAAAAATCCTTGCACCAGCCCTGTTGTAATGTCAGGTGGGAGCGTGACGCGGTAGCGTACTCGGGGTGCAGGCATCTCCACATGGTGAGTGGGCAGCCCCGCAGAAGGAGGCCGCGTCCACGTGGAAGGTGAACACCAAGGGCCGCTGGGAGCACAGGAGAGAGAGAAGAGCTTCACAGCCCCCTTGACCCTGCTCTCTGCTCCAGCATCAGCAGTGAGTCCGGGAAGACAAGGACTAGCAGGAGGCGCAAGCTGCCTGGGAGCTGCTGGAAGAAGCAGCAGAGCACCTCCCGGATCAAGAAGGTACTTGGCATCATACACTGACTGTTCTCAATTTATGAAGAAATATATTTACTATTCACTGGCAGAAATGTATAATTTCAAAAAGACACGTGAACTGTGAGGTCACAATAACTGAACTATTGAAGACCTTTAAGACACAATAGAAACTCATGTATCCCAAGCCGTTAATTACTCCAACCACCTTGTAAGTTTTACAAGCTTGTATTGAGACAGAAACTTGCATGAACAATGAGCTCCCATCTCAAAAACAAAGGACATGGGTTCCTATATGTGTGGGGGGTAAATACAACTAAATAAAACCTTTAATTCAAGGGAAGTTTGAGCAAATAAACCTATTGTCTCAATATGGACTCAGATGTCAATAAGACAATGACTAGGATACGAAGTGAAGGCTTCTTCCAACAGGACAAATAATGAGAATAAGCATGAGATTGTTCACCCGAATGTTCAAAGTCTATTTCAAAACATGGTTTTAAAAGTAGGGGCAAACCAGACATATTCTCAAAATATATATATATATATTCAAAGTACAGTGAATATAAATCATTCAAAGTATATGTGATATGTGTAGGTCACAAAAGAAAACTATAATTTTAGTATCTCATGAGTTGATGAAATCGGTTATAAAAAAAAATACATATGAAAATATAAGGTTATTAATAGAATTGTTTTAGGAACAAATTAGTATTAAGATAAACATATGATCATGATATGAATGTATAAGAATTGAACCTAGGCTTAGATAAACAAATATTGATTGGATACCCAAATTATACAGGTATCCAGATAGATAAAAATTGTATGTGATGTTGATTAATATATATATATATATATATATATATATATAAATATATACACAATGATATGCATATATATATCACCATTTTATGCAAGTGATTAATCAATAATTATGCTAAGCGTATTTGATAGTATGTGGTTAGTAGAATTCCCAAATACTAAAGATATAGATATTTTCACTAAGGTACAATACACAGTATAAAATAAAATATATTAATGTACAGAGCAGCCCCAAAACACATGTGAGACACCTGGTGGTTGAAGGTGAAATGACCTTAAAAACATTTAGACTACTGGGAGGGGTGATAATTGGGTCTGCCTGCCAATAGGAAGGGGACACGTACCTTTTGGGCTGAACATATTACAAGTTTTATAATCTTATTGTTTGGAGAGGGTATTTAAGAAGCAAGAGATATAGTCAAAGGAGGAGGAGGACAGCTCAGGGGATCCAACCTGAGAGGAGGCTCACCCTCACCCTGGGGGAAGGGACAATGGGAGAAACATCTTCCCAGATAGACTGACAGCCATGCATGGAAATATACTTTAACCTCCAAGGAGATTCCTGAACCCGGTAGCCATCTTAAATCCAGACTAATAGCCATTTTGGAATGGGTAAATATAACATGTTGATTTTATCTGGTATGTTCTCTTAATTATTGATGTATTGAATATTCTAGTATTGATAATCATTCTCCAGAATCAATAACCGCCTTTTAGATTTTACTCTAATATTCAATTTTTTCATTATACATTATTTTTGCATAGTTACCAAATTTTATTGACAAACAAATGTCTAAATTATTTTCGCATTGTTCAACATTACTTACCTGCAGCATAGTAGCGGCTGGGTGTGTGTAAAATACAGACATTCTGTTAAATTGTCAAGTATAAGGTTATTGATTCTACTGAAGAAGATATTGTGTCCAAGGTACTACTACGCCCAGTTTAGGGTATTTCCATTAATTGTCAAAATGTTAAAGTAATGCAATCTGTATTTTAATTTCATGTATATATTTGTTTTCTGTCAACCAATAAATGTGACTATTAAGTATGATCACTCGTCTCCGTGAACAAGTTTCACATATATAGACTGTGTCATATAGATTGATTTTGTATCTTAAAAATATCTTCGTTAAAAATGACTTAATAAAAATGTGCGGGAAACTGTCCTTAAAAAAGCACAACATGACACAGACCTACCTACAGATACAGACTGGGATGGGGACAGGGCTAGCAGTCTCTGTCAGTCCCCCTCTCTCTCTCAGCCTCCCTCTCTGTCCACTACCCCCTCTCTCTCTCTCTCAGCCCCTCCCTCTCTCTTAGCCCCACCTCACTTTCTCAGGCCCTTCTCTGTCCACCACCCTCTCTCTGAGCCCCTCTCCCTCAGCCTTCCTCTTTCTCTCATCCCCACATCTCTCTCTCATCCCCACCTCCTCTCTTTCAGCCCCCCTTTCTGTCCGCTACCCTCTCTCATCCCCCTCTATCTCAGCCCCCTATCTCACTCAGCCCCCCCTCTCTCAGCCCCACCCCTCTCACTCAGCCCCCCTCTCTGTCCAATACCCGCTCTCTCTCAGCCCCCTCTCTCTCTCAGCCCCTCTCTCTCTCTCAGCCCCTCTCTCTCTCTCTCTCAGCCCCCCCCTCTCTCTCTCTCTCAGCCCCCTCTCTTACACGGCCCCCCTCTCTCAGCCCCACCTCTCTCACTCAGCCCCCCTCTCTGTCCAATACCCTCTCTCTCAGCCCCCTACATCTCTCAGCCCCCACATCTCTCACTCAGCCCCCTCACAGTCCACTACCCTCTCTCTGAGTCCTCTCTCTCTCAGTCCCCCTCTCTGTCCACTATCATCACTCTGAGCCCTTTTTTATCAGCCTCACCACTCTCTCAGCCCCCTTTTCTGTCCACCTCCATCTCTCTCAGCCCAACCTCGCTCTCTGTCAGACCCCCGCTCTTTAGTAGAGATGGAGTGCTCTGCAGTGTGTAGAGGGGTAGCTAGGGGTGTAATCAGGGTAGTGGTATCTGGGGAGGTGTGACCAGGGAGGGGTGGGTTATCTGGGGGTGTGATCAGAGTGGAGGGTGTCTGGGGTTGTAATCAGGGTAGGGGTATCTGGGGAGGTGTGTTCAGGGTGGGGGGGGGGGTATATGTGGGTATAATTAGGGTTGGGAAATCTGGGGAGGTGTGATCAAAGTGGGAGTATCTGAGGGGTGTAACCTGGGAGTTGCTTATAGGGGGGACCCCAACCATTGGAAGCTTTAGTTGGCCTCAGCTGCCTGTGGCCATAGAGGGGAAGCAAGAAATACATAATCCCACCCCCTCATTACACACTGCCTTTAGTGGAAGGTATATTTTCAATGGTATGTGACGTCCTTCACATTGCGCCCCATCACATTACAGGCGCACTGTGAAGGAGGTACCAGCTCGATTTTAGACAGGGAGTAGCAAGAGGACGGTGCGGATGGGTTGGGGGGGGTGGCAAAATGCATCTTCGCCTTTTGTAGTCAGAAATCCTTGCACCGGCCGTGAGTGCTCTTCTCCCTTCTCTCCATGTGTCACACACACCGCATGAGTTTTGCTCTGAAATGCCTGGCGGCACTGTGAAATTGAACCAGTGTGACTTGTACCATAAGAGCCGCGAGCTGGTCCAGGAGGCGAGACTTTGTCACAGTGGCTGCTTGGGCGATTCAAATCCAAGCTCTGTGACAGCAGGATATTGCTCCTCTGTGTCATCCAGAGGCACTGGTAGGCTGAAATTGGTGGGCACTAGTAAGCTGCATTTAGTGGGCACTAGTAAGCTGCATTTGGTGGGCACTAGTAAGCTGCATTTGGTGGGCACTAACAAGGATTCATTTGGTGGGCACTGATAAGGTTGCATTTGGTGGGCACTGGTAGGCTGCATTTGGTGGGCACTGGTGAGGCTGTATTGATCTCTTGTATCATTTCTAACATATCATGTCTCTGACCATCTCCTGTACTATGTCTGGGGGCACTTTTTAAACATACTCTCTAACAGAGGCCCTCTCTGTATCCATTAGAGAGACCCTCCTCCAGGTCCAATTAGAGTACTCTGCTTCTCTTCCTGTATTTTGTTTATTGTTAAGAGATTGTGGGAGGATCCCAGGGAAAAGATGACTCCTTAGCATTTCTGTATTTGAGTCATTGCCATAGAAACATCTGTAAAGGGGGAGGAGTTGGTAAGGTGACCACGCCCTTGTAGGGGCACCAGAAATATTTCTGCACCCAGGCGCATGTAACCCTAGGATCGGCCCTGTATATGATATAAGATATATTACTTTCACTATTTCACAGTATAAATGAATCCCTTATAGTAGTGATTATCTGATGTTTTTGTACCATAAAAACTATTTTTTTTAAACCCCATCATAACAGATGATTAAAAAAAAATCATGCTGCTGCTGCTACTAAATGTCCTATGCTGGTCATACACGGATCGATTTTTGGATGAGAATATTTGTACAGTCGAAGAATGGACGAGTGTAGTTCTAAAATTCCACTTGTATTTAACATTCAATCATAAAATGAATGTAACTTCTGACCACAAACCACATACACGATGTGAAAATTTGTTCGATGGAGAAAAGTTTTCTGTTCTGCTCCTTTGAATTTTCCCGTCACTGTGGTGGAAAATGAACGCCGATTTGACCCCACTAATGGTTAGAAAATTGGATGAATGATTTTTTTTTACCTTTTAATAATGTTGATCTCTGATTCTGATATGTAGCAGATTCTCCCTCTAATAATACATCTATCTGTCTGTTATTCTCAGAGTGGATTAAATATCCAACTATATATCTGGATATTTATATTTACCGCTGTATATAGATATTCAAGAATATTAACTCAATTATACACCAACCTTTTTTTTGAGATTTTTATCCAATTAGTCGATTAATCAAAACAATAATCGGCCAACTAATCAATTCTGAAAATAATCATTAGTTGCCGCCCTACAGAGGATCCATTTACTAGTTACCTTGAGGGGGGAATTGTAAGATCCTCAGAGACAAAGCTGCCTGATGTGGGCGGAGTCCTGGTTTAGGGGAACCAATCAGCTCATGTCTAGTAATAATCTTTTTATTTCTATTTTAGTAGATGGACGGGAGATGAGGAAAACCTCAGAGGATTGTCTCACTTTGTCTCCAGACTGTAAAGTAGAAGATGAGGACATCACACAGTATAGTCCAGGAGAAAACCCGACTACCTCAAATGTCCATCCGGCACCACACAGTGTAGATGGACCATCGTATTCCTCTTATCCTGAGGAACCTCAGACTGTGCGGGATGGGGCCGTCCTTCCGACAGAGAAGAGGCTTTCCTGTACTGAGTGCGGGAAGTGTTTCCAATTTAAATCCTATCTTAATAGGCATAAAAGATCTCACACGGGGGAGAAACCATATTCCTGTCCTGAGTGCGGGAAATGTTTTTCACTGAAGTCCGATCTTAACACACATCAGAGATCTCACACAGGGGAGAAGCCGTATTCCTGTCCTGAGTGCGGGAAATGTTTTACACAGAAGTCAAGTCTTTACACACATCAGAGATCTCACACGGGGGAGAAGCCGTATTCCTGTCCTGAGTGCGGGAAATGTTTTACACAGAAGTGCAGTCTTTACACACATCAGAGATCTCACACGGGGGAGAAGCCGTATTCCTGTCCTGAGTGTGGGAAATGCTTTGTACGAAAGTCACAACTTTTCACACATCAGAGATCTCATAACGGGAATAGTCCAGGAGAAAACCCGGCTACCTCAAATGTCCATCCGGCACCACTCAGTGTAGATGGACCATCGTATTCCTCTTATCCTGAGGAACCTCAGACTGTGCGGGACGGTGCCGTCCTTCCAACAGCTAAGAGCTTTTCCTGTACTGAGTGCGGGAAATGTTTCCCTTCTGAATCCAAACTTAATGTGCATATAAGATCTCACACAGGAGAGAAGCCGTATTCATGTCCTGAGTGTGGGAAATGTTTTTCACATAAGTCCAGTCTTTCCAAACATCAGAAAGCTCACACGGGGAAGAAGCCGCATTCCTGTCCTGAGTGCGGGAAACGTTTTTCAGATAAGTCCAGGCTCTCCACACATCAGAGATCTCACACGGGGGAGAAGCCGCATTCCTGTCCTGAGTGTGGGAAATGTTTTTCACATAAGTCCAGGCTTTCCACACATCAGAGATCTCACACGGGGGAGAAGCCGCATTCCTGTCCTGAGTGCGGGAATTGTTTTTCAGATAAGTCCAGGCTTTCCACACATCAGAGATCTCACACGGGGGAGAAGCCGCATTCCTGTCCTAAGTGTTGGAAATGTTTTTCAGATAAGTCCAATCTTTACAGACATCAGAGATCTCACACAGGTCAGAAGCCGTTTTCCTGTCCTGAGTGCGGGAAATGTTTTTCACAGAAGTCCAATCTTGACACACATCAGAGATCTCACACTGGGGAGAAGCTGTATTCCTGTCCTGAGTGAGGGAAATGTTCCTCACTGAAGTCCTGTCTTCCTTTACATCAGGGATCCCACACAACCCTCGAGGTGTATTAGTGCCTTGAGTGCGGGAAATGTCTTCTATAGGAATGTTGCTGGACATCACAGCTCTCATGTGTGGAAGAAGCACACCCTGATATACACCTCAGATATACTCCATGGCTGATCTTCATCATGTAAGAAACAGTTGATAAGGAGATCAGAGATCACCAAAGACATGGATGAAGTGTTGTACCGTGTTGGCCATTGATAGCAGGAGAAAAATAAAAATGGAGTCATTACCTCTCATTGGCTGAGTACATTTTGTGGTGTAAGATTTAAAGGTCTGTTTTTGAAAAAAAAATGTTAAAAGAATGTGACAAGGACTCACACAGCCACAATGAGTTTGTGTTCTTTTTTATTTCATACAATGATTTCCAATGATCATTAGCTCCATCTAGTGGCAATAATGCAGAACTGCAGATTCAATATCGCTTTGTAACCAATCATAAAAATGTCCTTTGGGTACAGTGCTGTATGACTGAGTAATTGTCATTGAAAATTTGGGAGCGCTGAAAGTTGGTCTGTGTAGGGAGTGGGAGGGGGGGTGCTCGGTATTGAAGGGGTTGATACATTCAGGCTAGTCCCAAACTTATACAGCGCTAAAATAAAATCAATGTGTTTCTCATAGTGCAAGTCAATCTCAAAAATCAACAAAAATGAATTATTCCTCAAAATAAAGGAATATACAGTGTGTATATGTACAGTATATATATATATAATCAAATAATGCGAAGAATCAAATAAGTAAAGTATAAAAAAGTATATGACTAAATATATGTTGTGCTGTGAAAAAGTTGTCTATAAATGTCTAAAGTTCATAGAAAGTCCAAAAACAAATGGTGTCAGTGCTAAAAACTTCTTCATCCACCTATGTACAAGTGAGAAGAAATCTCTATTACCCAGCATGCATGTGACATATGTAGCGCCCTCCTAGACAGGCGCTGGGTTAGGTAAATGTAGTTCTTGGCTCACTGTAATCTGTGTAACTGCATGTGATTAGTTAGGTCTGCTTTGTGTTTCTTTGGCTTCAGGGATGACTGTCTCCCCCATTCTGGCTGGAAATATTCTGGAACATAGTGGGCTGGAAAAGACAAATTAGCAGCTGAATATTTCTGCAGCCCCGGCCAATCCCTGGTTTGGTAATATGGTAACCCCAGATGATAGCTGGGAGTGTGTATAAATAGTATGAGACCTGGAACAAAAAGTCAGTGTCTTGTGGAACAAGTAGATGAAAAAAGTTGCTAGGAGGGAATCCCCACTATATCACCACCACCGTGCCTAATAAGTGGCAGTAACTACCTCTCTTGATCAGCGGTAAGTGCCTACTCCACACCCCAGGTGAAGTGTGTGCTTACCAGATCCATGCGGCTGACAAAGCAGCCTTCACAGTGTTTATTAAAGATCCTTCAGTGATAGTCCGTTCCTCTTCACTATCCGAAATCTGTATATAATATAATAGTAATATAATAACGAAACTACATTTCAGATGAAATTCGAACAGTTTTCGAATTTGAATAGTTTTTGAATAGTTTTCGAATTTGAATAATTTTCTAATCAAATTAGAATTTTCAAAGAGAATAAAATAGAAAATAAAATAAAGGAATAGCATAGAAAAGAAAATATTAGAATAGATTATAAAATAAAAGAATATAATAGATTAAAACAGAACAGAATAGAAAATAATAGTATAAATAAAATAGAATTGAAAATAAAGGGATAGAATAGAAAATAAAATAATAGAAAAGAGCAGAGTAAAACAGAACAAAATAGAATTGAAAAAGGGAGAACAGAATAAAATAGAATATAAAATAAAGGAATAGAATAAAAATAGAAGAGAAAAAAATAGAAAGAATATAGCTTCTGAAATTAGAATTTCAAATAGAATACATTTTGAATTTGAATACAAAAGAAAAGAATAGAAAATAAAATAAAATAATAATGCAGAAAATAATAGAATAAACCAGCCCTCAAATTTTCCTCTCGCCTACTCGCATTTTGCAAGTGGAAAATTAGGTCTTGCGAGCTGGGCTGCTTGGGAGTGGAGGGGCGAGCATCGGGAGCCGTCCTCCCAGTGATCGCCCCGATTGCAAAGAGCATTGAGGAAGAGGAGACCCGCGGGATCGCAGAGCGGTATAACACGCTATAACAGCTTACATTGAAATCCGCTCTGCTCTGCTCGCCGTGACACGGCCCCTCCTGACCCCGCACCTGTGATAAACAGAATGCCTCCCCGCATTGGACCCGCGTTCTGTCTATCACAGGCGCGGGGTCAGGAGGAGGCGGGGCTGTGTGTCACGGCAAGCAGAGCGGAGGCAATTACAATGTAAGCTGTTATAGCGTCGCGTGCTATACCGCTCTGCGATCCCGCGGGGCTATCCTCTTCCTTCTGTCATGATCCGGCTGCCAATGGGGAAACAATGAGTCTGCAATGTTGGGAAAAGTAAGTCTGCAATGTTGGGCAAAGTGAATCTGCAAGGGGGCACAGTGAATCTGCAAGGGGGCACAGTGAGTCGGCAATGGGGGCACAATAAATCTGCAATGGGGGGCACAGTGAATCTGAAATGGGGGTGCAATGGGGGCACAGTGAGTCGGCAATGGGGGCACAGTAAGTCGGCAATGTTGCGCGCAGTGAGGCTGCAAAGGGGGCACGGTGCGGCTGCATAGGGGGCATGGTGCGGCTGCAATGGTGGGCACGGGTCACGCTGCAATGGTGGGCACGGGTCACGCTGCAATGGTGGGCACGGGTCAAGCTGCAATGATAGGCACGGGTCATGCTGCAATGATAGGCACAGGTGAGCCTGCATTGATGGACACTGGTGAGGCTGTGCTGAGGGGAACTAATAAAGTTGTTGTTAATATTTATTTTTCTAACTTAATTCTGCATAAAACATTTAGGTGTCATTTCACGAGATAATTTGTGAGGGCGTGATTAGTGGAAGAAGTAGGGGCAGGGTAGGGGTTGGGTGGGGAAACTGCTGGCGAGTAACCCTTGAGGATTGGCTAGTGGCTCAGGACTTGAAATTTTGAGCCCTGGAATAAACGATAGAAAAGAATGGAATATAATAGAAAGAATATAACAATATACAGTAAGACACTGGGGCGGTGCGGGTGTTAGCGGTAGAGCGGTGCTGTTATAGTGGCGCTATTCGGTTAAAAGCGCCCTGCTAGTGTTGCGGCACTTTGGTAGCTCCGCCTATTCATTTCAATGGGCAGGGGCGGTGGAGGAGCGGCGTATACTCTCCTCCACCACCCCAAAGATGCAGCTTTCAGGACTTTTTTTTCCCATCTTGTAAGCGCACGGCCCCAGTGTGAAGGCACTCAGGCTTTCACACTGGGGAGGTGCTTTACATTCGCTATTTTTAGCGCTAAAGCGCCCCAGTGTGACAGGGGTCTAACTGTTTTCTGAAATTTGAATTTCAAATAGAATACATTCCGCATTGTGTGGAGTGCTTGCGGGTGCGCTCCAGTGATACAGCTGGCGGCCATAACCACTCACTGTATCACTCGGCCCCACCCCCCCATGCGCTGCGTCATTGGATGTGATTGACAGCAGCGCGAGCCAATGGCTGCGCTGCTTTAAATCAATTCACTCTAGCCAATTAACGACCAGGGTGAGCGGCGAAGAGGACGTCGGGGGCGAGCGCAGGACTTTCGAGGGGTCAGGTATGTAAAACGGGGGTGCTGGGGGGGCCGGCATTGTCAGATGTTTTTTCACCTTAGAATGCAAAACTTTTACCTTTACAACCCCTTTAACCACTTAAAGTGATGTTCCGGACAAAATTATACTTTTTAAATAAAAATCCCCCAATAATACACAAGCTTAATGTATTCTAGTAAACTTAGTCTGTAAACGAAGGTCCGTTCTGTTCAGTTATTACAGCATTTTGTAACTTTATAAACTTCCAGCAGGCCGTGGCCATCTTAAGTGTGGGCATCTGAAGCCAGACTGTATTTCTTCCATCAAATTGCCCCATCAAAACGGCCTCCAACAAAATTGCCCCATTATATTGCCACCGTCAAAACTGCCCCATCATATTGCCCCTATCAAAACGGCCCCCATCAAAACTGCTCCCATCAAAACGGCCCCCATCAAAATTGCCCCATCATATTGCCACTGTCAAAACTGCCCCATCATATTGCCCCATCATATTGCCACCATCAAAACTGCCCCATCATATTGCCACCATCAAATCTGACCCCATCAAAACGGCCCCCATCAAAACTGCCCCATCAAAATTAGCCTTATCAAAATTGCCCCATCAAACTGCCCCATCAAAATTGCCACTGTCAAAACGGCCCCCATCATATTGCCACCATCAACACTGCCCCCATCATATTGCCACCATGAAAACTGCCCCATCATATTGCCCCATCAAAACGGCCCCCATCAAAACTGCCCCATCAAAATTGCCCCATCATATTGCCACTGTCAAAACTGCCCCCATCAAAACTGCCCCCATCATATTGCCACCATCAAAACTGCCCCATCATATTGCCACCATCAAAACTGCCCCATCATATTGCCACCATCAAAACTGCCCCATCATATTGCCACCATCAAAACTGCCCCCATCATATTGCCACCATCAAAA
This sequence comes from Lithobates sylvaticus, assembly GCA_028564925.1. NCBI lineage: Eukaryota > Metazoa > Chordata > Amphibia > Anura > Ranidae > Lithobates > Lithobates sylvaticus. The sequence continues at coordinate 557,454,895 of CM053028.1, read as the reverse complement.
CTGCTCCCATCAAAACGCCCCCCATCAAAACTGCCCCCATCAAAACGGCCCCATTATATTGCCCCATAAAAACGGCCACATCAAACTGCCCCCATCAAAACTGCCCCATAAAATTGCCCCATCAAAACGGCCTCCAACAAAATTGCCCCATCATATTGCCACCGTCAAAACTGCCCCATCATATTGCCCCTATCAAAAATGCCCCCATCAAAACTGCCCCATCATATTGCCCCATCAAAATGGCCCCCATCAAAATTGCCCCATCAAACTGCCCCCATCAAAATTGCCCCATCATATTGCCACTGTCAAAACTGCCCCATCAAAACTGCCCCATCATATTGGCACCATCAAAACTGCCCCCATCATATTGCCACCATCAAAACTGTCCCCATCAAAATTACCCTCATCAAAATTGCCCCATCGTATTGCCACTGTCAAAACGGCCTCATAAAAACTGCTCCCATCATATTGCCCCATCAAAACTGCCCCATCATATTGCCACCGTCAAAACTGCCCCATCATATTGCCACCGTCAAAACTGCCCCATCATATTGCCACCGTCAAAACTGCCCATCATATTGCCACCGTCAAAACTGCCCCATCATATTGCCACCGTCAAAACTGCCCCATCATATTGCCACTGTCAAAACTGCCCCATCATATTGCCACCATCAAAACTGCCCCATCATATTGCCACCATCAAATCTGACCCCATCAAAACGGCCCCCATCAAAACTGCCCCATCAAAATTGGCCTTATGAAAATTGCCCCATCAAACTGCCCCCATCAAAATTGCCCCATCATATTGCCACTGTCAAAACGGCCCCCATCAAAACTGCCCCATCATATTGCCACCATCAAAACTGCCCCCATCATATTGCCACCATCAAAACTGCCCCATCATATTGCCCCATCAAAACGGCCCCCATCAAAACTGCCCCATCAAAATTGCCCCCATCAAAGTTGCCCCGTCATATTGCCACTGTCAAAACTGCCCCATAAAAACGGCCCCCATAAAAACTGCCCCATCATATTGCCTCCATCAAAACTGCCCCATCATATTGCCACTGTCAAAACTGCCCCATCATATTGCCACCATCAAAACTGCCCCATCATATTGCCACCATCAAAACGGCCCCCATCAAAACGGCCCCATTATATTGCCCCATAAAAACGGCCACATCAAACTGCCCCCATCAAAACTGCCCCATAAGATTGCCCCATCAAAACGGCCTCCAACAAATTTGCCCCATCATATTGCCATCGTCAAAACTGCCCCATCATATTGCCCCTATCAAAAATGCCCCCATCAAAACTGCCCCATCAAACTGCCCCATCAAAATTGCCCCATCATATTGCCACTGTCAAAACTTCCCCATCATATTGCCACCATCAAAACTGCCCCATCATATTACCACCATCAAAACTGTCCCCATCATATTGCCCCATCAAAACGGCCCCATCAAAATTGCCCCCATCAAAATTGCCCTTATCAAAACTGCCCTTATCAAAATTGCCACCATCAAAATTGCCCCATCGTATTGTGACTGTCAAAACGGCCCCATAAAAACTGCTCCCATCATATTGCCCCATCAAAACTGCCCCATCATATTGCCACCATCAAAACTGCCCCCATCATATTGCCACCATTAAAACTGCTCCCATCATATTGCCCCATCAAAACGGCCCCCATCAAAACGGCCCCATCAAAATTGCCCTTATCAAAATTGCCCCCATCAAACTGCCCCATCATATTGCCACTGTCAAAACTGCCCCATACAAACTGCCCCCATCATATTGACCCCATTAAAACTGCCCCGTCATATTGCCACCATCAAAACTTCCCCATCATATTGCCACCATCAAAACTGCCCCCATCATATTGCCACCATCAAAACTGCCCCCATCAAAACGGCCCTCATCAAAACAGCCCCATTATATTGCCACCATCAAAACTGCCCCCATCATATTTCCCCATCAAAACTGCCCTCATCAAAATTGCCCCATCATATTGCCACCATCAAAACTGCCCCATCAAAACGGCCCCCATCAAAACTGCCCCATCAAAATTGCCCCCATCAAAATTGCCCCATCATATTGCCACTGTCAAAACTGCCCCATAAAAACTGCCCCATCATATTGCCTCCATAAAAACTGCCCCATCATATTGCCACCATCAAAACTGCCCCCATCAAAACTGCCCTCATCATATTGCCCCATCAAAACGGCCCCCATCAAAACGGCCCCATCAAAACGGCCCCATTATATTGCCCCATAAAAACGGCCACATCAAACTGCCCCCATCAAAACTGCCCCATAAAAACGGCCTCCAACAAAATTGCCCCATCATATTGCCACTGTCAAAACTGCCCCATCATATTGCCCCATCAAAATGGCCCCCATCAAAATGGCCCCCATCAAACTGCCCCCATCAAAACTGCCCCATCATATTGCCACCATCAAAACTGCCCCATCATATTGCCACCATCAAAACTGCCCCCATCATATTGCCCCATCAAAATTGCCCTCATCAAAATTGCCCCCATAAAAATTGCCCTTATCAAAATTGCCCCCATCAAACTGCCCCCATCAAAATTGCCCCATCGTATTGCCACTGTCCAAATGGCCCCATAAAAACTGCTCCCATCATATTGCCCCATCAAAACTGCCCCATCATATTGTCACCATCAAAAATGCCCCCATCATATTGCCACCATCAAAACTGCTCCCATCATATTGCCCCATCCAAACGGCCCCCATCAAAATTGCCCTTATCAAAATTGCCCCCATCAAACTGCCCCATCATATTGCCACTGTCAAAACTGCCCCATAAAAACTGCCCCCATCATATTGCCCCCATTAAAACTGCCACATCATATTGCCACCATCATATTGCCCCATCAAAACGGCCCCCATCAAAATTGCCCTTATCAAAATTGCCCCCATCAAACTGCCCCATCATATTGCCACTGTCAAAACTGCCCCATAAAAACTGCCCCCATCATATTGCCCCCATTAAAACTGCCACATCATATTGCCACCATCAAAACTGCCCCCATCATATTGCCACCATCAAAACTGCCCCCATCAAAACGGCCCTCATCAAAACAGCCCCATAAAAACGGCCTCCAACAAAATTGCCCCATCATATTGCCACTGTCAAAACTGCCCCATCATATTGCCCCATCAAAATGGCCCCCATCAAACTGCCCCATCAAAACTGCCCCATCATATTGCCACCATCAAAACTGCCCCCATCATATTGCCACCATCAAAACTGCCCCCATCATATTGCCCCATCAAAATTGCCCTCATCAAAATTGCCCCCATAAAAATTGCCCTTATCAAAATTGCCCCCATCAAACTGCCCCCATCAAAATTGCCCCATCGTATTGCCACTGTCAAAACGGCCCCATAAAAACTGCTCCCATCATATTGCCCCATCAAAACTGCCCCATCATATTGTCACCATCAAAAATGCCCCCATCATATTGCCACCATCAAAACTGCTCCCATCATATTGCCCCATCCAAACGGCCCCCATCAAAATTGCCCTTATCAAAATTGCCCCCATCAAACTGCCCCATCATATTGCCACTGTCAAAACTGCCCCATAAAAACTGCCCCCATCATATTGCCCCCATTAAAACTGCCACATCATATTGCCACCATCATATTGCCCCATCAAAACGGCCCCCATCAAAATTGCCCTTATCAAAATTGCCCCCATCAAACTGCCCCATCATATTGCCACTGTCAAAACTGCCCCATAAAAACTGCCCCCATCATATTGCCCCCATTAAAACTGCCACATCATATTGCCACCATCAAAACTGCCCCCCATCATATTGCCACCATCAAAACTGCCCCCATCAAAACGGCCCTCATCAAAACAGCCCCATTATATTGCCACCATTAAAACTGCCCCCATCATGTTGCCCCATCAAAACTGCCCTCATCAAAATTGCCCCATCAAACTGCCCCATCATATTGCCATTGTCAAAACTGCCCCATCAAAGTGGAGTGGCAGGCAGCACATGTAGGAGCTCTGACCAATCATTATCTGGCATTGGCAGGGGGTGGGCCTCCTATATATGCTGAGGTCACATGCTGCTGGGGGAGGAGTAGTGGACTGGGAGACGTGAGGAATGGAGTGCTAGAGAGCCGCAGGGGGTGGGATCGCAGGAGGAGAGGCCCGGGGAGAACTGTGACGGAACATTGCCTTTACACTGGCAATGTCTCCTGGAGCAGAGAGGGCAGGAGAAGCTGTCGGAACGCATGGTCCGGGGAAGTTCCTCATCAAGGACTCAAGGGCTGGAAGGTTGGAAGGTCGGTGAGTGTTACCACAGTGGATGGCTGGAGGTGCCGGGGAGTCTGTGAGGGAACTCTGCTTCTACACGGTCATTAGCAGAGTCTTCATCATACACACGGTGGAGGGTGAGGAGTCCTGGATCAGAGAAGAGACTGTGAGGAAGTGTGTGTCATATCAGTGTGACCGGGGAACACGTGGTTTGTAAGTTGGACTGGCTGGGAGCAGTAGTGCATTTCCTAGACCATAGACTTTAGCCTACTAGGCCTCCGGGGAGAGGTTCTGCAGGCCTCAGGCCTAGTAGCAGCGAGTGACCAGAGCCACTAGAGGGGCTTATTCAGAGTGAGTTCTTCATACCTATCAGAAGAGGATGTGTTATACCCCAATGTAATTACAAGCAGGAGGAAATCAAGAGTGCAAGGAGAGGCAAGTTTGGGCAGGTGGTGAAGAGAGCTAAGACCATTACTTTTACACAGACAAAGGTGATGTTTCTGTCCCTCACACTGTGATGGATGGAGAACTCTTAGTAACAGTAGTCTGCATGGAGATGCAGGGAGCAATAGTCTGCATAGGAGATGCAGGGAGCAATAGTCTGCATGGAGATGCAGAGTGAGCAATAGTCTGCATGGAGATGCAGGGAGCAATAGTCTGCATAGGAGATGCAGAGGGAGTAATAGTCTGCATAGGAGATGCAGGAGAAGATTTCTACTTAGTCAAGTGTTCACATTCTATCTTCAGGCTCTAAACAGATCAAAGTATATCCAATGGGCATCCAATGGGCATCCCATATCCCAATCCCTACCCAAGTTGTACCCCCCAATAAAACAAATGACTGTTCATTGTCTCTGGAAAGGATGTATGAAGTCTGGCAGTGGGGTGATTTGGCGGATCGTTTGTCAGTAGTGCTGTCACTATGGCTACAGAAGTCCTTCTCTTCCTCTCGCTGTTCTGCCTCCAAGTGCCCTGTCCATCATTCCACGAAGCGTGTGCTCCAGCAGGAAGACTAGAGGGACAGTATCACTGATGCATGCACTGTCACTGCTCACCATCCTCGTGGCCTCCTCAAATGGTGACAGGACAGCGCATGCATCCTTGATCAGTAGCCACTGGCTTGGCGAAAAAAATCCAAGCTCCCCTGACCCTGTCCTGATGCCATACTCACACAGGTACCCATTGATGGCCCTCTGCTGTGAGTGCAGCCGCTGCAGCATTGCCAACGTTGAGTTCCACCTGGTGGGCATGGCACAAATGAAGCAGTTGGTGGGCAGGTTGCATTCCCTTTGAATGTCAGCCAGCCGAGCACTGGCATTGTATGACCGCCGGAAATGACCACAGACTTTCCTGGCCTGCCTCAGGAGATCCTGTAAGCCTGGTTACCTGCTCAAGAACCGCTGCACCACCAAATTCAGGACGTGAGCCAAACATGGAACATGGGTCAAGTGTCCCTGTTGGAGGGCGGAGAGGAGGTTGGTGCCATTGTCACATACAACCATTCCTGGCTGAAGCTGGCATGGTGTCAACAACCTCCAAGCCTGCCCCTGCAGAGCTGACAGAATCTCTGCCCCAGTGTGGCTCCTGTCCCCCAAGCACCGCATGGCATCTTTTTTCCTGAGTGCTTGCGTAGGCCCTTGACTGCTTACGGAGCACCGCTGGTTCAGAGGAGAAATCAGAAGAAGAGGCCATAGAGGAAGAAGAAGAGGAGGGGGTGGAGGAGAGAGCTGTGACAGACTCACCACTAGCATTTTGGAGGCGAGGTGGCGGAACAAGCTCCAACAATACTGAACCCTCTCCTGCATCCTTCCCAGCTGCCAGCAGAATTACCCAGTGAAGGAAAGGTAACGTCCCTGCCCATGTCTGCTAGACCATGAGTCAGCGGTAATCTGCACCTTACTGCTGACCGCCCTGTCCAACGAGGCCAAAACATTGCCCTCCACATGCCGGTAGATAGCCGGAATGGGCTTAGGTGAAAAGAAATGGCGGAACCTGCCACTGAGGTACAGCACATTCCACAAATTCATGAAAGGGGGCAGAGTCTACCAGCTAACAAGGCAGCAGTTGCAGTGCTAGCAATTTGGCCAAGCTAGCATTCAGACGCTGAGCATGTGGATGGCTGGGTCCCAAATTCTTTTTTCGGTTTAGCAACTGGGGTAGGGAAATTTGCCTGTTAAAATCAGATGGAGGTGTACTGATAGCAGATTGGCTGCAAGTACTTGGGACACCTATTGCTATACCTTCATTCCTCTCAGTGCAGGTTTCTGAGAGGACTGGAGGTATAGTGGGGTTGGAGATCCCAGACGAGGAGCAAGGAGAAGTCTGCCTTTTTCTTTGATGTGGGTCCTTCAAGTGCTGTTGCCAACGGACTGCATGGGAGGTCGTCATATGTCTGGTCAAGCATGTGGTGCCCAAGCGGCTGCTGTTTTGGCCACGCTTGATCCGCTTCAGACATAGGTTGCAAACAGCAATGGTGGGATCTGCTGCACACGTCTCAAAAAAGGCCCACACCAAGGAACTTTTCAAAATCAGCAGGGAGTCAGCAACGCCCTGCACCTGCCGAGCTCTGCGGTGTGATGCAGTAGGGTGGCAGCCTTTAAGCTGCCCCCTAGAGGACATCCTGCCTCATTGGAGATGTGCTTCCTCCTCCTCTCTTTTATCACACCCCCAAGTAGAGTCAGTGACCTCATTATCTCCTCCCTGCTCGTCACTGGAGCAAACTTGGCAGTATGCTGCGGCTGGGGGAACGCGACTGCCAGTTTCTTGTCCTTCTTTGGCACCCCCTCTCTCTGAGCTCAAGTAACTGCCTTCCTCAACCTGGGTACCATCATCAGAGCCTTCAAAACACTGCGCATCCTCCTGTATCATGTACCTGACACTGTAATCGAACAGTTCGTAGGACTCCTTTGTGCATGATAGTGGGGCTAGGAAAGGAGTGACTGATGACATTGAGCCGATGGAATAGGCTGCTTTGGCAGCTGCATTGGCAGGCAAACTACTCTGAGCCTGGGTGACAGAGGATGAGGACAGCTTCGTTATCCATTCCACCAACTCTTCTGCATGTTGTGGATCAACACGGCCAGCTGCTGAAAAAAAGGACAAGCGTGTCCCACGGCCACGTGCTGAGGATGCACTGTATCCACGACCAGCACTGTTGGCTGTAGACACAGAGCCTGCTTGCAAACCTTTAGTAGCCTGTGAGCGTCTGCCTCTCATTGGTGGCCTTCCAGACATGCTGTAAAATTCTATTAGCAAAACACTGCCTGAAGTTTACTAGAAAAAGTACACCAGGAATGGCCTGCAGTCAGATATAGGCTTGGCTAGACTAGAATGCAGTGGATATATATATGTAGGAGACTGTATATATATTTTATGCACTGCAGATCACTGAATCACCTGCCTGCCTGAAAGAATATTCGTAACAGTACGATAGGAACGGAGCGCAGTCAGATCTAGCTAAACTGGATACAGTGGATATATATATATATTATATATATATATATATATATATATATATATATATATATATACGAGACTAACTGTTTATATATATTAAATACACTGCAGCTAAATGAATCACCTGCCTGCCTGAAGTATATTAGAAAGAGAACACCAGGAAAGGACTGCAGTGAGATCTAGCTAAACTGGATACAGTGTATATATATATATATATATATGAATCACCTGCCTGCTCAATCTAAATGAAATTACACTCTCTCGGTCAACGCCAGCAACTCATTACACAGGGCCGACGTGCAGGCGGCCTTACATAGTTTGGGGCGTGGACTTAACCCCCTGAGCTATAATTGGCCAAAGGCACCCTGCCTTTGGCCAATTATGGCTCTCTTTGCTGACGGCGATGTTATTGGCCAAAGCATGCAGGTCCTAGTGCATGCTTGGCCAATCATCAGACAGCAATGCACTGTGCTCCCGCAGTGCATTATGGGACATTACGCGCCACTCGAATTTGGCGCGAACGCCCCATAATGTTAGTTTTTCGACGAATGGGCGAACAGACAATGTTCGAGTCAAACTCATGTTCGACCGGAACAGAAAGCTCATCCCTAATTAAATGATTATAAAATAAGAATCTAATTTATCTAGCAATGTTCCTGACCACCGCACTCTATACACAGGACTGTATATGACATGTTCCTGACCACCGCACTCTATACACAGGGCTGTATATGACATGTTCCCGACCACTGCACTCTATACACAGGACTGTATATGACATGTTCCCGACCACCGCTCTCTATACACAGGACTGTATATGACATGTTCCCGACCACCGCACTCTATACACAGGACTGTATATGACATGTTCCCGACCACTGCACTCTATACACAGGACTGTATATGACATGTTCCCGACCACCACTCTCTATACACAGGACTGTATATGACATGTTCCCGACCACCGCACTCTATACACAGGACTGTATATGACGTGTTCTCGACCACCGCACTCTATACACAGAGCTGTATATGACATGTTCCCGACCACCGCACTCTATACACAGGACTGTATATGACATGTTCCCGACCACCGCTCTCTATACACAGGACTGTATATGACATGTTCCCGACCACCGCACTCTATACACAGGACTGTATATGACATGTTCCCGACCACCGCACTCTATACACAGAGCTGTATATGACATGTTCCTGACCATCGCACTCTATACACAGAGCTGTATATGACATGTTCCTGACCACTGCACTCTATACACAGGACTGTATATGACATGTTCCTGACCACTGCACTCTATACACAGGGCTGTATATGACATATTACTGACCGCCGCACTCTGTCTGATGTACTATAAATTACATACTCCTGACCACTGAACTTGGTACCCTGGGCTGTATATTATATACTCCTGACCACTGCACTCTGGGCCATTATTCCAAACTGATGACCTGTGAAGGCTTTTAAAGGGGTTGTAAAGGTAAAAGTGTACTGCATTCTATGCATTAAGGTGAAAAAACATCTGACAATACCGGCCCCCCCAGCCCCCCCGTTATACTTACCTGACCCCTCGAAAGTCCTGCGCTCGCCCCCGACATCCTCTTCGCCGCTCACCCTGGCTGTTGATAGGCTAGAGTGGATGGATTGAAAGCAGCACAGCCATTGGCTCGCACTGCTGTCAATCACATCCAATGACACAGCGCGCCGGGGGCGGGGCCGAGTGATACAGTGAGAGATACAGCTCGCATTTAGGTAAGAAGTACTTGCAGGGGGAGCCGAGACAGCCCCCGAGGGACCCCAGAAGACCAGGTTCAGGGCCACTAAGCAAGACAAGCTAAACAAGCTGCACAGTGGAGGTAAGTATAACATGTTTGTTATTTTTATTTTTTATTTCCTTTACAACCCCTTTAACACATCACCTAGGAGAAATTGTTGGATACTGTCATCATTGCACTGACACACACCACCATTATTTTTTTTTGCACAATACATTTTTTATTAAAATTAGCTTTTTCCTAATTTTCTTTTCTAAATCAGATACTTTTTATTGGAATTTTTTTATTTTATTTACCACAAGACATGCCTGCTAAACATACACCAAAAAAATTGCCTTTTAACAAGATTGCAGTCATAAAATCGGGAAATAGTAAAAGGTAAAAATCCAATTGGTCAGGAAAATTACTTGTCTGGAATGTGGAGGCGGAGTCATTATTAGTTTGTGTACAATACAATACACAACGTGTTACATTATTATAAGAAAGTATTGTAGAAAAGATCACACCATAGAAAATGGGGGAAAGTAGAAAATAAACCCGGATATGAAGGTGACATTTGTGTACGAGGAACACCTTAAAAGCTACCACCATTTTATTCTCCACGTCACTGGATGTGATTGACAGCAGCACAAGCCAATGGCTGTGCTGCTATCAATCTATCCAATCAACGGCCAGACTCAGTGGAGAAGACACCGGGGGGACGTGCAAAGCTCAGGTAAATAAAACGGGGGGCTGGGGGGCCCATGGCAGCAAGGTGTTTTTTCACCTTAATACATAGGATGCTTTAAGGTGAAAAACACAAACCTTTACAACCCCTTTAACATTTCCCTTGATTGCAGCTCCATCTAGTAGCCATGATGGGGTATATTTCTTGAAATCAGGAAAAATAACGTAATACCACATTATGGCCTCTAGATGGAAATTACGATTATAGGAAATCAGGGTACGGAATAAAACTACCAACATTCATCACAGCTGGGCAAATGCGTCTCATTTTCGTTAAACAATTTTTTTAGTAGACCTGTAAGTCTTCACCCCACAAAATGTACTCAGCCAATGAAAGGTAATGACTCCATTTTTATTTTTCTCCTGCTATCAATGGTCAACACAGTACAACACTTCATCCATGTCTTTGGTGATCTCTGATCTCCTTATCAACTGTTTCTTCCATGATGAAGATCAGCCATGGAGTATATCTGAGGTGTATATCAGGGTGTGCTTCTTCCCCACATGAGAGCTGTGATGTCCAGCAACATTCATATAGAAGACATTTCCCGCACTCAAGGCACTAATACACCTCGAGGGTTGTGTGAGATCCCTGATGTACAGGAAGACAGGACTTCAGTGAGGAACAATTCCCTCACTCAGGACAGGAATGCGCCTTCTCCCCTGTGTGAGATCTCTGATGTCTGGAAAAACTGGACTTCTGTGAAAAACATTTCCCACACTCAGGACAGGAATATGGCTTCTCACCTGTGTGAGATATCTGATGTCTGGAAAGACTGGGCTTCACTGAAAAACATTTCCCGCACTCAGGACAGGAATACGGCTTCTCTCCTGTGTGAGATCTCTGATGTGTGGAAAGATGGGCCTGCCGTGAAAAACATTTCCCACACTCAGGACAGAAAAACGGCTTCTCCCCCGTGTGAGATCTCTGATGTGTGTAAAGATGGGCCTGCTGTGAAAAACATTTCCCGCACTCAGGACAGGAATACAGCTTCTCCCCTGTGTGAGATCTCTGATGTGTGGAAAGATGGGCCTGCCGTGAAAAACATTTCCCACACTCAGGACAGGAAAACGGCTTCTCCCCCGTGTGAGATCTCTGATGTGTGTAAAGATGGGACTTCTGTGAAAAACATTTCCCGCACTCAGGACAGGAATACGGCTTCTCCCCTGTGTGAGATCTCTGATGTGTAGAAAGATTGGACTTCTGTGTAAAACATTTCCCACACTCAGGACAAGAATACATTTTCTCCCCTGTGTGAGATCTCTGATGTGTAGAAAGATCGAACTTCTGTGAAAAACGTTTCCTGCACTCAGGACAGGAATACGGCTTCTCTACTGTGTGAGATCTTTTATGAACAATAAGATGGGATTTATATTGGAAACATTTCCCACACTCAGTACAGGAAAGCCTCATCTCTGTTGCAAGGACGGCACCGTCCCTCACAGTCTGAGGTTCCTCAGGATAAGAGGAATACGATGGTCCATCTACACTGTGTGGTGCCGGATGGACATTTGAGGTAGTCGGGTTTTCTCCTGGACTATACTGTGTGATGTCCTCATCTTCTACTTTACAGTCTGGAGACAAAGTGAGACAATCCTCTGAGGTTTTCCTCATCTCCCGTCCATCTACTAAAATAGAAATACAAAGATTATTACTAGACATGAGCAGATTGGTTCCTGCTGTGCTCCAATCAAATCATCAGATATAAAATGTCTGGCTGGTAGGAAATGGGTGTAACAAAAGAGAATCCATATTATGTGTATATATAGCAGTGGGTAGAGGGGAGAGAGCAGAAGTCAGGACTATGTAATGTACAACATATTGTATAAGATACAACAGATAGGACTATATAGTATCAGAATGATGTAATGTACACCATAGAGTATATAGTGCAGAGGTCAGGAGTATGTAATGTACAATATAAATTATACAGTGTAAGGGTCAGGACTCATAATATTGGTATTCAGTAATCAGTGGAAGATTAAATGTTTACATGAGACAAGTTGCAGAGGTCCCACACCGCTGCCTCCCATCTCCTGAGACTGCACTCAGTGACTTGGGTCTGAGACTATACAGACATATCCCTCCACCCGGCACAGACAGCAGACAACAGAGCAAGTAATCCTGGGAGGATTGTTCTGTCAGAGATCTTGCCATACCCGGGTATGGGACAGAAGACCCAAAGCACACACCCCAGGTGCCTAGGTAGAGCAACATTTATGGTGAAAATCAACCTTTTACTGCCAGCTGAACCCCAGAATCTTGATAAATCCAGTCTAGATACATAAATTCTGTCTGCAGCACAGAGAAGGAAGATTATCCGAGAGAAATACAGGAATACAGGACGGGGAACACAGCTCAGGAAAGTGACCAGGGGATTACAGGCTGATATCACCCAGTCCCCGCCCTACTCTGGACCAATCAGTGAGCAGTATGGGTGTAGGAATGTATTTAGTGTTAATGACCCACCTGTGCTGATCTCTGTAGGAGTGTCCTCCTCTATAAATGTCCCCGTTATTCCATCCTCCTCCATAGACTGCTGATCATCCCTCACATACCTCTCTTCTTCTTCTTCTGCTTTAACCTCAAATTCTATATCGATTGGATCTCCACTCTAAATCAAGAAAAGGAGAGAGAATATCATCTGTAAGATATAAGATTTATTATTGTGACATCACATAAAAAATCCACACATCATCTCTAGGAGTCCATGTTCTAGATGCTCCATCCCACCAACCTTGTAACAGTGGGGGATGGTGTGATCTTCCTGTGTGGAATCCCGGGAATACAGAGGACGGGGACATCTCTCTGGTGGGTTCCTGGTATTTGGTGGCTCCATCATATCCTTGTGTCCTTCTGAAAACTCCTCCATCACTCCATACTCCTCATCCTCCTCTTTATACTCTTCTTTAACATCAATATTATCATCCCCGAGGTTTCCACTCTGAATATATAATAAAACATTCATTGTAACAAACATGCTGTGTATAAATCAAAACTACCAATAATTGTCAATCACCTACCTGATGATGGTGAGGGATGGTGTGACCTTCCTGTGTGGAATCCCGGGAATACAGAGGACGGGGACATCTCTCTGGTGGGTTCCCATTACTGGATCCATCTGTAGGAAACACACACACTGACTGAATACATTGTATCTATGTGTTCCTCAGATGATGGGGGATCTAGGTGGAGCCTCCGTACTGCTCTCTCCTTTACAATAAAGTCTCCTCTTACCCGGTGATGTGAGGGGCGGCTGATTGTCCATCATGACGTCCTTGTAGAGATCCTTGTGTCCTTCTAAATACTCCCACTCCTCCATGGAGAAATAGACAGTGACATCCTGACACCTTATAGGAACCTGACACACACAATGATACAGTCACCATCCAGACACATCCCTTGTCTGTTACTGGATAATGTCCCAGAATTCCCAGCACCGCTCACCTCTCCTCCATCATCTCTCTGGTGACTTCTAGAATCTTCTTTGTATTTCTCTATTCTATCAGGGAGGGAGGTGGAGGCAATGTGATGGTCATATGATCTCCAGACTTTACAGGAGGAAAACTCTAGATCTAAAAACAAAAAGTAAAATCAAATGATATTCCCAGAATCCTCCTCACCTCACCATTCAGGTCTCCATTTTATTAAAGCCTCACTTTAGACTGAGATATAATTTTCCCACACAGGACCCCCACACTATGCAGGATAAAAGCTTGTAGCAGACATTCTGATGTTATTACATACAATGCAGGACCAACAGTCCTACTTTGCTAGAGAACATGTCAAGGGTCCGCCCACATCCTAAGAGCATCAGAAAAAAAAACTGATAGAGGAACGTTGGGATGAGGAGCTGTGAGGTCAGTGTGATGTCATAGGACATATAGACTCTGGATGGAGATACATTGGGAGGAGGAGCTGTGAGGCCAGTGTGATGTCATAGGACATATAGACTCTGTATGGAGGGACATTGGGAGGAGGAGCTGCAAGGTCAGTGTGATGTCATAGGACATATAGACTCTGGATGGAGGGACATTGGGAGGAGGAGCTGTGAGGTCAGTGTGATGTCATAGGACATATAGACTCTGGATGGAGGGACATTGGGAGGAGGAGATGTGAGGTCAGTGTGATGTCATAGGACATATAGACTCTGGATGGATGGACATTGGGAGGAGGAGCTGTGAGGTCAGTGTGAGGTCATAGGACACATAGACTCTGGATGGAGGGACATTTGGATGGGGGGATTTGAGGGGTCCTCTATATGAGGCTCCTGTGCAAACCAAATCATTGTTCCTGGGTGTGTCCTTCCTCTCCTAAACTGAAGAGTGAACTTTGACCTTTACCATACAGAAGTCTGTCAGGAATCTGTGAAAGTAAGCTCTCATGTGATCAGGTGACGTGCGGAGGAACGGAGTGTAAATAGCATACAATTTTCTCCAGAGCTTCTAATGGTGGGGATGGATTTTGCTGAGTGCTGGTGCCAAGTTTCCACCCCCCAGGATCACTCCAGGTGTGGAGAAAAGCTGTGTAAGAGGATATGGAGGAGAGATGAGGAGGAGATCCAGGAATCAGGATAAAGGTCAGGACAAGCAACAGACGAGCGCATCCAAGAGATGAAGCCGGGGTCACTACACAGAAAATCAATCCAAGGAAACAACAGGCAGGACATGGAATAGCAAGAAGGAGCTCAGAGACAAATGAGAATATTGCTCAGCCAATGGGAGATGATCTCAGCATGACTTACATAATGAAGGAGATGAGGGGGAGGGGAGGAAGTCACTTATAGTGACCATAGAGACATGGAAATTCAGCTGGTTCAGCAGGGATCGGTCACATCTCCATCCATGTGTGGTCACTGCCGGATAAAAGTCACTTGATCAGCGGCTGCAGCCAATAGCTTCATCACTGATCTGTGTATTCTGAGAGCAGAGGAGCGCCCCCCATTGTCAGAATACAATAGTGCAGCGGGAAGGATTCCCCCATCCCCCTCCAATGTGTGGATGGGGGAATCACTTTCGTTTTTTCCTCTCATCCCGCTGACTGAACGATAAAACTGAACCATGTATGGCCAGCTTTGGAAGGAAGATATATTAATCATCAACTGATCCCCCTGAAGGGGTTATTCTACATTTCCACACTATATATGTGTGTATCATCATCTGCTGGAGATAAAAGACATCACAGTGACTATGGAAGAAGAGGAAGGACATGACGGGGGGTTACTGGGTGTAAATAGAAAATAAGATCTTATTACCTCCTCTGCTGCCACTTCCAGTAACGTCTCCTCTCTACTTCCTCCCGACTCACCTCTCACCCGGAACTTCCTGTATTCCATAGAGACTTCCTGTCTGGGTAGAAGTGAGATCACCACCTTGTGGAGATCAGAGGAACTGCAGTCCTGAGAAACATCTAGTAGTGTGAACACGGCCTTGTGCTGTGTGTGTATGTACTGTATATCATTCCCCTTTCTCTCCTCCCTGAGTGTGTATGAAGAGGCGGAGCTCTGAGTGTGTATGGAGAGGCGGAGCTCTGAGTGTGTATGAAGAGGCGGAGCCCTGAGTGTGTATGAAGAGGCGGAGCCCCGAGTGTGTATGAAGAGGCGGAGCCCTGAGTGTGTATGAAGAGGCGGAGCTCTGAGTGTGTATGAAGAGGAGGAGCTCTGAGTGTATGAAGAGGTGGAGCGCTGAGTATGTATGAAGAGGAGGAGCCCTGAGTGTGTATGAAGAGGAGGAGCTCTGAGTGTGTATGAAGAGGCGGAGCTCCTGAGTGTTTATGAAGAGGAGGAGCTCTGAGTGTGTATGAAGAGGTGGAGCTCTGAGTGTGTATGACGAGGTGGAGCTCTGAGTGTGTATGAAGAGGAGGAGCTCTGAGGCGAAGCCCTGAGTGTGTATGAAGAGGCGGAGCTCTGAGTGTGTATGAAGAGGAGGAGATCTGAGTGTGTATGAAGAGGTGGAGCGCTGAGTATGTATGAAGAGGAGGAGCCCTGAGTGTGTATGAAGAGGAGGAGCTCTGAGTGTGTATGAAGAGGCGGAGCTCCTGAGTGTTTATGAAGAGGAGGAGCTCTGAGTGTGTATGAAGAGGCGTAGCTCTGAGTGTGTATGAAGAGGAGGAGCTCTGAGTGTGTATGAAGAGGTGGAGCGCTGAATGTGTATGAAGAGGAGGAGCTCTGAGTGTATATGAAGAGGCGGAGCTCCTGAGTGTTTATGAAGAGGAGGAGCTCTGAGTGTGTATGCAGAGGCGGAGCTCTGAGTGTGTATGAAGAGGCAGAGCTCTGAGTGTGTATTTAGAGGCGGAGCTCTGAGTGTGTATGAAGAGGCGGAGTTCTGAGTGT